>ML058342.1:0-544094 GCA_003013855.2 Liriodendron chinense | reverse complement strand
AATAGAGACGTCGATCGCCAGGTCGTCATGTTCCCGTATAGCCTCTCTTACCATCCTCTAGATGCCAGCGCGGCGATCCGGATACTCGGCCTCCGCCAAAGGGACAAGCCAAGCTAGAAATCGCCTGCTCTCCCTCTTCTCCTCCTTCAGGAAGCTCAGTCGCTTCGACAGGGATAGGAAAGAAGCAGCCAGAGAAGGCTCCGCTGCCTCGAGGACCGCCAATTCTTCCAAGAGGGAAGAATCGCCGATGAAGCTAGAAATGGCCTCCTTACGCTCGTCAGAGATGGAGGCCATTGCCGAGACATTCTGGATAGCTCGAAGAATGGGGCGGGAGTCCGCGCCGAGATGGGTCAAGGCTTCGGCCACCTCATCGAATTGACCGGCGAGAGATGACCAAGCCTCAGGGTGGTTTAGAGCATTTAGAAGCCGCCTCATACAATCCCAGGCCGCGCGTAGAGAAGCGCGAGTTATGGCCATTGTCTGCTAAAAAACAAGACGGATAAACCAATGAGGCAGTCCGACAAAAGAAAAGAAGGAAGAAACACATGAAGCCGCTCGCGTAAAGACAAGAAGGGCTAAGAAAAAGCATGCGAAGGTACGTCCAAAACATCACTTAAATTCTCCATTTGAATTGCCCATTAGACTGATGCAACCAGGAAGTCTCCCAAGTGCGTGAGACCCTACGCCTCCCGAGGACAATTGGCACGCATGCACGAATGCGAAGCAGAGGTATAGGGGCTCACACCCTTTAGAGGCACGGCAGATCGCCGGTATGAAGTTCGCAAAAACCCCAGATTTCACCAAGGCCTATGGGCTGGGTGAGTGAGGCTTCACACGCCC
This sequence comes from Liriodendron chinense, assembly GCA_003013855.2. NCBI lineage: Eukaryota > Viridiplantae > Streptophyta > Magnoliopsida > Magnoliales > Magnoliaceae > Liriodendron > Liriodendron chinense. Next base: position 543,254 of record ML058342.1, on the reverse strand, counting down.
TGGTAACACTCAAAGGCGATCAGGTTGAATATGAGGGTACGTGAGGCTCCGCGCACCCAAAACAACAGTCTCCAAATATCATGGCCAATGATCGGAGGAACCTGAATGTGAGCGCGTTAAGCCATGATAAGCGTACTTGATTAGGACACTAAAATTGGGCAACTTCTCAAACTCAGAAATCAGTACCCGTTGGCCTTAACACGCTCAACGATCGGGCCAACTTAACAAGTTTGAAAATATACGTGCGGGATCCGGTATGTATAACAAATTTAATGAATTTCACTAAGTCCCAAAATCGCACGTGCAGAGCTCAGCGCGTCGTAAAAATCGCGCAACTTCACAAATCCAAAAAACATGACGCGCCGGCCCCAGCACGTCCAGAAAATGATAAATCCACACCTTAGCGCGTCCATCAAATGGGTTCCCCAGGCACGCAAGTACGCGCTGGGGCTGGCGCATTGAAAAATTGCAAAGTGCAATGCGCTGGACTCAGCGCGTCATGAAATGGGTTTTAACAAAGCACGGGAGGGCGCGCTGGCCTTAGCGCGTCAATAAAAAGGAGTATTTTGAGTTAACCGACTCGCTGAGATTAGCGAGACCATTTCACATATGCGCAACGCTATGGCGCGTTCAGAAATTCAGAAAAATCCCAAGTCCAATTAACGGCCGCGCTGAGGGTAGCGCGTCGATAAAAAGCCTGACCTTGAGTTTCCTGACGCGCTACCCAATTAATTGACGCGCTGGAGACAATAATTCGACGCGCTGGCGATTTCTTCGATGCGCTGGCTAAGAGCTCTGATTGGTAAAAAATGAAAGTGAAATGACGAAATGACCTCGACTTCCCTATTTATAGTGGGACCCAGGAAATCCGATGCGTCGCCATGGACTGCCGCGTGTCCATCCCAACGCATCGGAGGGGCATCTGTTGGGGTCCCAAAAGTGAGGATCCTCGAAACAATGATTCTGAGTGCCCAAATCATCACTTGGTTGAATTTGCAGTGCATCGGAAATCGCGGCACGAATCACAACACACATTAGACTTGACCAAAAGGTGAGAAATTGGGCCAGTGGTGGACCCCACCGGTCATCATAATCAAAACTCCCAAGTTTGGGAGGGATACCTCAATTATGAAGAAATAAGAGCAGTGCATCGACAATCATCGCGAGGCGGGCCCCACAAGCCCTTCATTTTGCAAAACCCAATTTTTCAAAACACGAGTACGTCGGCGCATCGAGAAAACCCGTAGCCAGCGCATCCGAAAATTCATCCAGCGCATCAAGAAAGTCGGACAGTTTCACGAAATGAATTTTAGGACGCACTGCCTCCAGCGCATCTGAAAATTCGTCCAGCGCATCCAGAAATTCGGACAGCTTCACGAAGCGAATTCGAGGACGCGTTGCCCTCAACGCATCCAATAATTCAGGAATTTCAGGACGCGCTAACCCTCAACGCGTCCAATAAATCAGGCACATTCAACAATTTCAGGACGCATTGACAGCCGGTGCGCCCTAAAAAATAAGGATCCCAACCAAGACATTTTTAGGCGCGCCGAGTGATTTTCTCGACGCGCCGGCATGTTTTCTCGACGCGCTACACGTGTCGACCTCCTATTGGACAACTTTACCTATAAATACCCCCTCCCACCACCTCATTTGTAGGATTCAGAGAGAGAGAGCCGAACCTCTTCGCCAAAAAACCTTTTTCCGATCGCTGGAACCCCTCGTCGGAAATCGCACCTCCGACCATAACAGGTCCGGAGATGAAACAACTTAAGTCATCTTTTTTGGACGCACTGGCCCTAGCGCATCGCAAAATAGGCCAGCGGATCAGAAAAATGAACATTCCTAAACAAAGTTATTTTCGGACGCACTGGCCCTAGCACATCGCAAAATAGGCCAGCGGATCAGAAAAATGAGCATTCCTAAACGAAGTTATTTTCGGATGCACTGGCCCTAGCGCATCGCAAAATAGGCCAGCGGATCAGAAAAATGAACATTCTTAAACGAAGTTATTTTTAGACGCACTGGCCCTAGCGCATCGCAAAATAGGCCAGCGGATCAGAAAAATGAACATTCTTAAACAAAGTTATTTTCAGACGCACTAGCCCCAGCGCGTCAGAAAAATAGCCTAGCGCATCATAAAAATAGATAATTTTTAACAATCATTTTTGGACGCGCTGGCCCAGCGCATCAGTAAAATCAGGCCAGCGGATCGCAAAAATCAGCACTTTGAGCGTTCATTCCAGCACCTTTAAATCCTCATTTTATGGCGTTTTGAGCCCCGTTTGGGCCTATTTCGGGTATTTCGAGCGTTCCGGACGCAATGGAGCGGTCAAATGACCCATCCGGGCCACCTAGTGAGTAGAATACAAGCCTTCAGAGTTTGATCCGATCCAACAAGTTGAACGGAGCGACCCTCCCAAAAAGAGTCCGTCAGCGCCCAGGACCATACTGATGCATCATCATTACATGTACTATCACAATATGACCCGGATTCAGGCCCGGACTAAGCAAAGGGGACTATGGTTAACACGATAAACCATGCCAGGAGAGTTCTAAACTATCACACATGATTTGTTAAAGACTAACACTTCAAGAACAGTCGATGCCCTACCCATCCAAACGGCATCCGCTGGTTGAGCTGCGCAGGTACACACAATTGTAGAATGAACTTCCTGAGGTCACCTATCCCTACATTGACAGGCGCGGGCCCAGAGTCGTCCATCTCAGCCATAAACCCTGACAGTCTCAGCCCGGATCTCCGGTTAAAACATGGGACATAGACATCCGACTCGTACAAAGATGGATCAGTCCATAACAAAACACAACAAATACAGGTCTCCGCGACCATACAGATACAGGTCTCTACGACCACACAAACACAGGTCTCCACGACCATGAACTCTGAGACCATAGTCCTCGTTGACTAGTCTTTTACCTTTTAATCAAGGGTCATCGATCATTCGATGTAATTAAGGGCTCGTGCCAGACCACGGCCTGGAATGTACATGATCTCAGAATCGCTGGAATAAAATTCACCTTGCGATATCTCTTCTCTTGTGTACTTTTGTGAATGCTTGTGATTGTCTATGAGTGTTTCTATTATTCAGAACCCCAAAGTAACAAAACACAATATCTCAGAAGATATTCCCCGCGGTTCATTTTCTAGTTCCAACAACTTGTTAGAACAATGTTTAAGAAATTTGAACGGTTAAACTATGTAATCATCTCATGTTGTAACTTGTAGAGACATATTGTGATGATGATGTCGTAATGATATGTATATTATTCACATGATTTTGTTATATGTTCGATCTATTTGATACTTCTTTTGTTTGAATTTAGGTTTGAAAATAAATCAGACTATTTTGAAAGGAATGTCCCCCTGTCAGGACTCAAACCTATGCTTATGCGAAATGGGTGTGACCGAGTCCTGATTTAAGGCTCATCTTTCCATTCCAATTCTTAATAATCTTGAAACGAGCGGGGTGATGTGCCTAACACGTCCCAAGTCTTAACGACTTTTCTGATACCTGTGTAAACACACACAAAATAGATGATTAGTACCTAGAATTGTAAGCATTAATTATTGTATACTATCATTTCTCTTGGTGTTATCCCTCTAATGGGGTGTTTACAAATCACAATGGTAAGCTACTGTCAAGTATAGTATCTTTTCAAAAATCGGCCATTCACCAGGGAACTAATGCCATGCCCCTTGCAATCAATTACTCGATAGGCCCCATTAAAATAAACTTCATCGATGATACACACCGGATCCCATTTCGGGTCAAATTTTCTTTTAGGACCTTGAGCCAGTATCGGGTGTTTCATCATTAGCACTAAATCACCCCTTTTGAATGACCTGCTACGAACTCGTTTGTCATATGAGACTAAAATTTGTTTCTGATACATTTCGAGCCTTTGTTGAGTGGCGAACCTCTTTAATCTAAATCATCAAGTTCGGCCATTCTGGTCTTGATGTTTTGCTCAGATGTCAGGGAGTGTTGGAGTGCGACTCGTAGCGACTCAACCTGTATCTCCATCGGGACTACCGATTTCATGCCGTATACGAGTGAGTAAGGTGTGGCTTTAGTGGCAGTGCAGTATGTGATCCGATAAGCCCACAATGCTTCGGGAAAACGCTTGTCCCAATCTTTCTTATTTTCCACTACCATTTTTTCTAAAATTTTCACAATAGTCTTGTTAAAAGCTTCGGCCGGTCCATTTGTAGGGGAATAGTAAGCTGTCGAATAACAATGCTTAATCTTGAAATTCAAGCACAACTTGTCGATGGTGGAATTCTTGAAGGGTGTTCCATTGTCAGTGGTGATCTTCTCGGGAATACCATGTTGGTATAATATAGTGTGACAGATGAAGCCTTCGACATGTTTGGTCTTCACATTCCTAAATGCCATTACTTCGGCCCATTTGGAAAAGTAATCTGTTGCAGCCAGGATGTACTAATACCCCTGGAATGAGGGTGGGTTGATCGGTCCGATCACGTCCATGCCCCAGGCGGCGAAAGGCCAGGTTATCACTAATTGGTGCAACTCTTCCGATGGTGAGTGTATGATATCTGCGTGAATCTGACACTGATGGCATTTCTTGACATATTATAACGCATCTTTTATCATCGTGGGCCAATAATATCCCATGTGTCGAACACGGTGATGTAAGTTCTTGCCTCCTTGGTGAGCACCGCACTCTCCCCCGTGAGCCCCTTTCAATGTGGCATATGCTTCATCTTGGTCCAAGCAACGCAGCAACACTCCCTCATATGAGCGTTTGTAAAGAACGTCGTTCTGCATTATAAATGAGCCAACGCGTCTTCTGACCTGCGTGTGCATCTTGGGGTCTTCTGGTAAAAATTCGTATTTCAAATAGTCGACGAATGGCCTTTTCCAGTCACTCTCCTCTGTAATCTCAAAGCAGCAGATTGGTTTTGTGCTTGACTCGCCACCACGCAGTACAGTTGTCGGTAGAATTCTTCTTTCTTCAATTGTCACTTGGAGTGGGCTACCCTCGGGATTAGCTAGAGCAGCGGCCAGACTGGCCAGTGCATCGGCCTATACGTTCTCCTGCCTTGGTATATGTGAAATGTTGTTGTTATGGAATTGGTCGAACAATGATTGCGCTTGGTGGCAGAGAGGTGATAACTCAGGTTTTCAGACCTCATATTCTGTCGTCAACTGTCTGATGACTAGCTTGGAGTCACCATAGATCTGTATCGCTTTGATTCGCATCTCTAGTGCGAGCTATAGTTCAATGATGAAGGCTTGATATTCTGCTTCATTGTTGGTGCAAGTTAGCACGATCGTAAATGAGTAAGGCAACAGATCTTCCTGCGGACTAATGAATATAACTCCTGCTCCTGCCCCTGTTGACCTAGAGGCTTGGTCAAGTACATATGCCAGAGTCGCGATTCTCCAACCATCATAACCTGGTCATCTGGGAGATCACATTCCATTTCTTCATTGCTCGGGACTGGGTGTGCAGCGAGGAAATCTGCAATCGCTTGTCCCTTGATAGCTCGGACTAGGACATACAAGATGTTGAATTCTGAGAGGAGAAGGGCCCACTTAGCTAGTCGCCCAGATAGCATAGGCCGATTCATGAGGAATTTGATCGGATCCGCCTTGGATATCAACGTTATTTGATGCGAGAGGCAATAATGCTTAAGTATTTTCACGGTGAAAATGAGGGCGAGACATCTTCTCGATTGCCGAGTAGTTAAATTCAGCTCCCACCAGTGTGCGGCTCAAATAATATAGCGCATTCTCCTTTTCTTCTTCGTTCTTCTGTGCTAGGAGTGCCCCTAGTGAATTATCACCTACTGTGATGTATAAAATCAGTAGCTTTCCTTTGATTGGGGCGGCGAGGACTGGAGAGTTCCCAAGCATTTCTTTCAACAAATCAAAAGCCTTCTGACATGCGTCATCCCATTCGAATTTAACTTCTTTATTGTTGAGGCAGGAGAATAGCTAACAACTGTTGAACCTCCAATTTATACATTGCATAACCCACTACATCACATTATATGCATGGTTTTCATGATCAAAAGGCCCATCTAATGCATGTTTTGTGATTGTAGGGTTGAGAGCAGACTTCACTCAATTAGAGACCAAAAAGGGTCCATTTAGTACCTGTGAATGAAGGTCCAAGGTGGACCAAAAAAGGAAGAAGAAAGAGGGAGAAAAGAGAATAAAGAAAAGAAGAAAAAGAAGAGAAATAGCTAGTCCGACCGGTCGTCCGACCGGTCGGCCACGCCTTTGGAAACCACTGGAAGGACCAGTTGGTCCGACCGGTCTTGACAGGTCGGCCAACCGATCGGTGCTCTCTGGAAGCTTGCTGGACCAATGACCATAAGCAGGTCCGACCGGTCGTGACCGGTCAGCCAACCCAGTCCGACCGGTCAAGATCGGTCGGCCAACCGGTTGGCCCTCTCTGTGTACTCTCTGGACCGTTAAACAGGTATGACGACTGGTCGTGACCAGTCGGCCAGGCCAGTCCGACCAGTCGTCCAACTGGTCGGCTACGCAGAAAAATCAGGAAGTTTCTATTTTCGGTTCTGAAATCTACTGCACACTGCGTAACTTTGCGCGGTTTCTGGATGTTTCCGACGAAAGGGGCTTTCCCACTATAAAAGGACACCTAGGGGCTCTTCCTAGGTCATTATAGAAGCCAAGGAAGGTCGTGGGAGAGGACGAAAGTCGTCATGGAGCGTAAGCAACCGTCCAATTTCTGGTTTTTCTAGTTTTTATGCTTTCTATTATGAGTTCTAGTTGTAGTATGACAATGCTCGGCTAGAATCTCTCAGCTAAGGCTGAGAGGTGAAGCTAGTAGCTAATTTTCATGTTTGATTCAGTTTAATTCAAGTAATTTCAATTCAATTTTGGGTTTTTAATCTTTTAGTCCCTTAAGTTGATAGTTTAAGATGTTTTATGAGAGTTCATGTGCTCCGGACATGAATTCCTTGCAATTCTATGAGATTATCATATGGTGTTTGTTTAGATTCGAATTATGGTAACCCTTGAGCAAGCCATAGTTCATAGGCATGGCTGTTACTCCGAAGGCTATGATTTTGAAATCTACATGTGTTGAATGGGACTAGAACTTGAAAGTTCAACTTGAATGGAATTGAATGTGTTTGAATGCTCTATTTTCCAACTAGATGAGAGATAGGACTTCAAATCTAGTTGTGCTCTATACTTGGATTGATTGGATTGACATGGGATTGCTACAAGTGGATCCTTAAATGCCTTAGTACTTTAAACTACTGATTTTCATTAAGTTACTATTTTAGAATAAATATTCCAATTAAACCTCATATCTATTGCAAACTGAGTTGCTGGAATAGTTTTGAATCTATTTTCCAATTCCTTGTGGATCGACCTCGGTCTTACCGAGTTTTATTATTACATCACAGCCTTACACTTGAGGCGAGCGAACAATTTTTTGGCGCCGCTGCCGAGGAATTTAGATAACGGTTTTCGAATTGTTTTAGTGGCCGTAGAAGTAGAAGTAAATAGGTTTTCTGATATTTTTAGAACTAACAAATTGTTTTGCTTTGTAGGATTTCTTCTCTAGTTAAAAGCGCATCAGGTGATACCTTTCTAACTTAGCTTTTTACAGATTTTCTATTTTCAGATTAATTTCAGATTCCTAGGATTTAGGACTAGTTTAGTTTTTGGTTGAGTGATTTATGTCCCGTTGGGAACGTAACCACTCAAATCGTCTCCAATCTGAAGGTGGTTTAGTTGGACCATTGTTAGTCCATAGACGAGTTCGAAATTACCAAGAGCATTGTGAAAGTTTGGGGAGTATGGATCAAACACCTTTAAGGAATCCTCGCCCCCCTACTCCAACTACAAACGCAAATCAAGAGGGAGTAAGAAAGAATGAGGTACATAACGTTCCTCCAATGAGATCACTACAGGATTACCTACAACCAGCCCGTGCAATTACACCCTCTTGCGTGGTTCTACCACCAAACGGGGGAAACATTGACATAAAACTGGGTGTAAATCAACTTATACCAAAGTTCCATGGGCTAGACTCTGACCGCCCATATCTGCACTTGAAAGAATTCGAAGAAGTGGTGGCTACCTTGCAATACACCAATGTTTCAGAAGATACCATTAGACTTAAAATCTTTCCCTTTTCATTGATAGAAAGAGCCAAAGATTGGCTTCACTCTCTTAGACCACATTCGATTGGGTCATGGAATAAGATGACCCGTGAATTCTTAAAAAAGTTCTTCCCGGCTCATAAAACAAACACCCTTTAAAGAGCCATAATGAATTTCTCGGCTAAAGAGGGTGAATCTTTCTTCCAATATTGGGAGAGATTTAAGGACCTCCTACTTGCTTGCCCACATCATGGCTATGAGAGTTGGCGAATTATAAATTTTTTCAATGATGGATTAAGTTCCAATATGCGTCAATTTGTAGAGATGATGTGCAATGGCGAGTTTATGAGCAAAAATCCAGATGAGGCTTGGAGTTACTTGGACATGTTGGCTGAAAATGCCCAATCTTGGGATACCTCAGATAAACCCAATAACCCCAAACCTATTCAAGAGAAAGAGAAAGGAGGGATCTATATCCTTAAGGAGGAAGACGACGTGAATGCAAGGATAGCCAACCTCACAAGGAAGGTTGAGGCCATGGAACTTAGTAAAAGTGGAGTTCCAAAGTCCAATGGAGCTATTGAGACCACATGTGGGATTTGTCACACCGATTTACATGCTACGCAAGATTGTCCCACAATCCCTGCATTTCAAGAGGTATTACATGAACATGCAAATGCCACATATGGGTATCAACGGCCTTTCAATGGACCGGTGGGTAATACGTACAATGACAGTTGGAAGAACCACCCAAATTTTAGTTGGAAGAATGCCCCTACGGGCAATCCTACCAACTCTCAAGGAGGTCCACCCATGTAAAATATGGCCCCACCTCAGTTCTCAATGGAGGATACCTTGAAAGCGTTTATACAAGGGGCAAACGCAAATCAATCAAACAAATCAGCAAATGTTCCACGAGCTTAAAGTCTCGGTTGATGAGATTAAGGGACACTTGAATGCTAGGGAAGGGACCTTTTCCGGCCCAACCTCAGCCCAATCCAAAGCAAGTACATGAAGTGAGCATTCCTAATCCTTCTAACCAACACATGGAGCAAGCTAAATCCATCACCACTCTTAGAAGTGGTAAACAAATTGACAAATCTATTCCGGTGAAGGCCGACAAGCCTAATGATCCGGTAAATTCTGAGGATGAGGATGGATCTAACTTAGCCCCACAAGAATCGGAACGCATTTACAAGCCCGTAGCACCATTCCCTTCGAGATTGGTTGCTCCAAAATCTCTTCAAAACTCTCATGATATTCTAGAGATTTTCAGACAAGTCAAGATTAACATTCCCTTGCTTGATGCCATCAAACAAGTCCCCTCCTATGCCAAGTTTCTAAAGGACCTATGCACAACCAAACGTAAATATAATGTGCAGCAAAAGGCCTTCTTAAATGAGCAAGTGAGTGCCATTCTCACTCAAAAGACTCCTCCAAAATTCAAAGATCCTGGTAGTCCCACCATCTCATGTATCATTGGAGACTACCGGATTGAGTGTGCATTGCTAGATTTGGGGGCAAGTGTGAACTTGATCCCATACTCGGTATATGAGCAATTGGGTCTTGGTGAATTAAAACCCACCAAAACCACATTGTAACTTGCTGATAGATCCATCCGTGTACCAAGAGGGATAGTGGAGGATGTGCCAGTCCAAGTGGATAAATTCTACTACCCGGTAGATTTCATCGTCTTGAACACACAACCGGTTATGGATGCTAGCACCCAAATACCGGTGATTCTAGGCCGCCCATTCCTTGCTACATCAAACGCAATCATAAATTGCCGGAATGGAGTGATGCAAATATCCTTTGGGAACATGATGTTGGAGGTGAATGTGTTCCACTTAGGCAAAAGGCATAGGGATGATGATGATGTCCACGAGGTTGATTTGATTGATTCAATCATGGAAGAGGAGTTCGCTTTAAGGTAGAATTTTGATCCTCTAAATGTTGTTAGCTTTGATCCCTTTGAGGATTGGCACGATAATGATGGCCCCCATGAGGTAAACATGATAGAATCCATGGATGATGGGGGGTTTTTCCAACATGATCTACCTAAAAGCTTGGGGACATGTTTGACACATTCTAAGGATGAATTCAATTCTAATTTTATTAAGACCTTGGAAGTGTCAATTTCTGAAAATTCATTTAACAAGTCACCAATTTCTGATTTACACAAATTTGTTGTGCAAGATTTGGAAGAATTGGTGCTTGACTTGCCTACAGAGAGGCCAATTTCTGAAAGTGTAGAGGTTGAGGACCCACTCCAACCTACACAAAATTTTGAGAAGGAGGAAGACATAAAGGGTCCAAATCTGAAAATTTCCTCCGATGAGGTCTCTTATACACTCGAGGAGTGCTTAACGTACTTTGAGAATTGGGATGACCCCATGATTCAAGACATTGTACAGGCTTTAAGAGAGACCCCTCCGGTGCTTAAAAAGTTTCCTTCCACAAAACACCAAACTGAAAAATCAATTGTGGAACCACCGGTGAAATCTAATTTTGTGGAGATCATATTGACTTGTGAAGAAGAAATACAAGTCTCCACATCTCTTTGGTTTGTTCAAACCGAAAAACACTTCTGGGATGATCCATACTTGAATAATTTTTGCCCAGACAAGAAGGAAAGGAGATCCATATTCAATGATTTCCAACCAATGCAATTCTCCTTTCCTAGTACATGTGACAATTTTGTTGAAGAACCCACTGAAATTTTTCAGCCGGATGTTCAATTGGTTAGAATGATCAATGTCACCAATGTACTCTCCAAAGCAGGATGGTGGATAGTTCTACTGAAAAATTTGTTACACCACTTGATGATCCTGCTCAACTTTGTCCTTTTGGATGTGATAATGATAATCGATCTCCTAGTCTGATGAAGATCCTCTTTTTCCAAGGACGGGTTAGTTATCTTTATTGCTTTCCGTAGATTAGGTTTAGTTCATCTAGTTTTACTATTTTAAGTAGCTTTAGTTGTTGGGTTGTAGACTTCCATGATCGCTCTCTCAAGTACTATTGTTCTCACTCTCTCATATTTCACCATTGCTCTCATATTCATGCTCATTGCATATCTTTTTACATTGAGGACAATGCAAGATTTGGTTGGGGGGTGAGATGAGATTCTTCATCTAGCATGTTGCAACATTTCGAGCCTCATATGCGTAAATTTTTTTGAATTTTCTAAAATTTCAAAACTCTTTTAGAAAACTTTACTTCCATGCATTCGAGATGATAGGAGTATAAGAAGAGGAGATACGAAGTGTGTGACGTTGTAAGTCTTGAATTTCTCCCAACATAATGGTTTTATATGTTAGTTCCCCTATTGTTGTGATCGATAGAAAAGTTGAACACTTTTTACACCTAGTTCACATTACACGATTTTCATGGGTTGAAAGGATTATGTGATTTGTGGATTAGCTAGACTTTGATTTAAAAGGTGTTGATAAACCAAGCCGGGGTATTTTGTCCATCCTTGTCCATGGAAAAATAATGAAAGATATGGATTTTTAAAAATCCTATCTAAATTAAAAGAAAAAGGAAAAGAAAGGATGAAATCGAGAATGAAGGAAAAATGGTAGAAAATTTCGAAAAGGGCTACCTATTACCAACCGGGGGATGGTCTACCGTAACCAAAGCCGGAAATGGGACGTAGTGTGAAAGACGTCGGAAGGACGGTAAGACAAATTCCTGTCATAGGCTTGTTGTTACTCTGTGCACCTTGAGATCTACAGTTTAGTTGATCTATGAAGAATACAATCCCAGAAACTCATGAGATGAACTTTCACTATGCACACTGGGTTGAAATTGTTCGAGTTCTTCTATTTATCAATCAATCAGCGGGAATTTCATGTAGACACTTCTTATGCTTTGAGAGTTTAAGTTTGCAATTTCTATCACCTAGTTTCTCCAAATTTTATACTTGTATGTCTTAGAATGGATAGAAACATGGTTTCTGAAGGAGAGTTGGGTTTGGAGGTTTGAACTTATTCACGCATGTTTTGCTCGGGACTAGTAAAAAGCTGGTTGGGGGTGTGTTGAACCTCCAATTTATACATTGCATAACCCACTACATCACATTATATGCATGGTTTTCATGATTAAAAGGCCCATCTAATGCATGTTTTGTGATTGTAGGGATGAGAGCAGACTTCACTCAATTGGAGACCAAAAAGGGTCCATTTAGTACCTATGAATGAAGGTCCAAGGTGGACCAAAGAAGGAAGAAGAAAGAGGGAGAAAAGAGAATAAAGAAAAGAAGAAAAAGAAGAGAAATAGCTAGTCCGACTGGTCGTCCGACCGGTCGGCCACGCCTTTGGAAACCATTGGAAGGACCAGTTGCTCCGACCTGTCTTGACCGGTCGGCCAACCGATCGGTGCTCTCTGAAAGCTTGCTAGACCAATGACCATAAGCAGGTCCGACCGGTCGTGACCGGTGGGCCAACCCAGTCAGACCGGTCAAGACCGGTCGGCCCTCTTTGTGTACTCTCTGGACCGTTAAACAGGTAGGACCACCGGTCAGCCAGGCCAGTTCGACCGGTCGTCCAACTGGTCGGCCACACAAAAAAATCAGGAAGTTTCTATTTTTGGTTCCGAAATCTACTGCACACTGCGTAACTTTGCGCGGTTTCTGGATGTTTCCGACGCAAGGGGCTTTCCCACTATAAAAGGACACCTAGGGGCTCTTCCTAGGTCATCATAGAAGCCAAGGAAGGTCGTGGGAGAGGACGAAAGTCGTCGTGGAGCGTTAGCAACCCTCCAATTTCTGGTTTTTCTAGTTTTTATGCTTTCTATTATGAGTTCTAGTTGTAGTATGACAATGCTCGGCTAGAATCTCTCAGCTAAGGCTGAGAGGTGAAGCTTGTAGCTAATTTCCATGTTTGATTCAGTTTAATTCAAGTAATTTCAATTCAAGTTTGGGTTTCTAATCTTTTAGTCCCTTAGGTTGATAGTTTGAGATGTTTTATGAGAGTTCATGTGCTCCGGACATGAATTCCTTGCAATTCTCTGAGATTATCATATGGTGTTTGTTTAGATTCGAATTATGGTAACCCTTGAGCAAGCCATAGTCCATAGGCATGGCGGTTACTCTGAAGGCTATGATTTTGAAATCTACATGTGTTGAATGGGACTAGAACTTGGAAGTTCAATTTGAATGGAATTGAATGTGTTTGAATGCTTTATTTTCTAACTAGATGAGAGATAGGACTTCAAATCTAGTTGTGCTCTATACTTGGATTGATTGGATTGACATGGGATTGCTACAAGTGGATCCTTGAATGCCTTAGTACTTTAAACTACTGATTTTCATTAAGTTACTATTTTAGAATAAATATTCCAATTAAACCTCATTTCTATTGCAAACTGAGTTGCTGGAATAGTTTTGAATCTGTTTTCCAATTCCCTGTGGATCGACCTCGGTCTTACCGAGTTTTATTACTACATCGCAGCCTTACACTTGAGGCGAGCGAACAACAACGATCATCCAAGTTCGGCATGAATCTTCTTAGGTATGCTATGCGACCTTGAAAACTCTTTAACTGTTTCAGATTCTTCGGTGGTGGCATCTCTCTTATGGCTTTGATCTTCACAGGATCGATCTCTATACCCCTGTGTTTGACAACGAAACCCAAGAATTTGACGGACGTAACACCAAATGCGCACTTTAACATATTCATACGGAGACTCTTCTTGCGCAATCGTTGAAACACTTACCTCAGATGTTCTCTATGTTGTTCATGATCAGCTGACCTCACAACCAAATCATCTACATAGCATTTAACGTGCTTGTGCATCATATCCTGAAATATAACGTGCATCGCTCGCTGGTATGTTGCCCCTGCGTTCTTTAACCAAAGTTCATTACGTGGTAACAGTAGATGCCAAGCGTTGTACGGAAGGCTATAGCTTTTTCGTCTTCTGGAGCCATGCGAATTTGATTGTATCTCGAATACCCGTCCATGAAGGACATCATTGCATATCCCGTCGTGCTATCAATCAATAGCTCTGAAACCGGAAGAGGGAAATCGTCTTTAGGGCAGGCTTCATTAAAATTCAGAAAGTTAACACAGACCCGGATCTATCCACTCTTCTTTTTGACTGGCACGATGTTTGAAATCCACCAGGGATATTTCACCTCTCGAACGAACCCAGCCTGGATTAGCTTCTTGATCTCTTCCTTAATCTTGGGTACGATATCAGGGTGAAACCGTCATTGAGGTTGTTTCACTGGCTTCTTCTCCTTCATGATGCTAAGCTTGTGCATGACGATTGTCGAACTGTGCCTTGGCATTTTTGAGTAGGTCCAAGTAAAAACATTTTTATTCTCCCTTAACAGTTGTATATATTTCTCATTTTCATCTTCTGGAACATTTCTGCTCAAACATGTGTTCCTGGGTTCTTCGAGAGTGCCCAAATTTACTTCTTCAAGTTCATCAATCGTTGGTTGTCCACCATCTTCCAGTTGCACGGGTGCGACTCTTGGATGGATAATGTCAGTAGGATCTTACAGCTGTATTTCTTCTACAGGGCCGATAGTTACCATATTCACGCTTGCCTTGGCTCCTAGACCTTCTCCATTTCTGTATACTTGCTTATATTCTTCAAATGGAGCTAACAACCTCTTCTTTGTGCTTGAATCTTGGTCGGAGAACCCCTTGTTTCCATAATCTTTTGGTTGGCTCTACTGTATCTCTTCTCCTCTATCGGTCGAGGTCGGGCAGATTCTCTTCCCTCTTCTTCTTCTCCTGATGATACTAGTTGACTTGGTCCTAAATGAAACTTGATATCTTTCTAGGTAATATCTCTTGATAGCACAATGAATTGGCTGGGAGCTTTCGGGAATAACTTTACTCTTCCTATCTTGGGTATCGACATGCTAAAGCTGGATTTGAGCATACTCATGTGTTGATCTGAGATTAGTTTTAACACAGATTTCCCTGACTTATACAAATACTGTGGTACCACATAACCATTTCGTGATCGGCTGATGTTCGCTCACCTCAAGTGCAGGGCTGCGATGTAGTAATAATTCTCGGTAAGACCGAGGTCGATCCACAGGGAAAGAAGTAAACAATTCCAACTACTCTAATAACTAGAATCTAAAAAGTTAAGGAAAATAGTTTTTTCACATAAAATAGAAAAATCAGAAAATAAGAAGAACTAGAGTATCAAGGATCCACTTGTAGTAGTCCAATGCCAATCCATTCATCCAAGCACAACACAATTAGAATTAAAGTCCTATCTCTCATCTAATTGGAGGATATAACATTCAAGCACAAACAATCCCACTTAAATCTGGAAATCAGATTTCTAGTTCTAATGAAGCACATAGAACTTGAACTAGTAGCCTTCGGAGTAACAGCCATGCCAAGAGACTATGGCATACTCAAGGGTTACTACAATTCGAATTCAAACAACCCAATCATGGTAATCTCAGAGAATTGCAAGGAACTCATGTCCAAAGTACACAAACTCACACAAAACTTCCAAAAATCCAAACTTTATTCAAAGTAGAACTTGAAAATCCATAAATAAGTAAAGGGTACTTGAAGAAATAAATTAAAGCATTGAAACAAACTACAAACTTCACCTCTTAGCTTTAGCTAAGAGGTTAGCTAAAAGAAAGCATTAAAAACTAGAAACTAGAACTAGAAGAAGAAGAAAACTAGTTGTAGGAGGCTAGGAAGCCTCCTATGTCTTGATCTCTTTACTCCCCACGTTGCTAGATGCCTTAGGAAGAGAGTGGAGGTGGCCTTTTATAAGAGAAATCCCACACCAACTTGAAAACTTCGAGAATCCGTAGAGTCCTTTCGCAATTTGAAAACTTGGCCTTGAAAATCAGAGTTTCTGGATCACCTTAGACCTGTTTGGCGACCGGTCTAGGAAGAAAAAAACAGTCCAAAAACAAGTCTAAGACAAAATTTTCAGATTTTCTTCTTTTTCTCTTATCTTTCTTTCTTGTTTCTTTCCTCTACCTTTTGGCACTTGTTTTATTGATCTTCAATGCATATAAAGCGACTCTTTTAACCCTGAATTGGTGAAATCTTCCTCTCATTCCTATAATCACAAAAACATGTATTAGATTAGTCTTTAAACATGAAAACCATGCATATAATGTAATGTAATGGGTCGGCAAATGTATAAATTGGAGGCTCAACACACCCCCCAACCAGCATTTTGCTAGTCCCAAGCAAAACATGCGTGAAACAAGTTCAATTCTCCAACATCCAACTCTCTTTCAGAAACTATGCCTTTATACACTCCAAGACATACAAGTGCAAAAATGAGAGAAACTGGGTGATAGAAGCTAAAACCATAAACTTCTCAAAACATAAGAAGTGTTCATATAAAATTCCCGCTGATCGATTGACAAATAGAAGAACTTGGGCAAATTCAACCTAGTGTGCATAGTGAATGTTCATCTTATGAGTTTCCAGGACCATCTTCTTCATAAATCAACTAAACTATGGATCTCAAAGTGTACAGATCAACAACAAACCTATGATAGGAATTTGCCTTACCGTCCTTCCGACGGCTTTCACATTGCGTCCCATTTCTGACTTTGGTTATGGGTAGACCATCCCCCGATTGGTAATAGGTAGCCATTTTTGGAATTTTCCACCATATTCTTAATCATACCCATATTTTCTATCCTTCTTTCCTTTTCATACACATTAGATAGGATTTTTAGAAATCCATATCTTTCGTTATTTTTCCATGGACACGGATGGACAAAGTACCCCAGCTTGGTTCCTCAACACCTCAAATCTAAGTCTAGCCAATCCACAAATCTACATAATCCTTTCAAACCATGAAAATCGTGTAATGTGACTAGGTGTAAAATTGTTCAAATTTTCTATCAATCATATAAATAGGGGAATTCACATATAAAATCATTATATCAAAGGTAATTCAAAACTTTCAGCATCACTCACTTCGTATCTCCTTTTCTAATACTTTTACCTCCCGAATGCATAGATACAAGGTTTTCCAAAAGAGTTTCGAATTTTCAGAAAAATCGAAAAAATTTCAATACATAATTGCTCGAAATGTCACAAAAGCTAGTAGATTCATCTGAAGAATCTCACCCCAAAACCAAAATCTTACATTGTCCTCGATGTAAAAAGATATGGAGTAAGCAAGACATGAGAGCAATGAAATAAAACAAAGGAGAGTGAGAATGAGAGTACCTGAGGTAGCAAGTTGATCAATTCTAGCATCTTCCATTATCTCGATGAGACTTATTCAATCCTAATCGCAGAAAAATAAATCCTAACCTACCTACCTGGCTTTGATTAGTCCGATCAAGTACATGATCAAATTTGAGCAGGATCTTCATGAATTTCAATAAATTTCTCATGATGACCATTCAAAGTCCTGCTCGACAGTAAACATGGATGCTTTTCTTCATTGAAGTCCAATTTTTATGTGCACCACATGCATGATATGATGAGATAAGAGCAACAAAAAGATATCTCCTCAAATTCTGGACTGGGTTGTAGTTGATTAAACATGGCTCCTTCCAGTCAGAATTCTCAATGGGCTCAAGAACCCATGATGGTGGAGAGACATTCATTGTGTATTCTTCCGTTAAATTTGTCTCTGTTGGTGCACTGATTTGTGCATTGTTTTGTCAATTGCGTGATCATTGAGTCAGTCAAGTCTCGTGAGCCCCAATGAAGATTGAAGACTCAAGACTTGAAGATCAAAGCAGCTTGCCGCACTCAAGTTCAAGCCAAATCAAGCTCGGAAGGTAAGTTGCATATAGATAGCCTATAGGATCCCAATACACCCGTATTTATGGCATTTTAATCATTCCAATCTTAGCCATTTAATCCACGGTCTTAAGGTCAAAATGATCAGTCTTGGACCTTCATTAAGTAGGTGCCCAACTATGAAAATCACTAGGAAAATCTCCGTAGTGGGGCACACATATTCAGGTGGAAAACAGCTTGATTTTTGGGCTAGATAAGACCTGCCGACCGGCCGGCCACTGATCCTTAACAAGCAATTGATAGGTAGCCGACCGGTCTTGACCGGTCGGCCTTCACAGTTCATTAAGTCCAGCAAGCATAGCCGACCGGTCTTGACCGGTCGGATTGCAGACAGTAGGTCGGATGAGCCATCTGACCGGCCGGCCGACCGACCGGACGCTGCATTTTCCAGAAGCCCAGCCGACCGGTCTTGACCGATCGGCTTGCATGTTTAATCATTCCAGCAAGGTCTGAGCAGGTCTGCCGACCGGCCGGCTGACCGGCCGGACAGCAGGTCGGCTGCCTAATCCGACCGGCCGGACGGCAGGTCGGTTAAGCCAAAAATCTGTCCAGCGAGTTTCTTGTTTCTGGACCATTTACCCGACCCATTTGTGGACAGGTCGGCTGACAGGTCGGAGCTCAAGTCCGACCGGCCGGAGGGGGTCCCAGGCAGATCGAAATATGACCATTTTATATCCGTTTGAGCTCATTTTTGGGCCTCTATAAAAGCATATCTTGAGGTCTTTTGTGAGCAGACTTGCACACCCATTGAGAGCACTGAAGGGGGCAATTAAGAACATCATCTATCCTTCTTTTGCTCAACATTGCTTAGAGTTCATCATTCAATCCAAGTGATTCATGGCACTTAAATGAACATTCAAAGCTCGGTTTGAAGAATGAGCTCAAGCAAGGTATTCATGGCTGACCTAACCCATCTTGTTGAATCTCTTGCTCATCAATAGCCATTAAATACCCAAGTTGGTAGTTCCCATCATTACCATTGCATTGAATAGGCAAGAGGAACTAGACCAACTCTCTCCCAACTACCCGGCATCAACATAACCTCATCATTTGCATCAGTAGCTGATCTTGGGAGCACAAAGAGAAGCTGAAGCACGTGGAGCTGAAGCTACTCATCAAAGGCATCGAGTCAGGGCTCAATCGTCTAGGTATGTCTAGTATTTGAGAGTCCATTTATTAAATCACTATTCCCTAGATTGGGAAACTCCGGCGGGAGTGTACTTGACCGTCCTTGGATTAGGATTGGTGAGAGTTTGAGATCCAAACTCGTCAAGTCCCTGGATTGGGCCATCGGCGGATGGTAAACGCGGTCCTAGATCAAAGGATGTTAAGGTTGATGGTTAACCTAATGTAAAATCACGACTATAGTGAAATCCGGTGGTCTCATAGGTTGAGATCGTGAACCGGGAGTGGAGTAGGAAAACCGAACCACTATACATCGTGTGCAATGTGGTGAATGCATTTTGTCTATTTTGTTCCTTGTTGATCAATCTTATAAGTGCTTAACTGTATGCCCATCTTATGTTTGACAAAATGGTCATATGCCATCTTTGAATGATTAACACAAGCATGCATACGAACTGTTTGACTCAATGCTTCTCTTAGAAGAGTTGTCAAATTGAGTTGGATCTTGGGTGATCAATTGCTATCATTTACATGTGCTTAATTGGTATATTATAGTATAAATGCAATTGAGCTTTTCAATTTGCAAGAAAAATTAAAAAGTCCTATTCACCCCCCCCCCCCCCCCCCCCCCCCCCTCTAGGACATAAGCATACCTTCAAGCTTATCTCACTAGCGGTAAAACCGCAATTTCAATTGGTATCAGAGAGGGTTCCTCTTTAAGGGCTTAATTGCCTAGAGGTAGATCATAAATAAGCTTGTAAGTATGTCCAACTCCGAGGCAAGTTTGATTTCTAGTCCTCCACACTTTGATGGATCTGATTATACATATTGGAAGGCTAGAATGAGCATATTTTTAATGTCACTAGATCCATCTATATGTGACATAATTGAGAAAGGTTGGTCGGTCCCTATTGTTCAAACTAAAAGTAAGGGTAAGACCACTTCCACTCCAAAAGATGAATCAAAATGGAGTAAAGAAGAAAGGGCCAATTCTATGAGCAATGTTGAAGCCCTTGATGTAATCCGTTGTGCCCTCTCCCAAGAGGAACAAAATAGAATATCTACTTGCGAATCCGCTAAGCAAGCTTGGGAGAAGTTGGAATCTATTTATGAACATCCTTGCACAACTGATTCATCCATGCCCATCCCTTCTATTGAAAGAGTTGTAAGTATCAATTTAAGGGAGAATATGAGCAATGATGAGACATCCTCTAGTTGTGAAGAGGAAGATAATGACGAGGATGACCAATTACAAGATGTTTATAATGAACTCTAATGTAAAAATTTAAAAGTTATGAAAGAGCTCAATAAAGAAAAGATTGAAAAGCAAAAGTTGGAAATTGACCATGTCTCTCTAACTAAAGAAAAGAAAAATATTCAAAATGAATTGAGAGAGGCATTAAAAAGAATTGAAGAGCTTGAGCTTGAACTTAAAACAGTTAAACATGAAAATCAAGCTCTAAAACTTGAGGTCAACCAACTTAAGACCTACACCAATGAGAACAAAGACCAAGAGACCCAAAATGCGCAAATAAGTAAATCTTGTATTATGGGTAAAGATTTGGGACAAAAATGGGGTTACAAATATGTCAAGAAAACCCCTTCTCTGGTATTTGTGGAGGTTGAGTCTTCTTCACTTGAGAGCAAATCCAAGTTGGCTCTCTCATGCCACTTTTGTGGAGAGGCGGGACACTTTAAATTTGAATGCTCAATTGCAAAAAGACCTCCATGCACCTCAGTCCGACCTCAAATAGTTAAATCAATTGTGACTAAAAGAGTGACTCAAGAAAAGAAGAGCCAACATGGGAAGGCTCCAAAAATTGTGAAGAACTCAACCAAAATTGAGAATAAGGAAAAATCTCGCAAGGTTGGTAAGAAAAGAAAAGTTTCATCCCCTTCTAAAAGATATGATTATGTGGGGGGGATGCTAAAGCAGGTTGCCCATTTGAACCAGAAAATTCAAAATATGGTTAAGGGCAAAGAACAAAGGGTTTTTGGGAATCATATTGGCAATTTATATACCCAAAACCAATATTATGCGCCAACCAAGATGAGACGGCTAGTTGACATCTTTAGACCCTTGGATTTTAGGAAATCCATGGGTGGCTTTGTTTACTAGTCGGATAGTTAGCTATATGTGCATATTGGTAAATTTGAGGACTAAGCCTCATTCTCTTTTGATTAGTCTAACTCTTGTGTATCATGCTCAGATCATTTTGAGTTGAACTAATTGCTTTTGGATTAGCTTGGATTAATTGTGTGCTTTGCTAATCTCCATTGTGGTCAATTTTGCTCAATAGTTAAAATTCATTTGCGACCATATATATGTTGCATGCTTCATGTGTAGTATGTGACATTCTCGGCTAAGTTTGTGTATCTTGAATTGATTGAATATCATTAAAGCTTAATTGTTTAATCTTGCCGAGAAAATTCTGTTAATTGTGCTTTATAAGTAAACTTGAGGAAATCTAGCCTCTTTAAACATTTTCTATCTGTCGAACTTATCCTTGTATACATAATTAGCATAACTAATCTTGAGTTCTTTAGTTAGCCATCTCATATGCAATTATTTGTTTATCTTTATGTCTGAGATAATGTGGTTTGATGAATTTATTGTGGCATGTGTAATTATATGAAAATCCTTCAATTAATCATCTTTGCCACATTTAGATGGTTATGGTCATGCTTCCTCCTCATGCTTTATTATAACATATTGGGAGTGATCTGGTAGAAAAATGGGACAACTAAATTCTAAATCCCATGGTGATAAAGAGCGAGAAATCATGCAAACCTTGACAATCTTCATCACCCTTCTCTCCCCACATCTATATATTTGGGAGAAAGCATTTGACCATAACACCTTGAGTATTAAAGAAACATACTCCAATTATGAAGTTAGAGATTATTGCCAAGAGAGTCATGAATGGCAAGCAATCTCATAGCCTTATGCCAGCCCCATGAACTTGATTAATCTGTAATATCATGAAAATTCATTGGTGGCTGTGCATTGGGGATTGGCTAACAAATTATCTGTTTTCCAGGTTGTTAGCCTTTAGATAAATGTGGTTTATCATTTTATAGTAAAATCTGAGGTTCTTAGCCTCATCATTTCTGAGCATATTATGAAAATCTGGTTATAAGATCCGTCATCACAGTTTGTGTTCAATCTTAATCATCTTAGGCATCAAAATCTCATGAAATCATATGGTTGCCTTAAATTTTTTTATGTGTAATGCTCATGAACATTTGGCAAACTCAAAAGTGCTTGATTAGGTTGTAGACACATCATTTAAGATCGATAGCGGACCCATCAAAGTGGATCCCAAAACTGCTCAAGATGAGCATTTTCGTTTAAGTCCGACCAGCCGGTGTCCCATGTCCGACCGGCCGGCACACGTGCAGCTGGTGCCCCAGAGAAAATTTTTATAAGGGGGAGGTTGAAAATTTGCTGAGGTCCGACCGGCCAATTCCCACATCCGACCGGCCGGCGCGCGTCCAGCGTGTGCGGCCCGACCCCGTTTTAAAACTGTCGGACCACTTCCATTCTTCTATCTTTCATCTTTTTTCTTTCCCTCTTCTCTCCAAAGGTCTCTTCAGCCCTCCTTTAGGTATCCTAGGTCTCCTTTCAAGGATTGAAGCTCCCAAGAGTGTGCATTCCTCTTCCAAATCCGGTTTTTCCTTGTTATCTTCTCCGGTAAGGGTTTCTATTTGTGCTTTCACTGTTGCATCTGTTCGCTTCCCCAAGTGTAGGGTTGCAATGTAGTAATAATCTCGGTAAGACCGAGGTCGATCCACAGGGAAGGAAGTAAACAATTCAAACTATCCTAATAACTAGAATTAAAGAGGTTTGCGAAATTGATTTTTAACATAAAATAGAAAATCTGATAATGGAAAGATAACTAGAGCATCAAGGATCCACTTATAGCTCTCCTTAGATGCATAATTCGCTATGGTTTCTCACTTTCTCAACTAGAATCGAAATTAAGATCTATCTAGTCGGATGATAGAGCTGTTAAAACCAATAATCTGCCATATGTAAGATCAATGTACATGATTCACTCAAAGCAAGCTAGGACAAGCATACTCAATTGCATAGGTCAGTCCTAATTCCAATAGACTAAGTTCACAATCATAACCATCATTAAGTCCTGTCACAAGACAAAGCTAGATCATGATTTGAACTTGATTCAAATCACATACATAGTCTCAAACATACTTCAGAAATCCATAAAAGTAGAACTTTGGTAGGAAGTTCCCACATGAAGATCATAGTACTAGAGCGTACTCCAATTCCTCGGATCATACAGGTCTAGATTAGCACACAACCATTAAGAACTCAAGCAATTCTCCCAAACATCCATGAGTCATCATAAGACTAAGAAAAAACTACTTGGAACTTGTATCAACTTCAAACCATTGTTCATAAACATGAAATCCAACTTTAAAACCAATAAAACGAATTAAACAATCTAAGAAAACTATAAGGTTCACCTCTTAGCTCTAGCTAAGAGATTAGCTAATGAAAAGCATATTAAAAATAAAACTAGAACTAAGAAAAGGAAGAAAAACTAGCTGGAGGAGGCTAGGAAGCCTCCTATGACTTGAACTCCTTGCTCCCCACGTCCTTGGTTCCCCTGGAATAGAAGAGAGCACCCCCTTTTATAGTGCAGCAAGAGTACCACAATGTAACAGATTTCGTTTCGCTTCGTACGGCTTGACCAATGGTCGGATTGCCTTCAAAATTGATTTATAGCTTCCTTGTAATGTAATCTTCCTCATAAATGATTTAGATTTCCAAGATTATCCTCTGAACGGGTCCACCAATCATATCACCGACCGCCTCTCAAAATCGCGCACTTCGGGTACCTTTAGAACCAGTCATCTTGCTTTCAAACCTCTGGAGTGTACAGATGTCGGATTGATCCCAAATTTTGAACATTAGTAGAAAACTTCCTCTTCTACATGATAGATAGATTAGATTGTTCAAAACAATCTCAGAATATGGTCCAAAAATTAGAACACTTGGGGCTTTTATAAACTCTGTGCAGTTGAATCTTTCTGGATGGTCCATCTTTCTTCAACTGGTACGATCAAACCACACATCCTTTTGACCTGAAACTTTGTAGTTATTCATATATGAATGTGGTCTAAAAGATGGTCAAAGTAGATTCTTCATATCATCAATGATGGGCCACCTGGACCGGCCCAGAGTGGAGTAGGCAGAATCTGGAACTTTCTGGACAGTTCGTATTGTTTTGGCCACCACAATCAGTCCGTAGCTCCGATCGACACGAAACTACTTGGGTTAGTTCGGCGTCGAGCTCCTCTTCAACATGGACGTGTTGGATTTCTAAATATCATTAAGATGGGCCCATAAAACTGGTCCAAAAAACTAGAAACGGGAATGGCCTGCTGTCTGCAATCTGAAATCTGGAATTTGCATGGCCGACCGGTCGGACAGGGCTTGCCGACCGGTCAAGACCGGTCGGACAAGTATGTGAACTGTCCAGCGTGCTCTGTAGAAGGCTGCAATGTTGGCCGACCGGTCAAGACCGGTCGGGGCCTGTTTGGCCGACCGGTCTTGACCGGTCGGACGACCTTTTGGGGCTCCTTTTTCATTCTTTCCTTCTTTCTTTTCTTTCTTTTCTTCTCTCCTTCCTCTCTCTTTGCTTTCTTCTTTCTTTGGCCCACCTTAGGTCTTCATCCAAGGCTCCTAAATGTGCCCTTTTGGTCACCAATTGGGCAAAGCCACTCTCATTCCTACAATCCCAAAGCCATGCATTAGAATAGTTTTTAAACATAAAATCCATGCATAATGAGTGATGAATTGGGGTTAGAATATGCACAATTAAGAGCTCAACAACATCCTTCTCTTTTGAAACCTAGGGAAGGTTTGTGTGTATCATTGGCTGCTATCATGTCCTCTCATGGTGGGAGAGATGAGCCCCCTCCTCGGCGTGAACGCCACTCCAAGAAACATCATGATGAGGGGCCCTCCCAACTCAAATCCAAGAAAACCGCTTCCAAGGGAAAAGGGGCAGCTTCAACCTCCAAATCCCCCTCTAAATCCCGAGGTCCTGACACATCTCATCTTGCCAAGTGGGCTAAATTCGCTGACCGAGATGTGATTTGTGAGAGATCAGCCTCTACTGTGGACTTAGAACCCTACAATGTTGTAGGCTTATTGAGAGCAATAGATTGGGAGCCGGTGTTGTATATGGGGGGACCTATGCAAAGAAATATCGTCCGTAAATTTTATGCCTTCACTGTCCATTACAACAACACTGCATGAACTTTCGGTCTCGAATCCATAACTTAGGCTCTTCATGTTCCCATTCTTCATCCATGTGATCTTCCTGAAATTTCTGCGGAGGCTCCACCTATGCTTAATATGATTAGTGCTCTTTGTGACGGGGAGATCCCTAGGGAGCTTAGCGGTTGTGCTCTTCGGTCTTCATATTGTTCGCTTCCCCAAGTGTAGGGTTGCGATGTAGTAATAATCTCGGTAAGACCGAGGTTGATCCACAGGGAAGGAAGTAAAATAATTCAAACTATCCTAATAACTAGAATCAAAGAGGTTTGTGAAATTGATTTTTAACATAAAATAGAAAATCTGATAATGGAAAGATAACTAGTGCATCAAGGATCCACTTATAGCTCTCCTTAGATGCATAATTCGCTATGGTTTCTTACTTTCTCAACTAGAATCGATATTAAGATCTATCTAGTCGGATGATAGAGCTGTTAAACCAAACAATCTGTCATATGTAAGTTTAATGCATAGGATTCACTCAATGTAGGCTGAGCTGAGCATGCTCAATTGCATAGGTCATTCCCCATTCCAAAAGGTTCAGTTCACAATCATAACCATCCTCAAGTCCTGTCACAAGACAAGGCTAGATCATGATTTGAACTTGATTCAAATCACATGCACAATCCATACATATTACAGAAATTCAGAAAAGTAGAACTTTGGTAGGAAGTCCCCACATAAAGATCATAGTACTAGAGCGCACTCCAATTCCTCGGATCATACAGGTCTAGACTGATGCAAACCAATTAAGAATTTAAGTAATTCTCCTAAACATCCATGAGTCATCATAAGACTAAGAAAAACTACTTAAAGCTTGTATAAACTTCAAACCATAGTTCATAATCATGAATTCCAACTTTAAAACCAATAAAACGAATTAAACAATCTAAGAAAACTATAAGGTTCACCTCTTAGCTCTAGCTAAGAGATTAGCTAATGAAAAGCATATTAAAAATAAAACTAGAACTAAGAAAAGGAAGAAAAACTAGCTGGAGGAGGCTAGGAAGCCTCCTATGACTTGAACTCCTTGCTCCCCACGTCCTTGGTTGCCCTGGAATAGAAGAGAGCACCTCCTTTTATAGTGCAGCAATAGTACAGCAACATAGCAGAATTTGTTTCGCTTGGTACGGCTTAACCAATGGTTGGATTGCCTTCAAAATTGATTTATAGCTTCCTTGTAATGTGATCTTCCTCATAGATGATTTAGATTTCCAAGATTATCCTCTGAATAGGCCTACCAATCAGATCACCGACCGCCTCTCAAAATCGCTCACTTCAGGTACCTTCAGAACCAGTCATATTGCTTTCAACGCTCCGGAGTGTACAGATGTCGGATTGATATCAAATTTTGAACATTAGTAGAAAACATCCTTCTCTACATGATAGATGGATTAGATTGTCCAAACCAGTCCCAGAATGTGGTCTGAAAATTAAAACACTTAGGGCTTTTATAAACTCTGCGCAGTTGGATCTTTCTGGATGGTCCATCTTTCTTCAACCGGTACAATCAAACCACACATCCTTTTGATCTGAAACTTTGTGGTTATTCATATATGGATGTGGTTTAGAAGATGGTCAAAGTAGATTCTTCATATCATCAATGATGAGTCACCTGGACCGGCCCAGAGTGGAGCAGCGAAATCTGGAACTTTCTGGACAGTTCGTATTGTTTTGGCCACCACGATCAATCCATAGCTCCGATCGACACGAAACCACTTGTATTAGTTCGGCGTCGAGCTCCTCTTCGACATGGATGTGTTGGATTTTCAAATATCATCAAGATTATGCCAGAAAAATGGTTCAAAAAAATAGAAACGGGAATGGCCTGCTGTCTGGAATCTGGAACCTGGAATTTGCATGGCCGACCGGTCAAGACCGGTCGGACAGGGCTGGCCGACCGGTCAAGACCGGTCTAGCCTGTCTGGATGGCAGTCCAGCAACATGTGAAGACTTTCTACCCATGGCCGACCGGTCTTGACCGGTCGTGGGTCTCCTGGCCGACCGGTCTTAACCGGTCTAGCCCAATTTTCTGCATTGTTTTCTTCTTTCTTTCTTCTCTCTTCTCTCTCCTTGCTTTCTTCTTTCTTTGGCCCACCTTGGGTCTTCATCCAAGGTTCCTAAATGTGCCCTTTTGGTAATCAATTGAGCAAAGCAACTCTCATTCCTACAACCACAAAACTATGCATTAGATTAGCCTTTAAATCATGAAAACCATGCATAATGAGTGATGAATTAGGGTTAGAATATGCACAATTAAGAGCTCAACACACCCCCCCAACCAGCATTTTGCTAGTCCCGAGCAAAACATGCGTGAAACAAGTTCAATTCTCCAAAAACCAACTCTCATTCAGAAACTATTCTTCTACACATCTCAAGACACACAAGTGTAAAAGTCAGAAAAATTAGGTGATAGAGGTTGAAACCTTAAACTCTGAAAAAATAATAAGTGTTCATATGAAATCCTCGCTGATTGATTGATAAATAGAAGAACTTGAACAAATTCAACCTAGTGTGCATAGTGAATGTGAAACTGCGTCGGGTAGCCTAACACGACACCCTACGCATACGCGTGCGGAAGCTTGAAGAGCAACTAGAATTATGGCTAAACCTATAGGAGGGGGTGATTAGGACCTTTTCAAAAATCTTTTCGCCTACTTAACAAATTTAACAAATTGAACTACGTAAGCGATTAACACTTCGGCTTCCAAGCCTAAGTGGGTCCAATTAATAGACTAGCAAAAGATAAAGCAATTAACAACCTAGTCTAATCAACTCATGTGGACTAGAGAGGATGTATCAAGAAATGCTCAAGTTAACATGAGGTAGTGAAAGTACATCTTGTGAGTGTGGATGTGCTTATCAAGTGCCTAGCATACATTCCTAACTAAGCATTCATAATTAATCAATTAAACATAATGCATAAAGAGAAATGTGCTCAAGAATCAATCACAAACACAACAATGTATAGTGGTTCGACTACTTGTCTACTCCACTCCCGGTTCAAGTACTCAACCCCTTTGAGCACACCAGCATTCACTGGGGAGTTTAAATCTAGTTCCTCCCAACCAATGTGTTTTAACTCGGATCCACCCAACCGGGGAGTTTACAGGTTCCTCCCAACCTACACGTTTGCACCCGTGTTGGTGGCTCCCCCTTGGAGACTTTGTTTTAGGCCCGACTAACATGCCAAGGAACGGCTGACGTCCCTAGATTTTAGGCCCAACTAATAGGCCAAGGATCGGCTAACGACCCCGGGGCGAGTTTGTCAAACAAACTCTACACTTAACTCCCACAGGGAATTGAGTGGATGGACTCTTAACAAGACAACCTTACTTGTCGGATTGAGCCCCTTGTTGCGCTGTCTTGGGTTGCTTCTTCTCGCTCTCCCGTGCTTGAATCAGCTCCCCTTGTGCTCCCCCGATCGTTGACGCCGTTGCTTTGCCAAGGCTTCAGCTCCAAGATCAGCTACCTTGCATGTGATGCTCCATTGGAGATGCCCAAGGTGCTAGGGAATGGTGAAACCTCTACAAATGGTAGGAAATGGGTTTCCTAGAGGAATGCACCTAAGTGGACTCCTAGGTAGTGTTTAGACAAAGGATTTAACTATCATCAAGGTGTCTAAACCCTAGGAATCAAGAGGGAACAAGTCCATTCTCAAGATGCCATTGAATGGCCCAAGCTTGTGAAGAAAACACAAGGAGAATGACTTGCTTTAGGTTTGGGATAGAGCCTCTAATGATCTCTAGCAATGGTGGCTTCTATCTCCTCAAAATTCCCTCTCTTAGCTCAAAAATCGAATCCCCCTCTTAAATAGATTTTCTTCCAATGGTCAAAAAACGAGCAGATTCTCGCATCTCCGATTGATCGGAGACCAGTCCGATTGATCGGAGACATGTCCGATTGATCGAAATTTAGTCCAAAGAACTCTCTGGAGGATTTTCCGATTGATCGGAACATTGTCCGATTGATCGGACGGACCCCTTCCGATGGATCGGAAGGCTGTCCGATTGATCGGAAATATGTCCAGTGGATTTTCAATGTTTGCTGGAACAATTTCCGATTGATCGGAGATTCTGTCCGATTGATCGGAGTCCTATCGGAGCCAACGTCCGATTGATCGGAGATCAATCGGAAACTACTGTTTGAGCTGTTTTGTTTACAGCAGCTTCCACCTCTTTAATTAGTCTAATTTATCATGTTTTTCATAGAGTTCTAAGACTAATGATGATGACTAAAGGTATACCTAGGTGGTGCAAGTCATCTAAGAGGTTATGGGTTAGGTTATGGTCAAGGCAAGGCACACCAAGGCATCACATTTACCTGTTTCTCCTTTCTTGATGCAGCCGGTCCATCTTGAGTCTTTAGTTTTCGTCTTCATTAAGCTCAACCGACACTAGACTCACTGACCTAAGTAATTGACAAACAAGGTGCACTAGTATGCCACAGAAAAGTGCACTAACAGAATGTTCATCTCATGATTTTCCAAGATTATCTTCTTCATAGATTAACTAAACTATGAATTTCAAGGTGCACAGAGCAACAACAAGCCTATGACAGGAATTTGTCTTACCGTCCTTCCGACGGCTTTCACACTACTTCCCATTTCCGGCTTTGGTTACGGGTAGACCATCCCCCGGTTGGTAATAGGTAGCCCTTTTCAGAATTTTCCACCATGTTTTCCATCATTCCCAATTTTCATCCTTCCTTTTCCTTTTTCTTTTTCATTAGATAGGATTTTTAGAAATCCGTATCTTTCATTTTTTTTCCCATGGACAAGGATGGACAAAGTACCCCGGCTTGGTTTCTCAACACCTTAAATCAAAGTGTAGCTAATCCACAAATCACATAATCCTTTCAACCCATGAAAATCGTGTAATGTGAACTAGGTGTAAAAGTGTTCAAATTTTCTATCACTCACATAAATAGGGGAATTCACATATAAAACCATTATATTAAGAGAAATTCAAAGCTTATAACATCACTCACTTTGTATCTCCTCTTCTTATACTCGTATCATCTTGAATGCATAGAAACAACGTTTTCCAAAAGAGTTTTGAATTTTAGAAAAATAAAAAAATTTCTACATAATTGCTCGAAATGTCACAAAAGCTAGTAAATTCATCTAAGGAATCTCACCCCCCAACCAAAATCTTACATTGTCCTCAATGTAATAAGATATGCAATATGCATGACATGAGAGCAATGACATAAAACAAAGGAGAGTGAGAACGAGAGTACCTGAGGTAGCAAGTTGATCAATTCTAGCATCTTCCATTGTCTCAATGAGACTTATTCAATCCTAAATGCAGAAAGAAATCCCAACCTACCTACCTACCTTTGATTAGTCTGATCGACTACATGATCAAATTTGAACAGGATCTTCATGAATTTCAATAGGTTTCTCATGAGGACCATCCAAAGTCCTGCTCGAATGTATACATGGGTGCGTTTCTTCATGAAGGTCCAATCATAGTGTGCACCACACGCATGTAAGGAGGAGATAAGAGCAGCAAAAAGATATCTCCTCAAGTTCTGAATTGGGTTGAAATTGATTAAAAACGGGTCCTCCCAATCAGAATTTTCAATGGGTTGAAGAACCCATGATGGTGGAGAGACATTCATTAAATATTTTTCAGTTTGGGTTGTCTCCTCCACAAATTCAGAATTGCACGGTGTTTCCACAAATAATGGTAAAGAGTGTAAATCAGTGGAATGGTGTTCTTCAGGCACCGACACCATGTCTAACAAACTATCCAACTCCTTAATCATCTCATCACCCAGATCATAGGGGTGGGTCATGCATTCTTCTAGAAAATCGAGAGAGTGGGATAAAGGGTCCTCGTTCTCCCTAAGTGATTGAGGAAATTCTGTTTCAAGGGTAAGGAATTCCTCCTCTATAGAGGGGAGGTCTTCCAAAGAAAAATTTTCAGATTCAGTGGTAAGCACATCATCTAGCATTGGTTGATCTTTTGAAATTTCAGATTGTACCACCCCATCATCCAAAGAAACAGAATTTTCAACCCAAGGGAGTTCTTCCACAATAGAATCCGACATGTGTTGTTGGTGGAAGGACTAAAAAATATCGACTTCGGCCATCTCTCTAGCAAGAATATCTTTTGGTGATTCAAAAACATTCAGCCCTTTGGAAGAACAAATCATGGACTCACAATCATCCTTCAAACCCTCATTGTAGGCAATCAAACTATCACTTTCAGATTTTGTAGATTCCTCGGGTTCGTCAACCGTTCTTGAAATCTCTTCATCATTTAAATCGGAATAGTTAAAAGAGATAGTTGATTCACCATAATCAATGGTAATGATGGGATCACTGAGATCAATATCCTCTAGAAGTTTAGTCATTAAATCTAGAGAAGGTTGGGTTTGGATAGCCTCATCCTCCTCATTGTTGGGGATTGATTCAGTGTTCCCAATGTTGGGTTCAATATTTTGAGATGGCGAGAGGTTTTGTATGCATTGCTCAGTTATTTCCATAAACTCTCGCAGTGTATCCTCGAGAGTTCGTGTCGGTTGTGGCTCATGAGAAAGAAACTCTTGAGGATAATTGTTGGCATCCATGGTTGGCTCATCTTCCAAGTTGAAATTTTGATGCTCCCACCAATTTGGATTATGCATGTCATATGTTGGGCTTTTAGGTGGTTGTTGATATGTGTAGCCATACAAGTGATCATACATTGTCCTAACCGGTGGAACATTATTCATCTCTTTCCGATACTCTCCCATTGTCTTACATGGGGGAGTATTAGAAGAAGATTGAGTCTTAGAAAAATATTCATGCTTGTAATGGTTCCAATCATAATGATTTTTTATTTGGTTCATCCTCTCATCTTCCAAAAGGTATTTAGACAATCCACCCATCCAATCATTCATAATGAAATTATAAGAAGTTGAAATAATCCCTAATCTAGGAAGAAAAACAAAAAGAAGAAAGGGAGATGGAGAGATGTTACCTGTGAAGGTGAGAGCTATGTCAGCAACAATGTCCTACAAAATCAAACAAAAAAATTGTTAGTAATCTAGAAAAAAAAATTAAAAAATCTACTTCTATAAAAACAAAAAATCCTACCTAACTAAAACTACTCTATAGCTATTAGAACAATTAGAACCGTTTAACCTCTCCCCGGCAACGGCGCCAAAAACTTGTTCGCTTCTCCAAGTGTAGGGTTGCGATGTAGTAATAATCTCGGTAAGACCGAGGTCGATCCACAGGGAAGGAAGTAAAACAATTCAAACTATCCTAATAACTAGAATTAAAGAGGTTTGTGAAATTGATTTTTAACAAAAAATAGAAAATCTGATAATGGAAAGATAACTAGAGCATCAAGGATCCACTTATAGCTCTCCTTAGATGCATAATTCGCTATGGTTTCTTACTTTCTCAACTAGAATCGATATTAAGATCTATCTAGTCAGATGATAGAGCTGTTAAACCAAACAATCTGTCATATGTAAGTTTAATGCATAGGATTCACTCAATGTAGGCTGAGCCGAGCATGCTCAATTGCATAGGTCATTCCCCATTCCAAAAGGTTCAGTTCACAATCATAACCATCCTCAAGTCCTGTCACATGACAAGGCTAGATCATGATTTGAACTTGATTCAAATCACATGCACAATCCATACATATTACAGAAATTCAGAAAAGTAGAACTTTGGTAGGAAGTCCCCACATGAAGATCATAGTACTAGAGCGCACTCCAATTCCTCGGATCATACAGGTCTAGACTGATGCAAACCAATTAAGAATTTAAGTAATTCTCCCAAACATCCATGAGTCATCATAAGACTAAGAAAAACTACTTAAAGCTTGTATAAACTTCAAACCATAGTTCATAATCATGAATTCCAACTTTAAAACCAATAAAACGAATTAAACAATCTAAGAAAACTATAAGGTTCACCTCTTAGCTCTAGCTAAGAGATTAGCTAATGCATATTAAAAATAAAACTAGAACTAAGAAAAGGAAGAAAAACTAGCTGGAGGATGCTAGGGAGCCTCCTATGACTTGAACTCCTTGCTCCCCACGTCCTTGGTTGCCCTGGAATAGAAGAAAGCACCTCCTTTTATAGTGCAGCAATAGTACAGCAACATAGCAGAATTTGTTTCGCTTGGTACGGCTTAACCAATGGTTGGATTGCCTTCAAAATTGATTTATAGCTTCCTTGTAATGTGATCTTCCTCATAGATGATTTAGATTTCCAAGATTATCCTCTGAATGGGCCCACCAATCAGATCACCGACCGCCTCTCAAAATCGCGCACTTCGGGTACCTTCAGAACCAGTCATATTGCTTTCAACGCTCCGGAGTGTACAGATGTTGGATTGATCTCAAATTTTGAACATTAGTAGAAAACATCCTCCTCTACATGATAGATGGATTAGATTGTCCAAAACAATCCCAGAATGTGGTTCGAAAATTAAAACACTTAGGGCTTTTATAAACTCTGCGCAGTTGGATCTTTCTGGATGGTCCATCTTTCTTCAACCGGTACGATCAAACCACACATCTTTTTGATTTGAAACTTTGTGGTTATTCACATATGGATGTGGTTTAGAAGATGGTCAAAGTAGATTCTTCATATCATCAATGATGAGTCACCTGGACCGGCCCAGAGTGGAGCAGCGAAATTTGGAACTTTCTAGACAGTTCGTATTGTTTTGGCCACCACGATCAATCTGTAGCTCCGATCGACACGAAACCACTTGGATTAATTCGGCGTCGAGCTTCTATTCGACATGGATGTGTTGGATTTCCAAATATCATCAAGATCAGGCCAGAAAACTGATTCGAAAAACTAGAAACGGGAATGGCCTGCTGTCTGGAATCTGGAACCTGGAATTTGCATGGCCGACCGGTCAAGACCGGTCTAGCCTGTCTGGATGGCAGTCCAGCAACATGTGAAGACTTTCTACTCATGGCCGACCGGTCTTGACCGGTCGTGGGTCTCCTGGCCGACCGGTCTTGACCGGTCTAGCCCAATTTTCTGCATTGTTTTCTTCTTTCTTTCTTCTCTCTTCTCTCTCCTTGCTTTCTTCTTTCTTTGGCCCACGTTGGGTCTTCATCCAAGGTTCCTAAATGTGCCCTTTTGGTAATCAATTGAGCAAAGCAACTCTCATTCCTACAACCACAAAACTATGCATTAGATTAGCCTTTACATCATGAAAACCATGCATAATGAGTGATGAATTGGGGTTAGAATATGCACAATTAAGAGCTCAACACATATATGTCGTGGGACTTTCGGATTCTCCACAACTTATTCTTCAAGAATGTCTATGCCCGTAAGAGTAACAAAGTTGACTTAACTGAGACCATGGTGACCACTTTGTATCGATTCAGTCAGGGTGAGAAGATGTGTCTCCCCTCTATGATCATGAGCACCATTCATTCCATCATTTTGGGGACTGACAGTCAGTCAGAAGGCCTTCCATTTGGGTGCCTCATAGGAAAATTTGCCAGCTCTATAGGTCTTGAAGATCCAACCGAAAAATCGGTCAGGCCTATCCTCCTCAACAAATCCATTATCGCTAGAATGGAGATCACTCAAGCAGAGCTTCAACGAAGAAGGGATCAGTAGCAGCAGAGGCAGCAGCAGGAGGTCCCATAGCATCCGGAGTATAAGTCTGATCCTGTTCTACGATCATCTGAGGATCCTCGTCAGCATCCAGGGCGTTTCAGCACTCCAGTTTGCGCATTTTCACGTCGCGGCACATCTTCGCCCTCTGATCATCCATCCTCATCTTCAGTTCCTCCTGCATGGCTCACTGAGATTCGCAAGCATCAGGAACGTCTATTTCAGAGACTTGATCGGATTGAGCAGAGGATGGATCAGACCGAGTCTCAGCTGTTTCAGGGGCAAGCCACTCTCCTCGTACAGCACGAGACTATTATGGCTCGCCTTGCCCAGATTGACAGGCGTTTGGAGGCTTGGGAGCGAGCTACTCGTGGCGATGCACCGTCACCAGATTTGGGCGACGGGACTGATTTCTAGCATCATTATCTGTTGTATCATGTGTCTTGGTCAGAAGTATCTTTTTGGGTGACCAAGACACTTGTCGCTTGTCTTGTTTTATATTTATACATTTTGGATGACTGTTAGACCATTTGATGTTTGAGCTTTTCAGTCATATCTAGTTATAGGATCACTTGTTTGGATTTTCATCTTTCTTGAGCTTCACAGTTATATCTCTTTATGTCATCACATGTCGAGCTATATTGATATATGTTTTTGAGATAAGTGATCTTTTTCTCGATATATATTTGTGCTTTTAAGTTATATTCGCTTTGAGCCTTGCGCCTTATTGACTATTCATTGAGTGAGACTAGCCGCTTGGGCTATATACACCATTGACTCATGATTATTAGTCCATACCGGTTGGACTATCATCTATGTCCATCTCCAAAAATCATGTAAGAATGCGTTTTTTTTTATATGAAAATCTGATTTTTTTTGGAGGATGGATGACTCGGGCAACATACCCAATTCAAGTCTATTAGTGCTATATTGATGACTCTATTGCATTTTCTTGGTATATTGATAGGGGGAGGTTGGATGGTTTGGGCATTAAGCCCTTATGGCTCATGGTTTTGTTGAATATAGCTTAAATGTGTTTCATTGCTCTTGATATACATGCCAGTTAGGAGAGGTTGGTTGATTGGGCTATAAGCCCTTTGTGCTTTCATTGCAAATGTATATCCTTGACCAATTTTGCATGATTAACCTTGTCTAGATAGTTACGTTTTCTTATTAATCATGTACCTTAGCATGCTCCATGGTTTTATGAGTCATGCACCCTATACTCTCCTTGTTAGCATGTGCTTATAGTTATAACTGCGACATACTATCTTCTCTTACCTCAGCCTTATTAATATATCATTAAGGGGAGAGAATAGTTTGTCAATTGCTAACAAAAAGGGGGAGAAAGATTAAGTCCCACGAAAACTAGTTTGCTATGTTTTGTGATGCAGGGATTGACAGGTTATGGGGGAGCAAAATGAAGAGGAGCAGCTTAGATTAGGCATGTCAAGAATCCTGTATTTAATGCTTTATTAATGTTATATCTTGAACATGTATTTTATTTTGGTAAGATAGGTTTTGTCACGTAATTGACAAAGGGGGAGATTGTTAGTGCACTGATTTGTGCATTGTTTTGTCAATTGCGTGATCATTGAGTCAGTCAAGTCTCGTGAGCCCCGATGAAGATTGAAGACTCAAGACTTGAAGATCAAAGCAGCTTGCCGCACTCAAGTTCAAGCCAAATCAAGCTCGGAAGGTAAGTTGCATATAGACAGCCTATAGGATCCTAAAACACCCGTATTTATGGCATTTTAATCATTCCAATCTTAGCCATTTAATCCACGGTCTTAAGGTCAAAATGATCAGTCTTGGACCTTCATTAAGTAGGTGCCCAACTATGAAAATCACTAGGAAAATCTCTGTAGTGGGGCACACATATTCAGCTGGAAAACAGCTTGATTTTTGGGCTAGATAAGACCTGCCGACCGGCCGGCCGGTCCTTAACAAGCAATTGATAGGTAGCCGACCGGTCTTGACCGGTCGGCCTGCATGTTTAATCATTCCAGCAAGGTCTGAGCAGGTTTACTGACCGGCCGGACAGCAGGTCGGTTAAGCCAAAAATCTGTCCAGCGAGTTTCTCGTTTCTGGACCATTTACCCGACCCATCTATGGACAGGTCGGCTGACAGGTCGGAGCTCAAGTCCGACCGGCCGGAGGGGGTCCCAGGCAGGTCGGAATATGACCGTTTTATATCCGTTTGAGCTCATTTTTGGGCTTCTATAAAAGCATATCTTGAGGTCTTTTGTGAGCCGACTTGCACACCCATTGAGAGCACTAAAGGGGGCAATTATGAACATCATCTATCCTTCTTTTGCTCAACATTGCTTAGAGTTCATCATTCAATCCAAGTGATTCATGGCACTTCAATGAACATTCAAAGCTCGGTTTGAAGAATGAACTCAAGCAAGGTATTCATGGCTGACCTAACCCATCTTGTTAAATCTCTTGGTCATCAATAGCCATTGAATACCCAAGTTGGTAGTTCCTATCATTACAATTGCATTGAATAGGCAAGAGGAACTAGACTAACTCTCTCCCAACTACCCGGCATCAACATAACCTCATCATTTGCATCGGTAGCTGATCTTGGGAGCACAAAGAGAAGCTGAAGCACGTGGAGCTGAAGCTACTCATCAAAGGCATCGGGGCTCAATCGTCTAGGTATATCTAGTATTTGAGAGTCCATTTATTGAATCATTATTCCCTGGATTGGGAAACTCCGGCGGGAGTGTACGTGACCGTCCTTGGATTAGGATTGGTGAGAGTTTGAGATCCAAACTCGTCAAGTCCCTGGATTGGGCCATCGGCGGATGGTAAACGCGGTCCTAAATCAAAGGATGTTATGGTTGATGGTTAACCTGATTTAAAACCACGACTATAGTGAAATCCGGTGGTCTCATAGGTTGAGATCGTGAACCGGGAGTGGAGTAGGGAAACCGAACCACTATACATCGTGTGCAATGTGGTGAATGCATTTTGTCTATTTTGTTCCTTGTTGATCAATCTTATAAGTGCTTAACTATATGCCCATCTTATGTTTGACAAAATGCTCATATGCCATCTTTAAATGATTGACACAAGCATGCATATGAACTGTTTGACTAAATGCTTCTCTTAGAAGAGTTGTCAAATTGAGTTGGATCTTGGGTGATCAATTGCTATCATTTACATGTGCTTAATTGGTATATTATAGTATAAATGCAATTGAGCTTTTAAATTTGCAAGAAAAATTAAAAAGTCCTATTCACCCCCCCCCAGGAGATAAGCATACCTTCAAGCTTATCTCACTAACGGTAAAACCGCAATTTCAGTCTCCTCCACAATTTCATAATTATACGGTGCTACAAACAATGGTAAAGAGTGTAAATCAGTGGAATGGTGTTCTTCAGGCACCGACACTGTGTCTAACAAACTATCCAACCCCTTAATCATCTCATCATCAAGATCATAAGAGTGGGCCAAGCATTCCTCTAGAAAATCGAGATAGTTGGATGAAGGATCATGATCTTGCTTGAGTGAGTGCAAAAATTCAGTTTTGATGGTGAGAGACTCGCCCTTCATGGAGTGGAATTCTTCCAAACTAGGTTCTCCACAACTAGTATGAGGCACCAAGTCGAAAGTATACAAGGCTTTAACAATCCCTTGAATAATGGGGTCATTTGAATTTTCAAAGTGAGCCGAGCATTCGTCTAAAGAATTTGAATTTTCACTGATGGGAGTCTCATTCTCCACATTAAAATTAAGCATATCAAGTTGGTGGAGTGACTCAAAAATATCAACCTCAGCCATCTCTCTAGCATGCATATCCTCTAGAGACTCATAATCATTATGCCCATGGGAAAAAGAAACCATAAGTTCATAAGCATCCACTGAACCCTCATTGTAAGTAACCCCACTATCGCTTTTAGATTTAATGGATTCCTCGGGTTCGTCCACCGTCATTGAAATCTCTTCATCATTAAGTTCAAAGTATCCAAAAGAGATTATAGACTCACCATAATTGATGATGACATTGGGATCATCAAGATCAATCTCCTCTAAAAGTCTATTCATTAAATCCGAAGAAGGTGGGACTTGGGTAGCCCCATCCTCCTCATTAAAGGGGATTGATTCGATGCCCCCAATTTTGGGCTCAACGTCTTCACAAGATGGAGAGTAGGCTTGACTTGATTGTTCATCTACATACTCTTTCCATATTTCCTCAAGTATTTGTGAATACATGTCATCACGAGAGGAAGACGTTTTAGAGTGATTGTTAATAACCACAGTTAGTACTTCCCTTGAACAAGGAGAATGGAGGTTTCCCCAATTAAGACCGTACGCATTGTAGGATGAAAAGTTATATGATGGTTGATAGGCATATCCATACAAGTGATCACGCATTATCTTAATCGATTGGCCACTATTCACCCGTTCCTTTTGTTGTTGCACACCTCCTACCATAACCGGTGGAACACTCATGTTATTTTTAATCCGGTAATCACGTAATGTGTTTTCCTGATGATCATTATTCGATTTTGCTTCGTTCCGGTATTCCCCCAATGTTTTACGTCGTGTCTCAATATAGATATTGCTTTCATTAATGTAATCACGTATTGTGTTACGTGGGGGGTAGTGGAGATTCTTTGAATCTCAGAAAAATACTCATGCTTGGAGGGATCCCGATCACAATGAGTTTGGGTCCTCCAATCCGATGTCTCATCCTCCAAAAGGTACTTATACGCACCATTCATCCAATCATACATGATGAAATTTTAAGGAATTGGAAACTACTCTAATCTAGAAAAAAGAACAAAAAGAAGGGAGATGGGGAGATGTTACCCGTGAAGGTGAGAACTATGTCAGCAACAATGTCCTACAAAAAAAAAATTGTTAGTAATTGTTGAACCTCCAATTTATACATAAGATTGCCCATTACATCACATTATGTGCATGATTTGCATGTTTGAAAGGCCCATCTAACGCATGTTTTGTGATTGTAGGAATGAGAGTAGACTTCACCTAATTGGAGACCAAAAGACCATGTTTAGGAGCCTTTGAATGAAGGCCCGAGGTGGACCAAAGAAGGAAGAAGAAAGAGGGAGAAAAGAGAAGAAAGAAAAGAAGAAAAAGAAGAAAATGATCAAGGGCCGACCGGTCCTGATCGGTCGGCTGACTTGCCGGCTACCCTTAGGACACTGCTGGACAAAGGACCAGTTGGTCCGACCGGTCAAGATTGGTCGCCCAACAGGTCGTCCCCTCTGCTGAACTCCCCGGACTAGTGGCCCGACCAGTCTTGACCGGTCGGACCAACTGGTCCTTTGTCCAGCAGTGTCCTGAGGGTAGCCGGCAAGTCGGCCGACCTGTCAGGACCGGTCGACCCTTGATTGACCGGTTGGCCC
The DNA here is from genome assembly GCA_003013855.2 of Liriodendron chinense. Classification (NCBI taxonomy): domain Eukaryota; kingdom Viridiplantae; phylum Streptophyta; class Magnoliopsida; order Magnoliales; family Magnoliaceae; genus Liriodendron; species Liriodendron chinense. The sequence continues at coordinate 502,927 of ML058342.1, read as the reverse complement.
TTGATCATTTTCTTCTTTTTCTTCTTTTCTTTCTTCTCTTTTCTCCCTCTTTCTTCTTCCTTCTTTGGTCCACCTTGGGCCTTCATTCAAAGGCTCCTAAACATGGTCTTTTGGTCTCCAATTAGGTGAAGTCTACTCTCATTCTTACAATCACAAAACATGCGTTAGATGGGCCTTTTAAACATGTAACCATGCACATAATGTGATGTAATGGGCAATCTTATGTATAAATTGGAGGTTCAACACACACCCCAACCAGCTTTTTGCTAGTCCCGAGCAAAACATGCGTGAAACAAGATCAAACCTCCAAAACCCAACTCTCCTTCAGAAACCATGTTTCTATCCATTCTAAGACATGCAAGTGTAAAATTCAGAAACATGAGGTGATAGACGTTGAAACCTTAAACTCTCAAAACATAATAAGTGTCCATATGAAATTCCCACTGATTGATTGATAAATAGAAGAACTCGAACAAAATTCAACCTAGTGTGCATAGTGAAAGTTCATCTCATGAGTTTCTGGGACTATCTTCTTCATAGATCAACTGAACCATGGATTTCAAAGTGTACAGAGCAACAACAAGCCAATGACAGGAATTTGCCTTATCGTCCTTCCGACGGCTTTCACACTACGTCCCATTTTCAGCTTTGGTTATGGGTAGACCATCCCCCGGTTGGTAATAGGTAGCCCTTTTCAGAATTTTCCACCATTTTTCCATCATTCCCAATTTCATCCTTCCTTTTTCTTTTTCTTTTAAATTAGATAGGATTTTTAGAAATCCATATCTTTCGTTATTTTCCCATGGACAAGGATGGACAAAGTACCCCGTCTTGGTTTCTCAACACCTTAAATCAAAGTCTAACTACTCCACAAATCACATAATCCTTTCAACCCATGAAAATCGTGTAATGTGAACTAGGTGTAAGAGTGTTCAAATTTTCTATCAATCACATAAATAGGGGAATTCACATATAAAACCATTATATTAAGAGAAGTCCAAGACTTACAACATCACACACTTCGTATCTCCTCTTCTTATACTCGTATCATCTCGAATGCAGAGAAATAAGGCTTTCTAAAGAGTTTTGAAATTTTAGAAAATTCGAAAAAAATTCGCACATATGGTGCTTGAAATGTTACAAACTGCTAGATGAGGAATCTCATCTCACCCCCCAACCAAATCTTGCATTGTCCTCAATGTAAAAAGATATGCAATGAGCATGAACATGAGAGCAATGGTAAAACAAAAAGGAGTGAGAACAATAGTACCTAAGAGAGTCGATCGTGGAAGTCTACCACTCCAACAACTAAATTGTTGAGCTCTTAAATGTGCATACTCTAACCCCATTTCATCGCTAACTATGCTTGAAATACATGATTAAAGACTCAACTAATGCATGGTTTTATGGTTATAGGAATGAGAGAGAGGATTCATCAATTGAAGGCTTAAAGGCGCTATTTACAAGCATTGAAGATCAAAAGACCAAGCGTCAAAGGGGTGGAAGAAAGAAGCAAAGGAGAGAAGAAAGAAGGCAGAAAAATGTACCGAAGACCGGTCGTCCATAACCCAGGACCGGTCGTCCGACCGGTCTGAACACTCAACAGAAGGGGCCCTGCGGCCAAAACTCACTAGACCTATCAGGACCGGTCGTGCGACCGGTCGTCCATTGCTCAGACTGGTCGTGCGACCGGTCCTTGAATTAAATTTCTAGGTTTGAATTTATGAAAAACTCACTGGACAGTTTTTGCATTTTTGAGACCGATCGTGCAACCGGTCGGCTGCGTAACAGAGCTTCTTCTACAAGCTCCGAGTTTTGCTGCGCAATGCGTATTTCTGTGGGATTTCTTGAAGTTTCTTTGCACCTAGGGTTCCAAAGCTATAAAAGGAATCCTCTAGCTTGTTCCTAATCCATGCTAGAAGAGATTAAGCACGGTCGGAGATGGTGGAAGTCGGATTCGTAGTTTTACAACTCCTCTTAGTTTGTTTTTCTAGTTTGATGTTTTGTTTAGTTGTTTTCATGTTTCCTTGGATCATGAATGGCTAAACCTCTTAGCTAGGGCAAAGAGGTGAAGCTTGTAGTGAATCTAAGATGTTTCAATTCGTTGATTTGGTTTTAAGTTGAATTATTAGTGAAGAACAATGGTTTGAAGTTTAAATAAAGTTCTAAGTAGTTTTTCTTAATCTTATGATGGCTCATGGATGTTTAGAAGAATTGCTTGAGTTAATTGTTTTGAGTTATTCTAGACCTGTATGATTAGAGGAATTGGATTTAATGCACTCTAGACATATGATCCTCATGTGGGAACTTCATGCTAAAGGTCTATTTTTCTGAAATTTCTGGAGTATGTGAGACTGTGTATGTGATTTGAATTAAGTTCAAATCATGATCTAGTTATATCTTGTGATAGGATTTAATGATGATTATGGTTGTGATCTTAACCTATTGGAATTAGGACTAACTTATGTAATTGAGTGTGCTCAAGTCCTAGCTTGAATTGAGAGAATCATGTACATGAATCATGCATATAACAAATTACTTGTTTTAACTACTCTATCATTCGGCTAGATAGAACTTAATTTCGATTCTAGTTGAGAAAGTGAGAAACCACAGCGAATTGGGCATCGAGGATTGCTACAAGTGGATCCTTGAACCCATAGTGCCTTTTTATTGTTAATTACATTCGATTTAATCCAAAGCATCTATCTACATCAATTTCCTAAAAATTTGTTAGTTAGCTCTTCAGTAGAAACCGTTAGAAGTGTTTTGTGAATTCCTACACAAGTCCCGGTGGATCGACCTCGGTCTTACCAAGATTATTACTACATCGCAACCCTACACTTGGAGAAGCGAACATAAATCTACTAAGCTCGCAAAACTAAAACAGAAAAAATAACTAAACCTACCTACGCTATACCTCCGTCAGACTGGGAGATCAATCATCCTGATACACAGGATCATTCAGAGTGATGGACATGTCCTCTGAATCAAATTTCTCAACAAATGGTTTAAGGCATTATCCATTAACTTTAAAACAGTTACTATTCGCTGCATTCTCAATCTCAACAGCCCCATGAGGAAAAACGTTTTTGCCAATATATGGGCCGGTCCATCGAGATCACAATTTTTCCGAAAAAAGACGAAGTCAGGAATTGTACAAGAGCACTTTCTGACCTCCATGGAAGGATTTTCTAAAGATATGTTTGTAAGACTCGTACCCCAATTAACCGATCGTACATTTAGTTTTCGATGCCGGTACATCAAGGACTGACCAGATCAACGATCTCTTATCACGACCCTGATTTAGTACCGCAACGACCCAATACTTGTACCCTTGCGACCGCGCGGGCACCACGATTCCAACGCCGTGCGGTATGCTCCGTTTCGATACCCAGTTTGAAAGATGCATTCATGTGCGTAAATCAAGGTAGGCCATGCTACATATGCACGGCGTGGGCCCCACTTGCACAAATTCCAAGGTTGTCCCATCAATCAATCAAATATCACATCAATCAATCAAGCATCACATCAATCAATCAAATGTCCCATCAATTACATCTCTCTCCCCAAAAGTCAACTAAGCCCATACCTAAGCCACTCCCCCTCATAAATGCTCCATTTCATTTCTACCCCCACCTTCTTTCAAAATTCCATCCATATCCCCAAATCCCCTACCACAAAAGGGGCATACGTATGGCCTCCCCATTTTCATTTTCAAGAGAGAGAGAGAGAGAGAGAGAGAGAGAGAGAAGATTAAGAAAGGAAGAGATTAAAGAAAGAGTATTTGTGAGCTTAAGTGATTAGAGGAGGAGATCCACCCCCATCAAGCCGTTCGATCGACTATCCGACTCGATCCGACCGTTCAATGTCATTGTGAGTACATCCCTTTCCCTTAGGTTTCATGTAGAATCAAAGGATCGAGTGAGGCCCACCATTTTGATGGTATGGATGTCACTTGATTACCCATTTTAAGGAGATGGGTGGGCCACATATGTGGACCCCACCTAAGTGTAGTGCATCCATGCACTTTAACCATCTTGCTAGATCATTGAGGACAAAAGTCCAGGCTTGTTTAACGTGGAAGTCTACGTTGTTTTATTTACGTTGTTTATGTATTTTGGGAGGCCACACTTGCATACCCCACCTTGATGCATGTGTCTAATCCATGCCATCCATTTGTTTTCCTATGCCATTTTAGGCATTAGCCACAAAAATCAGCCGAATCTAAATTTCAGGTGGGCCGCACCATAGAAAATAGTAATAACAATGGTGCCTATTGTTGGAACCTTTTTAGGCCCACCATGATGGTTTTACAACACGAAAACTGACCAAGCCAGGGCTTATTAGACCAACCATTAGCTGGCCTGCACGGTGGATGGATTGGATTTCCCTAATGGACCCCACCCCCCTTGTTTATTCAAAAATAAACTATAAATAGTAAAGAAGTAAAGAACGTAAGAAGGAAAAAAAAGTTACTGGAGTGTAAAGTGATTTTTGGGCTTGGAAATGGCCCCACATGTGGGAACCACTATATTATATCCATGCCGTCCATCGATCTCTCCATATTATTTTAGGTCAAGGGCCAAAAAATGGAAATGATCCAGATCACAAGAGAGCCATGCCATAAGAAACAATGTAGACTGTTGATATGTTTTTAGGCCTACCGTGATGAGTGTATACCATTTAACCCATTAAAATGAGAGGTCCTTGGGCCCGTCACAAGATGGAAAACTTGGCGGACGGGTTGGATCTATTAGTGGACCCCACCTAGTTCCCTCAAACGATAAATATATAAAATACGTATAATATACTTTAGCGTCAGAGACGCTGGAGAGTCCAACGTCCATGACGCTGCCCTGTTGGAGTAGGTGGAAAGGGCCCTGCTTGTACGCCCCACCTTGATGTATGTGTCTGATCCACACCTCTCATTTGTCTTTCTATACCATGTTATTCCGGATCCCAAAAAAAAAAAAAAATCAGATGGGTACGAACCTCATGTGGATCACACCACAGGGAATAGTTGGGTAGGGCCCCAACGTCAGAGAAGCAGCCCCTTTTTGGGCGTTGCAGTGGGTCTATACTCATGGACCCCACCATGTTATATTTGTTTCATCCATGCCGTTCAACCTATTCTCCATATCGTTTTAGGCCAAGAGTCAAGATCTGGGCCCTATTTAGATCTCGGATGGGCCAACCCAAAGCAAATGATTGTGAATAGCGACGTCCACCATTGAAATCTCTCAGGGCCATCTGTGATGTGTATTCACCATCCAATCATGTTGATGAGGTCACGCAGACCTGTGCAAAGGGGCCCGGCGGACCCAACACGAGAAAAAAATGGAGATTGGACGGCCACCATTAAAAACAGTTGGGAGCCACCACTGTTGCTGATTTGTGTGGCCCCACCGTGTGTTTATTTACCATCCAACCTGTTGCTAAGGCCACGCTGATCTGGATGGAGAGAAAACACAAATATTAACTGGAGCCAGAACATATGGGACCCGCTTGGGGGACCCCGTTGCATGGCAGCGTCCCATGGCACGCTAATCATCAACGGCCCCACCTCATGGGACCCACCATGCCAGCCGTCCATCCATTTTATCATATCATTTCAAAGCATGGGCCCAAAAATGAATTAGATACAAATTTCAGGTGGGCCAAACCACACCCATCAGTGGGACAATGATGTCCACCGTTGTAGCCTTCCTAAAGGCTCACCATGATGCCATTTGCCATCCAGACCTGAGGCACATGTTTGGATGAATGGGAAAACAAAAATATCAGTTTGATTCAAAACTCTAGGGGCCCATTTGGGTTCCACGTTCCAAGCAGCGTGCTTTGGCATGCTGCCCAGCAGGTGGCCCACCCTGTGGGTCCCACCACGATGCATCTTTTTTATCTATGCCAACCATCTATTTTTCCATATTATTTTAGGGCCATGGGCCAGCATAATGAGGTAAATACAAACCTCAAGTGGACCACACCGTAGGAAATAATGGTCATTGATGCCCACCATTGAAACTCCTCTTAAGGCTACTATGTTGTTTATTTTTCCATCCAACCAAAGGCCATGGGGCCCATCTTGGGCTCCCACCTTGATAGATGTGTTGTATACATTGTTGTCCACCTTGGCCGGGGCTTGGGACCCAATTTTAGGTGGGCCACACGTAGAAAATAAGGGTGGTTGAACGCCTACCATTGAAAACTTTACAGGACCCATCTGTTATGTTTATTTGCCATTCTTCCTGTTCATAAGTCACCCAGCCATGGGTGGGGTTCCACACGTGTGGTGTACGAGCCCCACCATGGTGTTTGGTTGCCATCTCACTTGATTAGTGGGAAAGCACAAATATCGAGTTGATCCCAAATTGTTGGGGCCCATTGATGTATGTGGCTTCCCCACTCCTTTGTGCGGTTATCCCCAACCACGGGTCCACCTTGTTATGCATGTGTTCTATCCACGTCAGCCATTGGCCACTATGGTGCAATATGTATGTTGCCCATCGATTAGGACTGCCTTAATTTTGTGCTTGATCCAAACCATCCAAATGAATGGACCCTAGCATGTTATGTACAGGATGGCCTTGGGACCACCTTAGCGTGCGTGTTCGAATGACCACATTGTCCATCCCGTGGATCCACCTTGATGATTAGTTGTGTAAACCCTTATTGAAATATCATATAGATCTGAACGCATGGGAATCCCTAAAGTTCGCTCGATCCAAGTCACAGGGCTACTTTCTTAAACTCACCCTGTTGAACTGTCTTGTCAATTCACTTTGTTAACTCACCATGTTGACCCGCCTTGTCAACCTGCCTTATTGACTCACCATGTTGATTGATCCTAGTAACTCAACTTGTTGTATACTCATATGACTCACCCCTCCTACCCTTATACCCAACTATTAAAGACCACCATATTGTGTATATCCCATCCACACCGTCCATTTACCTTTAGGACGAGTGTGGGGTGTTAGTACACCTTTTGTTGTCAATTAGCGTGTTGGTTGGTCGCGTCTTGTCGTATGAGCCCCGGTCGAAGAATTGAAGATCAAGACTTAAAGATTATGATTCTTCCATTGCTCAAGCTCATGCTGAAACAAGATCTCAAGTAAGTTGCATATAGATCGACCATAGGAAACCCAAAACATCAAAGAATGGCGTAATGACTCACATATCTTATCCTATTCCCTCTCAACCCTTGCACAAGTTGATCAGACTTGTGGTCCATGGCTGGTGCGAAACGTATTGAAGATATGTTCATACATTGGACCCTATGCACCAAATCACTTCATGCCTCATCATTGAAGTGATCCGCTATTTCGTTGCGTTGAAAGACTTGGTCCAGCAAACCCGCTGTGACAATTCATCTAGACAGCCTCCAAGCTTCTCAACTCAACAGCACCTTGCTGTGAAGAATGCAGCAGGGCATCCGACCGGTCAAGACCGGTCAGCCAGGAATAACAAAGTGGACAGAGGCTTGCTGTGATGGAATCAGCTGGACAGCCGACCGGTCTTGACCGGTCGGCAAGGGACATTATCAAGACAGACTTGCTGTAATATGGTCAGATTGATAGCCGACCGGTCTTGACCGGTCGGCTAGTAATACTTAGTTATTCCAGCAAGCATAGCCGACCGGTCTTGACCAGTCGGACTGGAAATGCAGGTAGTCCAGCAAGCACTACATTCATCAGTTTGTCCAGCAAGCAAGATCAATCGATCAAGGCCATTTCTGTTCAGCAAGCATATTTTCTGGAAAATTACTTCTTGTGATCAATCGGTGCTTTGATAGATCAATCGACAACTAGCCGTTTTATATCCGTTGAAGCCCGATTCTTGGAGTCTATAAAGGCATATCTTGAGGGCTTTAATGGTATTCTTTGCACACCCATTGAGAGCATTGAAGGGGGCAATTAAGAACATCATATATCCTTCTTTTGCTCATTATTGCTTAGAGTTCTTCATTCAATCCATGTGATTCATGGCACTTCAATGAGCATTCAAAGCTCGGATTGAAGAATGAACTCAAGCAAGGTATTCATGGCTGACCTAACCCATCTTGTTGAATCTCTTGGTCATCAATAGCCATTGAATACTCAAGTTAGTAGTTCCTATCATCACCATTATATTGAATAGGCGAAAGGAACCCCAACAACTCCTCCCACCTACCCGGCACTAGTCTAGGAACATCATATTCATTGGTAGCTGATCGTGGGAGCTTGGAGAGGAGCTAAGGCATTCGTCGAAGCTGAAGCTACTCATCAATGGCGCTGAATCAGGGCTCAATCGTCTAGGTATGTCTAGTTTTTTAGAGTCCATTTATTGAATCTCTATTCCCTGGATTGGGAAACTCCGGCGGGAGTATACGTGACCATCCTTGGATTAGGATTGGTGAGAGTTTGAGATCCAAACTCGTCAAGTCCCTGGATTGGGCCATCGGCGGATGGTAAACGCGGTCATAGATCAAAGGATGTCAAGGTTGATGGTTAACCTGATTTAAAACCACGACTATAGTGAAATTCGGTAGTCTCATAGGTTGAGATCGGGAACCGGGAGTGGAGTAGGGAAACCGAACCACTATACATCGTGTGCAATGTGGTGAATGCATTTTGTCTATTTTGTTCCTTGTTGATCAATCTTATAAGTGCTTAACTGTATGCCCATCTTATGTTTAACAAAATGATCATATGCCATCTTTGAATGATTGACGCAAGCATGCATATGAACTGTTTGACTAAATGCTTCTCTTAGAAGAGTTGTCAAATTGAGTTGGATCTTAGGTGATCAATTGCTATCATTTACATGTGCTTAATTGGTAGATTAAAGTATAAATGCAATTGAGCTTTTGAATTTGCAAGAAAATTTAAAAAGTCCTATTCACCCCCCCCCCCCCCCCCCCCCCCCCCCCCCCCCCCAGGACATAAGCATACATTCAAGCTTATCTAGCTAGCGGTAAAACATCAATTTCATGGGGCTCATCCTCGACGTTAGTATGTCATCTAGGCCATCCATTATATAGAGCCTATCTTGCAGTATGAGGTTAAACCTGTCGTCCCTTTTTGGACCTCATCGTATTGATCATCTATCTCAGATTACCCTACCATTTATGATTCTCTGTCATGAGCTGTCTATCTTGCAACCCGTTCTATGACATTCCTTTTACGGACCATTATTGTGTTTATCTCAACTATACTACCGCACTATGGGTCTCGGCATGATTTTGGGTATTCTACTCTTGCCGCTCAAGTAGGTTCTACCTTTGATGTGTCGGTAGTGTATTCAATCATTTTCTTTCCTTTTGGGTTATCTGAATGTTGTAATCCACACCGTTCAATTGTTGGACCATCTGTGTTGTTGTATACCATCCATTTAGGGTCCTATCTCTTTGTGTTTGCTTGTGTTATAAGTGAATTATTTTTTTATGGTGTTTTTAGTATGTTTGTTGCCACACGTAGTGTTGTTTGGAATACTCCTATGTGATCTATATACTATATGCTTCGACGACCACCATGCATGTGTAATGAGTATGCATCCTGAATCACCATTGTTAGTTGGGGACCACTAGGGCATAAATGCATTCATAAAGCATTCGAGATGTAGTCACGCAAATGTAATTCACGTGCTCCCTATCGCAAACCTCTCCAATAGGTATGGGACTATTCGAGGACAGGAATCTATCATCCTGACTTACACTATATGATAGGAATAACTTAGCATACCTTGTAGCCCTTGGTGCAAGATTCCTTGGCTAGCGACATCCCGCACTATGACTCGATCATTCATATGTGTCCCCTCATCTTAATCATATCTCAAATAGGTTGGACTAGGTTGATTTATTGCCATCGTGGTAAATTGACTACTAGTTGGCACTCATACTATATGCTTGGCTCATGCATCATGAATGCTTGGCTCATCTGATTGTCTTGTATCAACCAGCCATAGTGGCCTCGATTGTCGTGCAGTTCATTACCAGTTGACGGTGACACTGTATTTGAGACCCTATAATTTTATGGTGCTCTTTGGAGACTTGCACGGGCATGTCGTTCCACGTTTGTATGCATGGTTGCAGTTCGCACCATTTGCTTGTGCCGCACATAGCATGGTTACTACGTTGCAACCACAGCTCCATTGTGGTTTGCAGAACACTTGAAATATATGATCTTTAAACTGGATGCCGAAGATGTCCTTGGGTGAAAGTCCCTGATCCCGTTGGTACCAAGGTGGGTGCTCCATTCAAGGACCGGGTGGTTTAATCATACACCAGTATGCCGAATATCAAACGGCGGTGTTTTCCACTGCACGTGGTCAGTTTGGAAGGAGGTCTGACCTAACCTGCCGGAAGAGTGTTGGCAAAGTAGGTTGAGTTTGACCAGCTGTGAGTAGGTCCGCTATTACACCAGATAGGCTTTGGCATTCTACTGATGAGTAGTGAGGTCTGTGAGACATTGGTGATGTTCCGTTTCAGAGATGGTATTGGTATCAGTGATGTAACTGATGTTCTGTATGGTGTTGGACGGTCCTGACGTGGGCGAGTGTGATGTGAGCGAGTTACCACACTGGGCAAGCTACCAGTTCCGAGTCCTGCATTGCGTAGGCGATCGCGTTATGACTGTTCGTATCTGGACCACTGTACTGAGAGGTGGTGATTTGTATACATTCATTGGATCATTGTATGTTACATTAGGCCCTGTAGGCCATCGCATAGTATGAGTATATAGCCTTGGTAGGCAGGTTACCTGTATTGCATGCTTGCATAGCCATGGTGGCTAGTTACCTGTATTGCATGCTTGCATAGCCGTGGTAGACTGGTTATTCACATTACATGATCATGTATCCTAGTTAGGCTAAGTCTTGGTTTAAAGTTCTCATCATGCTTTACTGCTTACTCTGATATTTATCATGCTTGTCATATGCATTGCGCACGCACACACACACTCACAAAGCTTCGTTCGAAGCTTATGCACGTTTGTTACGCTGCAGGTTATACCAGAGTGTATCAGCAACGTTGAGTTGGAGTTGGGAGTGCAGTAGCAGGAGGTGCCAGATTGTGCACAGTTTTTATATTTTCGCATTGTGTATTTACCTTTCAGTACTGTATATAAACGAAATGACTTAGTGAAAATATTGTGTTTGTCTTTGATGATACTCATATGGTGATGCTCATGTTTCAAAAAAAATTCAGACCCTAAAATCCTCCTTGTGGTATCCCAGGATCGGAACCTGGTGTGTGGGGTTAGGATCCGAGATCAGGGTACTACGAAGGCTGCCACCTCTGAATTCGGGTTACGGCGAATGGACGTCGAGAACCAAATTTGGGGCGTGACAATGTTTTTCATAAAAGGCCTTCATCCTACTCTTATAAATTCTCGAGTTCTCATAAGCATCGTTCCGGATCTCATCAAGCTCATTAAGTTGAAGTTTGCGAAGCGAGCTAACCTTGTCAATGTCAAAATTTAATGCCCAAATTGCCCAATAGGCTTTGTGTTCAATCTCCGTAGGCAAGTGGCAAGCTTTCCCATCCATAGACAAGTCTATAAGAGGACATTCCAATGGGTGTCTTGTAAGCGGTACGGTGAGCCCAAAGCGCATCATCTAATCTTAGTGACCAATCTTTGCGGTCCGGCCTCACTGTCTTTTCCAAAATCTATTTGATTTCCTGATTGGAGATTTCGGCTTACCCACTTATCTGTGGGTGGTATGGGGTACTCACTTTATGCCTAATGCCATATTTCTTCATTAAGGCTTCAAAAGGCCTATTGCAAAAGTGAGAACCACCATCACTAATGATGGCTCGAGGTGTCCCAAATATGGAAAGTATGTTCTCTTTGAGGAACTTGAGAACCGTACGATGATCGTTGGTTCTACATGGAATAGCCTCTATCCATTTAGACACATAGTCTACGGCAAGCAATATATAGACATGTCCAAAAGATGAGAGGAATGGTCCCATGAAATCGATGCCCCAACAGTTAAAGACTTCAAGATGTTGAATTGGGGTAAGAGGCATCATATTTTGATGGGATAATCCTCCTAACTTTTGGCAACGCTCTCACGCTTTGCAAAACTCATGGGTGTCCTTAAATAGCGTGGGCTAATAAAAACCACACTGCAGAATTTTTGCAGTGATTTTCTTGGCGAAAAAATGACCCCCACATGCTTGATCATGACAAAAGGAGATGATGGAATTATGTTCATCATCAAGGACACATCTCCTTATAATTTGGTCTGGGCAATATTTAAATAGTAAAGGTTCATCCCAGAAAAATCTACGCACTTCCCTTAGAAATTTACATTTGTCGTGTGCAGTCCAATGAATCGGCATTGCACATGTGGAAAGATAATTGGCTATGTCAGCGTACCATGGTGGATGCATAGTAACAAAGAGTTGCTCATCAGGGAATGAGTCCTTAATAGGTGACTCGTCAATGGAATTAGGTAGGACTAGGTGGGATAGATGATCCGCCACCACATTTTCTACTCCCTTCTTGTCCTTGATCTCCAAATCGAATTCTTGAAGGAGTAGGATCCATCTAAGCAAACGGGGCTTGGCATCATTCTTAGAAAGAAGGTGTTTCAGCGCCACATGATCTGTGTAAACGATGACCTTGGATCTTATTAAGTAAGGCCTGAATTTGTCCAAGGCAAAGATGACGGCTAAGAGCTCTTTCTCCGTTGTCGAGTAATTAACTTGGGCGGGATTCAATGTCCTACTTACGTAGTAGATAACATGGGGCTTCTTATCCTTCTTTTGGCCTAACACCGCCCCAATAGCATAATCGCTCATGTCGCACATCAACTCAAAAGGTATGGACCAATCTGGTGGTTGCATGATAGGAGCGGTTGTCAACATGTCTTTTAGCTTTAGAAAAGCTAATTGACTTTCGACACTCCACTCAAGTTAGTTCTCCTTTTGGAGAAGGTTACATACGGGCCTAGAGATATGACTAAAGTCCTTTATGAACCTTTGTTCGCTTCCCTAAGTGTAGGATTGCGATGTAGTAATAATCTCAGTAAGACCGAGGTCGATCCATAGGGAATTATGTAGGAACTCACAAAATACTTCCAATCGTTCTACTGAAGAGCTAATTAACAGATTTGTAGAAGATTGATGTAGATAGTAACTTTGAATTAAACTGAAGGTAAACAATTAATAAAAGGCACTAGGGGTTCAAGGATCCACTTGTAGCAATTCTTGATGCTCAATTCGCTATGGTTTCTCAATTTCTCAACTAGAATCGAAATTAAGTTCTATCTAGCCAGATGATAGAGCAGTTAAACCAAACAATTTGTCATATGTGTGAATCATGTACATGATTCTCTCAATTCAAGCTAGGACGTGAGCACACTCAATTTCATAGGTCAGTCCCCAATTCCAATAGGTTGAGATCACAATCATAACCATCATTAAATCCTATCACAAGATAAAACTAGATCATGATTTGAACTTGATCCAAATCACATACAGAATCTTACATAATCCAGAATTTCTAGAAAAATAGACTTTTGGTATGAACCTTGTTCGCTCGCCTCAAGTGTAAGGCTGCGATGTAGTAATAAATCTCGGTAAGACCGAGGTCGATCCACAGGGAAAGAGGTAAACAATTCCAAGTACTCTAATAACTAGAATCTAAGAAGTTTAAGAAAGTAGTTTTTCACATGAAATAGGAAAATTTGAAAATAAGAGGAACTAGAGCATCAAGGATCCACTTGTAGTAGTCTAATGCCAATCCATTCATCCAAGTACAACACAATTAGAATCAAAGTCCTATCTCTCATCTAATTGGAAGATATAACATTCAAGCACAAACAATCCCACTTAAATCTGGAAATTAGATTTCTAGTTCTAATGAAGCACATAGAACTTGAACTTGTAGCCTTCGGAGTAACAGCCATGCCTATGGACTATGGCATGCTCAAGGGTTACTACAATTCTAATTCAAACAACCCAATCATGGTAATCTTAGAGAATTGCAAGGAACTCATGTCCGGAGCACACAAACTCTCACAAAACTTCTAAAAAACCAAACTTTATTCAAACTAGAACTTCAAAATCCAAAATTAAGAAAAGGGTACTTGAAATAAAAGAATTAAAGCATTGGAACCAACTACAAATTTCACCTCTAGCTCTAGCTAAGAGGTTAGCTAAGGAAAAGCATATTAAAACTAGAACTAGAACTAAGAAAAGGAAGAAAAACTAGCTGGAGGAGGCTAGGTAGCCTCCTGGGACTTGAACTCCTTGCTTCCCATGTCCTTGGTTGATTTGGAATAGAAGAGAGCACCTCCTTTTATAGTGCAACAATAGTACAGCAACATAGCAGAATTTGTTTCGCTAGTACGGCTTAACCAATGGTCGGATTGCCTTCAAATTTGATTTGTAGCTTCCTTGTAATGTGATATTCCTCATAGATGATTTAGATTTTCAATATTATCTTCTAAATGGGCCCACCAATCATATCACCGACCGCCTCTCAAAATCGCGCACTTTGGGTACCTTCAGAACCAGTCATCTTGCTTTCAACGCCCCGGAGTGTACAGAGGTCGGATTGATCTCAAATTTTGAACATTGGTAGAAAACTTCCTCCTCTACATGATAGATGGATTAGATTGTCAAAAAAAATCCCAGAATATGGTCAAAAAATTAGAACACTTAGGGCTTTTATAAATCTGCGCAGTTGGATCTTTCTGGATGGTCCATCTTTCTTCAACCGGTACGATCAAACCACACATTCTTTTGATCTGAAACTTTTGTGGTTATTCACTTATGGATGTGGTCTAAAAGATGGTCAAAGTAGATTCTTCATATCATCAATGATGAGTCCTCTGGACCGGCCCAGATTTGAACAGCGAAATCTAAAACTTTCTGGATAGTTCGTATTGTTTTGGCCACCACGGTCAATCCCTAGCTCCGATCGACACGAAACCACTTGGGTTAGTTCAGCGTCGAGTTCCTCTTCGACATAGATGTGTTGGATTTCCAAATATCATCAAGATGGCTTCAAAAAAGTGGTCCGAAAAATCAGAAACGGGAATAGCCTGCTGTATGCAATCTGGAAGTTGAAATTTGCATGGCCGACCGGTCACGACCGGTCGGACAAGGCTGGCCGACCGGTCATGACCGGTCGGACAAAGCTGGCCTTGCTCCAGGGAGTGCATCCGACCGGTCATGACCGGTCGGGCCTTCTTGGCCGACCGGTCTTGACCGGTCGGACCCAGTTTTGCTTGTTTTTCTTCTTTCTTTTCTTCTCTCCTTCCTCTCTCTTTGCTTTCTTCTTTCTTTGGTCCACCTTGGGCCTTCATCAAAGGCTCCTAAATATGGTCTTTTGGTCTCCAATTGGGTGAAGTTCACTCTCATTCCTACAATCACAAAACATGCATTAGATGGGCCTTTTAAACATGAAAACCATGCATAGAATGTGATGTAATGGGTTGGCAAATGTATAAATTGGAGGTTCAACAAAGCTCCCACATGAAGATCATAGATCTAGAGCGTATTGAATCCAATTCCTCGGATCATACAGGTCTAGACTAGCTCAAAACACTTAGAACTCAAGTAATTCTTCTAAACATCCATGAGCCATCATAAGATTAAGAAAAACTACTTAGAACTTTATTTAAACTTCAAACCATTGTTCTTCATTAATAATTTAACTTGAAACCAAATCAAACGAATTAAAACATCTTAGATTCACTACAAGCTTCACCTCTTAGGCCTAACTAAGAGATTTAGCCGTTTATGATCTAAGGAAACATAAAACAAACTAAACAAAACATAAAACTAGAAAACAAACTAGGAGGAATTGTAGAACTCCAAATCCGACTTCTGCAGTCTCCTACCGTGCTCAATCACTTCTGAGATGCCTTAGGAAGAAGCCCTAGGTCCTCTTTTATAGCATAGTGCAAAAGGTTCCAGATTGCGCAAGAAATCCCGGACTGCACAGAAAAAATCAGGGCTTGTAGAACACGCTCTGTTACGCAGACGACCGGTCTGAGCTTAAAATCTGTCCAAAGAGTTTTGGTAATTTCAGAACCCAGAAATTTAATTCAAGGACCGGTCGCATGACCGGTCTGAGCAGTGGACGACCAATCGCACTACCAGTCCTAACAGGTCCAGTGAGTTTTGGCCCCAGGGTCCCTTCTGTTGAGTGTTCGGACCGGTCGGACGACCGGTCTTGGCTGCTTTTTCCTGCCTTCTTTTCTTTCTCCTTTTGCTTCCTTCTTCCATCATTTGACGCTTGATCTTGTGGTCTTCAATGCCCATAATTAGCGCCTTTAAGCCTTCTATTGATGAATCTTCACTCTCATTCCTATAACCACAAAACCATGCATTAGTTGGGTCTTTAATCATATATTTCAAGAATAGTTAGTGATAAAATGGGGTTAGAATATACACATTTAACCACTCAACAACCTTCTATAAAAACTGACGTGTCCAAGGAAGGACTGTACATCACGTATGCTTTTGGGTGGTAGATTGGAAATTATGTCAATTTTTGCCCGGTCTACCTCTATTCCATTGGACGAGATGATATGTCCAAGGACTATTCCTCTTTGTACCATGAAATGACACTTTTCCCAGTTTAAAACGAGGTTCTTCTTCTCACACCTCATCAAGACCAACTTCAAATGATTGAAGCACTCATCAAAAGTACAACCAAAAATAGAAAAGTCATCCATGAACACCTCAAGAAATTCACCCACCATGTCCGAGAAAATACTCAACATACATCATTGGAACATGGCGAGTGCATTACATAGCCCGAATGGCATTCTTCAGTATGCGAAGGTACCAAACGGGCATGTAAATGTGGTTTTCTCTTGGTCCTCTCGGGCTATCTCAACTTGGTTGTAGCCGGAATTGCCATCTAGGAAGCAATAATAGGAATGACCCGCTAACCTCTCCAAAATTTGATCCATGAATGGGAGAGCGAAGTGGTCCTTCCTAGTGACTGTGTTGAGCTTCCGATAATCAATGCACATACGCCAACCGGTGGTTACTCTAGTCGGTATAAGCTCATTGTTGGCATTTTCTACAATGGTAATACCGGATTTCTTAGGGACAACTTGGGTAGGACTCATCCATTGGCTATCCGAGATGGGGTAGATACCCACATCTAGTAGCTTTAACACCTCGGCTTTGACAACCTCCATCATATTTGGATTTAGCCTTCGTTGAGGTTGTCTAGTCGTTTTTGCATTATCTTCGAGGTGTATACGGTGAGTACAAACCGAATAATCTATCCCTTTGAGATCCGCTATTGTCCAACCTATGGCTCCCCTATGTTCTTTGAGTAGCTCAATCAACTTGAGCTCTTGGTCTTTCCCTAAGTGAGAGGCAATGACAACTGGGAATGTTTCTTCTTGACCCAAGTATACATATTTAAGCTCAGATGACAATGGTTTAAGGTCAAGCTTCGGTGGTTTGATGTTAGACAGTAGAGGCCTTGATGTGGTTGGTGGCAATTTTTCAAAATGGGGCCTCCACCGGCTAGTACTAACTACCGGTCTCTCAATATTCAATGCTTACACACTTTCACTAATGATGGGGTTTTTGGAATCCACGAAATGTGCCAAGCATGTCTCCAAGCTTTCTAGTGGTTCAAGTTGGAGGAGCTCTTCTTCTTCAAAAGATTCGAGCATATTTACCTCGAAGAACTCATCATCATCAACATCCCTGTGATGTTTGCCCAAGTGGAACACATTCACCTCTAATGTCATGTTCCCAAAGGATAATTGCATCACCCCATTCCGACAATTGATGATTGTGCATGTTTGCTGTAGCAAGGAATGGGCGGCCTAAGATCACTAGTATTTGAGTGCTAGCATCTAGAACTGGTTGTGTGTCTAAGATGATAAAATCTACCGGGTAGTATAATTTGTCAACTTAGACTAGAACATCCTCAACTATCCCTCTCGGTAAACGGATGGATCTATTAGTGAGTTGCAACGTGGTTTTGGTGGGTTTTAATTCACCAAGACCCAATTGGTTATATACCGAGTACGGGATCAAGTTTACGCTTGCCCCCAAATCTAGCAATGCACGCTCAATCTGGTAGTCTCCAATGATACATGAGATTGTGGGACTACCGAGATCTTTGAATTTTAAGGGCGTCTTTTAAGTGAGAATGACACTCACTTGCTCATTTAAGAAGGCCTTTTGCTGCACATTATATTTGCGTTTAGTTGTGCATAGGTCCTTTAGAAACTTGGTATAAGAGGAGATTTGTTTGATGGCATCGAGCAAAGGAATGTTTATCTTGATTTATCTGAAAATCTCTAAAATATCATGAGAGTTTGGAAGAGATTTTGGGGCAACCAATCTCGAAGGGAATGGTGCTACGGGCTTATAAATGCGTTCCTTTTCTTGTAGGACTAAGTTGGATCCGTCCTCATCCTCAGAATTTATCGGAGCATTAGGCTTGTCGGCCTTCGCCGGAATAGTTTTATCAATTTGTTTACCACTTCTAAGAGTGGTGACTGATTTGGCTTGCTCCATATGTTGGTTGAAAGGATCAGGAATGCTTACTTCATATACTTGCTTTGGATTAGGCTGAGGTTGGGCCGAAAAGATCCCTTCCCTAGCATTCAAGCGTCTCTTAATCTCATCAACCGAGACTTTAAGCTCTTGGAACATTTGCTGATTTGTTTGGTTAATTTTCGTTTGCCTTTGTATAAACGCTTTCAAAGTATCCTCTATTGAGAATTGAGGTGGGGCCATATTTTGCATGGGTGGCCCTCCTTAAGAATTGGTAGGATTGCTCGTGGGAGCATTCTTCAAACTGAAATTTGAGTAGTTCTTCCAAGTAGAATTGTACGTATTACCCACCGGTCCATTGAAAGGCCATTGATAGCCATATGTGGCATTTGCATGTTCATGTAACACCTCTTGAAATGCAGGAATTGTAGGACAATCTTGCGTAACATGTAAATTGGTGAGACAAATCCTACATATGGTCTCAATAGCTTCATTGGACTTTGGAACTCCACTCTTACTAAGTTCCATGGCCTCGATCTTCCTTGTGAGGTTGGTTATCCTTACATTTACGTCGTCTTCCTCCTTGAGGATATAGATCTCTCCTTTCTCTTTCTCTTGAGTAGGCTTGGGGTTATTGGGTTTATTCGAGGTATCCTAAGATTGGGCATTCTCGGCCAACATATCCAAATAACTCCAAGCTTCATCTGGATTTTTGCTCATGAACTCGCCGTTGCACATCATCTCTACGAATTGGCGCATATTGGAACTTAATCCATCATTGAAGAAGTTTATAATTCGCCAACTCTCGTAGCCATGATGTGGGCAAACAAGCAGGAGGTCCTTAAACCTCTCCCGACATTGGAAGAAAGATTCACCCTCTTTAGCCAAAAAATTCATTATGACTCGTCGAAGGGTGTTCGTTTTATGAGCCGGGAAGAACTTCTTCAAGAATTCACGGGTCATCTCGTTCCATGACCCTATCGAGTGTGGTCTAAGAGAGTGAAGCCAATTCTTAGCCCTTTCTTTCAATGAAAAGGGAAAGAGTTTAAGTTTAATGGTATCTTCCGAAACATTAGTGTATTGCAAGGTAGCCACCACTTCTTCAAATTCCTTTAAGTGTAAATATGGGCTGTCAGAGTCTAGCCCATGGAACTTTAGTATTAATTGAATCACACCCGGCTTTATATCAATATTTTCCCCGGTTGGTGGTAGAACCACATAAGAGGGTGTAGTTGCACGGGCCGGTTGTAGGTAGTCCCATAGTGATCTCATTGGAGGAACGTTATGTAGCTCATTCTCTCCTACTCCCTCTTGATTTGAATTTGTAGTTGGAGTGGGGGGGAGGATTCCTTAAAGGTGTTCGATCCATACTCCCCAAATTATCACAATGTTCTACAGATTTTTGGATTTGTCTATGAACAGATAGTGGTCCAACTAAACCACCTTCGGATTGGAGATGATTGTTGTGGTCTCGTTCCCAACGGGACATAAACAACAAAATCCAAAATTTAAACTAATTCTAAATCCTAAAATCTGAAAAAATAAAAACAAAAAACTAAAAGAGTTATAGTTGGAAGGATAGTACCGATTTGCTTGAACTAGAAGAACTTCCTACAAAACAAAACAAACTTTATTAGTTCTAGAATTCAGAAAAACTAATCCTAAGAAGACAATAAATCCTAACTACTTCTACTCTATAGCCACTAAAACAATTTAGAACCGTTATCTAAATTCCCCGACAATGGCGCCAAAAACTTGTTCGATCGCCTCAAGTGCAAGGCTGCGATGTAGTAATAATTCTCGGTAAGACCGAGGTCGATCCACAAGGAATTGGAAAACAAGTTCCAAATTATTCCAGCAACTCACATTTGTAGTAATTTAAAAGTTCAATTGAGATAAGTATACTAAAACAATAACTTAGGAAAATTCAGTAATTAAGGTACTAAGGCATTCAAGGATCCACTTGTAGCAATCCCATGTCAATCCAATCAATCCAAGCATAGAGCACAACTAGATTTGAAGTCCTATTTCTCATCTAGTTGGAAAATAAAGCTTTGGAGCACATTCAATACCACTCAAGTTGAACTTTCAAGTTCTAGTCCCATTCAACACATGTAGAATTCAAAATCATAGCCTTCGGAGTAACAGCAATGCCTATGGACTATGGCTTGCTCAAGGGTTACTATAATTCGAATTTAAACAAGTAAAACATGATAATCTCAGAGAATTGCAAGGAATCCATGTCTGGAGCACATGAACTCTCATAAAACATCTAAAACTACCAACTTTAAGAAGTAGAACATTCAAAATCCAAACTTGAAATAGAACTACTTGAATTAAACTGAATCAAACATGAAATTGGCTACAAGCTTCACCTCTCAGCCTTAGTTGAGAGATTCTAGCCGAGCATTGTCTACTACAACTAGAACTCATAAAAGAAAACTAGAAAACATAAAACAACTGGAGTTTGGAGGGTTACAGATGCTCCACGACGGCTTCCTTCCTCTCCCACTAAGTTCCTTAGCTTCTATGATGCCCTAGGAAGAGACCCTAGGTGTCCTTTTATAGTGGGGAAGCTCTGTTGCGTCGGAAACATCCATAAATTGCGTAAGGTTATGCAGTGCGCAGAGAATTTCGGAGCCTGGAATAGAAAGTTTCTGTTTTAATGCATGGCCGACCGGTCAGGACCGGTCGGACTGGGCTGGCCGACCGGTCTTAACCAGTCGGACCTATCTGTAAAAGCAAGAGCACAAGGGTGGATCCAACCTGTTGGCTGACCGGTCTTGACCAGTCGGGCCACTAGTCCAGGGAGTTCAGCAGAGGGGACGACCTGTTGGCTGACCGGTCTTGATCGGTCAGACCAACTGGTCCTTTATCCAGCAGTGTCTTGAGGGTAGCCGGCAGGTCGGCCGATCGGTCAGGACCGGTCAGTCCTTGATCATTTTCTTCTTTTTCTTCTTTTCTCCCTCTTTCTTCTTCCTTCTTTGGTCTACCTTGAGCCTTCATTCAAAGGCTCTTAAACATGGTCTTTTGGTCTCCAATTAGGTGAAGTTTACTCTCATTCCTGCAATCACAAAATCACATGCGTTAGATGGGCCTTTTAAACATGCAAACCATGCACATAATGTGATGTAATGGGCAATCTTATGTATAAATTGCAGATTCAACAGTAATCTAGAAAAATCAGAAAATCTACTTCTATAAAACTGAAAATCCTACCTAACTAAAACTATCCTATAGCTACTAAAACAATTAGAACTGTTTAACCTTTTTCCTGGGAGCGGCGCCAAAAACTTGTTCGCTCGCCTCAAGTGCAAGGCTGCGATGTAGTAATAATTCTTAGTAAGACCGAGGTCGATCCATAGGGAAAGAAGTAAACAATTCCAACTACTTTAATAACTAGAATCTAAAAAGTTTAGGAAAATAGTTTTTTTCACATAAAATAGAAAAATCTAAAAATAAGAAGAACTAGAACATCAAGGAACCACTTGTAATTGTCCAATGCCAATCCATTCATCCAAACACAACACAATTAGAATCAAAGTCCTATCTCTCATCTAATTGGAGGATATAACATTCAAGCACAAACAATCCTACTTAAATTTGGAAATCAGATTTCTAGTTCTAATGAAGCACATAGAACTTGAACTAGTAGCCTTCGGAGTAACAGCCATGCCAAGAGACTATGGCATGCTCAAGGGTTACTACAATTCGAATTCAAACAACCTAATCATGGTAATCTCAAAGAATTGCAAGGAGCTCATGTCCGGAGTACACAAACTCACACAAAACTTCTAAAAATTTAAACTTTATTCAAACTAGAACTTGAAAATCCATAAATAAGTAAAGGGTACTTGAAGAAACAAATTAAAGCACTGAAACAAACTACAAATTTCACCTCTTAGCTCTAGCTAAGAGGTTAGCTAAAAGAAAGCATTAAAAAATAGAAACTAGAACTAGAAGAAGAAGAAAACTAGTTGTAGGAGGCTAGGAAGCCTCCTAGGTCTTGATCTTTTTGCTCCCCACGTTGCTAGATGCCTTAGGAAGAGAGTGGAAGTGGCCTTTTATAAGAGAAATCCCACACCAACTTGAAAACTTCGAGAATTTTTCACCATATTCTCAATCATACCCATATTTTCTATCCTTCTTTCCTTTTCATACACATTAGATAAGATTTTTAGAAATCCATATCTTTCGTTATTTTTCCATTGACACAGATGGACAAAGTACCCCGACTTAGTTCCTCAACACCTCAAATCTAAGTCTAGCCAATCCACAAATCTACATAATCCTTTCAAACCATGAAAATCGTGTAATGTGACTAGGTGTAAAATTGTTCAAATTTTTTATCAATCTTATAAATAGGGGAATTCACATATACAACCATTATATCAAAGCTAGTTCAAAACTTTCAGCATCACTCACTTCGTATCTCCTTTTCTTATACTTTTACCTCCCAAATGCATAGATACAAGGTTTTCCAAAAGAGTTTCAAATTTTCAGAAAAATAAAAAAAAATTCAATACATAATTGCTCGAAATGTCACAAAAGCTAGTAGATTCATCTGAGGAATCTCACCCCAAAACCAAAATCTTACATTGTCCTCAATGTGAAAAGATATGCAGTAAGCAGGACATGAGAGCAATGAAATAAAACAAAGGAGAGTGAGAATAAGAGTACTTGAGGTAGCAAATTGATCAATTCTAGCATCTTCCATTATCTCGATGAGACTTATTCAATCCTAATCGCAGAAAAATAAATCCTAACCTACCTACCTACCTTTGGTTAGTCCGATCGAGTACATGATCAAATTTGAGCAGGATCTTCATGGATTTTAATAAATTTCACATGAGGACCATCCAAAGTCCTGCTCAACAGTAAACATGGATGTTTTTCTTCATTAAAGTCCAATATTTATGTGCACCAAATGCATGATATGAGGAGATAAGAACAGCAAAAAGATATATCCTCAAATTCTAGACTGGGTTGTAGTTAATTAAAAATGGGTCCTCCCAGTCAGAATTTTCAATGGGCTAAAGAACCCATGATGGTGGAGAGACATTCATTATGTATTCTTCCATTAAAGTCGTCTCCTCCACAATTTCAGAATTATACGGTGCTACAAATAATGGTAAAGAGTGTAAATCAGTGGAATGGTGTTCTTCAGGCGCCGACACCGTGTCTAACAAACTATCCAACCCCTTAATCATCTCATCATCAAGATCATAAGAGTGGGCCAAGCATTCCTTTAGAAAATAGAGATAGTCGAATGAAGGATCATGATCTTGTTGAGTGAGTGCAAAAATTCAGTTTCGATGGTGAGGGACTCGCCCTTCATGGAGTGGAATTCTTCCAAACTAGGTTCTCCACAACTAGTATGAGGCACCAAGTCGGAAGTATACAAGGATTTAACAATCTCTTGAATAATTGGGTCGTTTAAATTTTCAAAGTGAGCCAAGCATTCGTCCAAAGAATTTGAATTTTCACTCATGGGAGTCTCATTCTTCACATTAAAATTAGGCATATCCAGTTGGTGGAGTGACTCAAAAATATCAACCTCAGCCATCTCTCTAGCATGCATATCCTCTAGAGAATCATAATCATTATGCCCTTGGGAAAAAGAAACCATAAGTTCATAAGCATCCACTGAACCCTCATTATAAGTAACCCTGTTCGCTCACCTCAAGTGTAAGGCTGCGATGTAGTAATAAATCTCGGTAAGACCGAGGTCGATCCATAGGGAAAGAGGTAAACAATTCCAAGTACTCTAATAACTAGAATTTAAGAAGTTTAAGAAAGTAGTTTTTCACATGAAATAGGAAAATCTGAAAATAAGAAGAACTAGAGCATCAAGGATCCACTTGTAGTAGTCCAATGCCAATCCATTCATCCAAGTGCAACACAATTAGAATCAAAGTCCTATCTCTCATCTAATTGGAGGATATAACACTCAAGCATAAATAATCCCACTTAAATCTGGAAATCAGATTCTAGTTCTAATGAAGTATATAGAACTTAAATTTGTAGCCTTCAAAGTAACAGCCATGCCAAGAGACTATGGCATGCTCAAGGGTTACTACAATTCGAATTCAAACAACCCAATCATGGTAATCTCAGAGAATTACAAAGAACTCATGTCCAGAGTACACAAACTCTCAATAACTTCTAAAAAACCAAACTTTATTCAAACTACAACTTGAAAATCCAAAATTAAGAAAAGGGTACTTGAAATAAAAGAATTAAAGCATTGAAACCAACTACAAATTTCACCTCTAGCTCTAGCTAAGAGGTTAACTAATAAAAAGCATATTAAACTAGAACTAGAACTAAGAAAAGGAAGAAAAACTAGTTGTAGGAGGCTAGGAAGCCTCCTAAGACTTGAACTCCTTGCTTCCTACGTCCTTGCTTGATTTGGAATAGAAGAGAGCACCTCCATTTATAATACAGCAAGAGTACCGCAACATAACAGATTTTGTTTTGCTTCGTACGGCTTAACCAATGATCGGATTGCCTTCAAATTTAATTTGTAGATTCCTTGTAATGTGATCTTCCTCATAGATGATTTAGATTTTCAAGATTATCTTACGAATGGGCCCACCAATCAGATCAGCAACCGCCTCTCAAAATCGCATAATTCGGGTACCTTCGAAACCAGTCATCTTGCTTTTAATGCTTCAAAGTGTACAGTGGTCGGATTGATCTCAAATTTTGAACATGGGTAGAAAACTTCCTCCTCTACATTATAGACGAATTAGATTATCCAAAACAATTCCAGAATTAGGTGCGAAAATTAGAACACTCATGTCTTTTATAAAATCTGCGCAGTTGGATCTTTCTGGATGGTCCATCTTTCCTCAACCGGTACGATCAAACCACACATCCTTTTGATCTAAAACTTTGTGGTTATTCATATATGGATGTTTTCTAGAAGATGGTCAAAGTAAATTCTTCATATCATCAATGATGGGTCACCTGGACCGGCTCAGAGTGGAGTAGGCGGAATCTGGAACTTTCCGGACAGTTCGTATTGTTTTGGTCACCACGGTCAATCTGTAGCTCTGATCGACACAAGACCACTTGGGTTATTTTAGCGTCGAGCTCCTCTTCAACATGGATGTGTTGGATTTCCAAATATCATCAATATGGCCTCCGAAAACTAGACTGAAAATCCAAAAATGGGAATAGCCTGCTGTTTGAAATCTGAAAGTCTGAAATTGCATGGCCGACCGGTCTTAACCGGTCGGACAGGGCTGGCCGACCGGTCTTGACCAGTCTAGCCTGTCTGTTCGGTGTCCAGGGAGTGCAGCCAACCGGTCTTGACCGGTCATGATCGGTCGGACCCCATTTTCTGCATGCTTTCTTCTTTCTTTTCTTCTTTCCCTTCTCTCTCTTTGCTTTCTTCTTTCTTTGGCCCACCTTGGGTCTTCATCCAAGGCTCCTAAATGTGCTCTTTTGGTCACCAATTGGGCAAAGCCACTCTCATTCCTACAATCACAAAACATGTATTAGATGGGTCTTTTAAACATGTAAACCATGCATATAATGTGATGTAATGGGTTGGATCATGTATAAATTGGAGGCTCAACACACACCCCAACCAGCTTTTTGCTAGTCCCGAGCAAAACATGCGTGAAACAATTTCAAACCTCCAAACCAACTCTCCTTCAGAAATCATGTTTCTATCCATTCCAAGACATACAAGTATAAAGTTTGGAGAAATTAGGTCATAGAAGTTGAAACCTTAAACTCTCAAAACATAATAAGTGTCTACATGAAATTCCCACTGATTGATTGATAAATAGAGGAACTCGAACAACTTCAACCTAGTGTGCATAGTGAAAGTTCATCTCATGAGTTTCTAGGATTATCTTCTTCATAGATCAATTAAACTATAGATCTCAAGGTGTACATAGCAACAACAAGCCTATGACAGGAATTTGTCTTACCGTCCTTCCAACGGCTTTCACACTAAGTCCCATTTTTGGCTTTGGTTATGGGTAGACCATCCCCCGATTGGTAATAGGTAGCCCTTTTCGGAATTTTCCACCATGTTTTCCATCATTCCCAATTTTCATCCTTTCTTTTCGTTTTTCTTTTGCATTAGATAGGATTTTTAGAAATCCATATCTTTCGTTATTTTTCCATGGACAAGGATGGACAAAGTACCCCGGCTTGGTTTCTCAATACCTTAAATCAAAGTCTAGCTAATCCACAAATCACATAATCCTTTCAAACCGTGAAAATCGCGTAATGTGAACTAGGTGTAAAAGTGTTCAAATTTTCTATCAATCACATAAATAGGGGAATTCACATATAAAACCATTATATTAAAAGTAGTTCAAGACTTGCAACATCACTCACTTTGTATCTCCTTTTCTTATACTCGTATCATCCCGAATGCATAGAAACAAAGTTTTCCAAAAGAGTTTTGAATTTTAGAAAAAATAAAAAAATTTCTAAATAATTACTCTAAGGAATCTCTAAATGTCACAAAAGCTAGTAGATTCATCTAAGGAATCTCACCCCCCAACCAAAATCTTACATTGTCCTCAATGTAATAAGATATGCAACAAGCATGACATAAGAGCAATGAAATAAAACAAAGGAGAGTGAGAACAAGAGTACCTGGGGTAGCAAGTTGATCAATTCTATCATCTTCCATTGTCTCGATGAGACTTATTCAATCCTAATTAGAAAAATAAATCCTAACCGACCTACCTTTGAGTAGTTCGATCGACTATATGATCAAATTTGAGCAGGATCTTCATGAATTTTAATAAATTTCTCATGAGGACCATCCAAAGTCCTGCTCGACAGTAAACATGTGTGTTTCTTATCAATGAAGTCCAATCGTATTGTGCATAGGGCTGTCAATGGCACGGATCTTGATCCGTATCCGATCCATATCCGATCCAATTTAATCGGATTCGGATCAATAATCGAATAATCGGATCGGATATCCAAAGATGATCCATTTAATATTCGGGTCGGATTCGGATCAACCTTGATCCGGCCCGTTAACGACCCGATCCGATAAAAAAAATAATAATAACAAATAAAATAAAATAAAATAAAATAAAAATATATGAGTATCTCTCTCTCTCTCTCTCTCTCTCTCTCTCTCAGATATCCGGTCGGATATCGGGTCGGATCATAATCGGATCGGAAACGGATTTCGAAAATTTTAAACGGGTCGGGTTCGGATCATATACTTGTGATCCGAATCAGATTCGGGTCGGATATATTCTTAATCGGGTCGGATGCGGATCATCACTGATCCGGCCCGTATCCGACCCGTTGACAGCCCTAATTGTGCACCACATGCATAAAAGGAGGAGATAAGAGCAACAAAAAGATATCTCCTCAAATTCTGATATGGGTTATGATCGATTAAAAATGGGTCCTCCCAATCAGAATTTTTAATGAGCTGAAGGACCCATGATGGTGGAGAGACATTCATCGCGTATTCTTCAGTTAAAGTTGTCTCCTCCACAATTTCAGAATTATATGGTGTTTTCACAAACAATGGTAAAGAGTGTAAAACAATGGAATGGTGTTCTTCAGGCACCGACACCGTGTCGAACAAAATGTCCAACTCCTTAATCATCTCATCATCAAGATCATAAGATTGGGCCAAGCATTCCTCTAGGAAATCGAGATAGTTGGATGAAGGATCATAATCTTGCTTGAGTGAGTGCAAAAATTCAGTTTCAATGGTGAGGGACTCTCCCTCCATGGAGTGGAATTCTTCCAAACTAGGTTCTCCATAACTAGAATGAGGCACCAAGTCGGAAGTATGCAAGGCTTTAACAATCTCTTGAATAATGGGGTCGTTTGAATTTTCAAAGTGAGCCAAGCATTCGTCCAAAGAATTTGAATTTTCACTCATGGGAGTCTCATTCTCCACATTAAAATTAAGCATGGCAAGTTGGTGGAGTGACTCAAAAATATCAACCTTGACCATCTCTCTAGTATGCATATCCTCTAGAGACTCATAATCATTATGCTCTTGGGAAAAAGAAACCATAGGTTCATAAGCATCCACTGAACCCTCATTGTAAGTAACCCTACTATCACTTTCAGATTTAATGGGTTCCTCGGGTTTGTCAACCGTCATTGAAATCTCTTCATCATTAAGTTTAAAGCATCCAAAAGAGATTGTGGACTCACCATAATTGATAATGACATTGGGATCATCGAGATCAATCTCCTCTAAAAGTCTATTCATTAAATCCGAAGAAGGTGAGACTTGGGTAGCCCCATCCTCCTCATTAAAGGGGATTGATTCGATGCCCCCAATTTCGGGCTCAACGTCTTCACAAGATGACGAGTAAGCTTAATTTGATTGTTCATCTACATACTCTTTCCATATTTCCTCAAGTATTTTTGTATACATGTCATCACAAGAGGAAGACGTTTTAGGGTGATTGTAAATAACCACGGTAGGTTCTTCCCTTGAACAAGGAGAATGGTGGTTTTCCCAATTAAGACTGTACGCATTGTAGGATGAAGAGTTATATGATGGTTGATAGGCATATCGATACAAGTGATCAAGCATTGTCTTAATCGGTTAGCTACTATTCACCCGTTTCTTTTATTGTTGCACACCTCCTACCATAACCGGTGGAACACTCATGTTATTTTCAATCCAGTAATCACGTAATGTTTTCCCTGGATGATCATTATTCGATTTTGCTTCGTTCCGGTATTCCCCCATCGTCTTACGTTGTGTCTCAATATGTGTATTCCTTTCATTAATGTAATCACGCATCGTCTTACTGGGGGGGGGGGGGGGGGGGGGGGGGGTAGTGGAGGTTCTTTGAATCTCAGAAAAATACTCATGCTTGGAGGGATCCCGATCACAATGAGTTTAGGTGCCCCAATCCGACGTCTCATCCTCCAAAAGGTACTTGTATGCACCATTCGTCCAATCATACATGATGAAATTTTAAGGAATTGGAAACTACCCTAATAAAGAAAAAGAACAAAAAGAAGGGAGATGGGGAGATGTTACCCGTGAAGCTGAGAACTATGTCAGTAACAATGTCCTACACAAACAAAAATTATTAGTATTCTTAAAAAAATAAAAAAATCTACTTCCATAAAACTGAAAATCCTACCTAACTAAAACTACCCTATAGCTATGAGAACAATTAGAACCGTTTAACCCTTTCCCCGGCAACGATGCCAAAAACTTGTTTGCTCGCCTCAAGTGTAAGGCTGTGATGTAGTAATAAATCTCAGTAAGACCGAGGTCGATCCACAGGAAAAGAGGTAAACAATTTTAAGTACTCTAATAGCTAGAATCTAAGAAGTTTAAGAAAGTAGTTTTTCACATGAAATAGGAAAATTTGAAAATAAGAAGAACTAGAGCATTAAGGATCCACTTGTAGTAGTCCAATGCCAATCGATTCATCCAAGTACAACACAATTAGAATCAAAGTCCGATCTCTCATCTAATTGGAGGATATAACATTCAAGCACAAATAGTCCCACTTAAATCTGGAAATCCGATTTCTAGTTCTAATGAAGCATATAGAACTTAAACTTGTAGCCTTCAGAGTAACAGCCATGCCAAGAGACTATGGCATGCTCAAGGGTTACTACAATTCGAATTCAAACAACTCAATCATGGTAATCTTAGAGAATTGCAAGGAACTCATGTCCGGAGTACACAAACTCTCACAAAACTTTTAAAAAACTAAACTTTATTCAAACTAAAACTTGAAAATCCAAAATTAAGAAAAGTGTACTTGAAATAAAAGAATTAAAGCATTGAAACCAACTACAAATGTCACCTCTAGCTCTAGCTAAGAGGTTAACTAAGAAAAAGCATATTAAAACTAGAACTATAAGTAAGAAAAGGAAGAAAAACTAGTTGTAGGAGGCTAGGTAGCCTCCTAGGACTTGAACTCCTTGCTTCCTACGTCCTTTCTTGATTCGCAATAGAAGAGAGCACCTCCTTTTATAATACAGCAAGAGTACCGCAACATAACAGATTTTGTTTCACTTCGTACGGCTTAACCAATGGTCGGATTACCTTCAAATTTGATTTGTAACTTCCTTGTAATGTGATCTTCCTCATAGATGATTTAGATTTCCAAGATTATCTTCTGAATGGGCCCACCAATCAGATTAGCGACCGCCTCTCAGAATCGCGCAATTCGGGTACCTTCGGAACCAGTCAACATGCTTTCAACGCTCCGGAGTGTACAGAGGTCAGATTGATCTCAAATTTTGCAAATTGGTAGAAAATTCCTCATCTACATGATAGACAGATTATTATCTAAAACAATTCCAGAATTAGGTGTGAAAATTAGAACACTCAGGTCTTTTATAAAATCTGTGCAGTTGGATCTTTCTGGATGGTCCATCTTTCCTCAAATCAAACCACACATCCTTTTGATCTGAAACTTTGTGGTTATTCATATA
The DNA here is from genome assembly GCA_003013855.2 of Liriodendron chinense. Classification (NCBI taxonomy): domain Eukaryota; kingdom Viridiplantae; phylum Streptophyta; class Magnoliopsida; order Magnoliales; family Magnoliaceae; genus Liriodendron; species Liriodendron chinense. Next base: position 472,023 of record ML058342.1, on the reverse strand, counting down.
TGGATGTGGTCTAGAAGATGGTCAAAGGAGATTCTTCATATCATCAATGATGGGTCACCTGGACCGGCCCAGAGTGGAGTAGGAGGAATGTGGAACTTTTTAGACAGTTCGTATTGTTTTGGCCACCACAGTCAATCCGTAGCTCCGATCGACACGAGACCACTTGGGTTATTTCGGAGTCGAGCTCCTCTTCGACATGGATGTGTTGGATTTCCAAATATCATTAATATGACCCCTGAAAATTGGGCCAAAAATCTAAAAACGGGAATAGCCTGCTGTTTGAAAATCTGAAAGTCTGAAATTGCATGGCCGACCGGTCTTGACCGGTCGGACAGGGCTGGCGGACCGGTCTTGACCGGTCTACCCTGTCTGTTCGGTGTCCAGGGAGTGCAGCCGACCGGTCTTGACCGGTCATGACCGGTTGGGCCTTCTTGGGCGACCGATCATGACCGGTCGGACCCATTTTTTGCATGCTTTCTTCTTTCTTTTCTTCTCTCATTTCTCTCTCTTTGCTTTCTTCTTTCCTTGGTTCACCTTGGGTCTTCATCCAAGGCTCCTAAATGTGCCCTTTTGGTCACCAATTGGGCAAAGCCACTCTCATTCCTACAATCACAAAACATGTATTAGATGGGTCTTTTAAACATGCAAACCATTCATATAATGTGATGTAATGGGTTAGATCATGTATAAATTGGAGGCTCAACAAACCCCACTCTCGCTTTCAGATTTAATGGATTCCTCGGGTTCGTCAACCGTCATTGAAATCTCTTCATCATTAAGTTTAAAGCATCCAAAAGAGACTGTGGACTCACCATAATTGATGATGACATTGGGATCATTGAGATCAATCTCTTCTAAAAGTTTATTCATTAAATCCGAAGAAGGTAGGACTTTGTTAGCCCCATCCTCCTCATTAGAGGGAATTCATTCAATGCCCCTAATTTCAAGCTCAACGTCTTCATAAGATGACGAGTAGGCTTGATTTGATTGTTCATCTACATACTCTTTCCATATTTCCTCAAGTATTTGTGTATACATGTCATCACAAGAGGAAGACGTTTTAGGGTGATTGTTAATAACCACGGTTGGTTCTTCCCTTGAACAAGGAGAATGGAGGTTTCCCCAATTAAGACCGTACGCATTGTAGGATGAGAAGTTATATGATGGTTGATAGGCATATCCATACAAGTGATCACGCATTGTCTTAATCAATTGGCCACTATTCACCCGTTCCTTTTGTTGTTGCACACTTTCTACCATAACCGGTGGAACACTCATGTTATTTTCAATCCGGTAATCACGTAATGTCTTTCCCGGATGATCATTATTCAATTTTTCTTTGTTCCGGTATTCCCCCATCGTCTTACGTCGTATCTCAAAATGTATATTGCTTTCATTAATGGAATCACGAATTGTCTTACGTGAGGGGTAGTGGAGGTTCTTTGAATCTCAGAAAAATACTCATGCTTGGAGGAATCCTGTTCACAATGAGTTTGGGTCTTCCAATCTGACGTCTCATCCTCCAAGAGGTACTTATACGCACCATTCGTCCAATCATACATGATGAAATTTTAAGGAATTGCAAACTACCCTAATCTAGAAAAAAGAATAAAAAGAAGGGAGATGAGGAGATGTTACCTGTGAAGGTGAGAACTATGTCAGCAACAATGTCCTACAAAAATCAAAAAATTGTTAGTAATCTAGAAAAAAATCAGAAAATTAACTTCTATAAAACTGAAAATCCTACCTAACTAAAATTATCCTATAGCTACTAGAACAATTAGAACCGTTTAACCTTTTTCCCCGGCAGCTGCGCCAAAAACTAGTTTGCCCTCCTCAAGTGTAAGGCTACGATGTAATAATAATTCTTGGTAAGACCGAGGTCAATCCACATGGAAAGAAGTAAACAATTCAACTACTCTAATAACTAGAATCTAAGAAGTTTAGGAAAATAGTTTTTTCACATAAAATAGAAAAATCTAAAAATAAGAAGAACTAGAGCATCAAGGATCCACTTATAGTAGTCCAATGCCAATCCATTCATCTAACCACAACACAATTAGAATCAAAGTCCTATCTCTCATCTAATTGGAGGATATAACATTCAAGCACAAACAATCCCACTTAAATCTGGAAATCAGATTTCTAGTTCTAATGAAGCACATAAAATTTGAACTTGTAGCCTTCGGAGTAACAGCCATGCCAAGAGACTATGGCATGCTCAAGGGTTACTAGAATTCGAATTCAAACATCCCAATCATGGTAATCTCAGAGAATTGCAAGGAGCTCATGTCCGGAGTACACAAACTCACACAAAACTTCTAAAAATTCAAACTTTATTCAAACTAGAACTTGAAAATCCATAAAAAAGTAAAGGGTACTTGAAGAAACAAATTAAAGCATTAAAAGAAACTATAAACTTCACCTCTTAGCTCTAGCTAAGAGGTTAACTAAAAGAAAGCATTAAAAACTAGAAACTAGAACTAGAAGAAGAAGAAAACTAGTTGTAGGAGACTAGGAAACCTCCTAGGTCTTGATCTCTTTGCTCCCCACGTTACTAGATGCCTTAGGAAGAGAGTGGAGGTGGCCTTTTATAAGAGAAATCCCACAGCAACTCGAAAACTTCGAGAATCCGCGGAGTCCTTTCTAAATTTGGAAACTTGGCCTTGAAAATCGGAGTTTCCAGATCACCTTAGACCTATCTGGCGACCGGTCTAGGAAGAAAAAAACAGTCCAAAAATTAACTGTAGACCTATCTATCGACCTATCTGGCGACCGATCTACAGACAGGTTTAAGACAAATTTTTTAGATTTTCTTCTTTTTCTCTTCTCTTTCTTTCTCGTTTCTTTTCTCCACTTTTTGGCACTTGTTCTATTGATCTTCAATGCATACAAAGTGACTCTTTTACCCATGAATTGGTGAAATCTTCCTCCCATTCCTATAATCACAAAAACATGTATTAGATTAGTCTTTAAACATGAAAACCATGCATATAATGTGATGTAATGGGTCGGCAAATGTATAAATTGGAGGTTCAACAACTGAGGTTAGTTTTCTAAATGATATCGGGATCTCCCCTGAGTGATAGGATGAGGTTTACTTTTCTTCTCAAACTTTTCAACTCTAGGTCTTGCCCCTTGCCCTTTCTTCGTTACATCGAGCTGCTTGTCGATTTTACTGCTGTCGATGAGGTTGTAATATTTTGCATCAGCCAAGAAAGACTCAGCTATTGTGTCTGGCTTTGGATCTACTACTACTCTGTATTGGATCTTGTCCTTGTTGTATTTGAAGTACTAATGATATTTTGAAAGGATCACGCGATTCTGATGGAGCCAGGGCCTCCCTAAGAGGAGATTGTATGTTGTTACTGCATCGATCACCTGACATATTACTTTCGTCATCAGTTCTTCGATCTCTAACATCACCATGATTGATCCAAGTGTATGCTGACTGTCTTGGTTGAACCCTTGAATCATCATGAGACTCAGGCGTAATGCCGATTACCTATAACCCAACTTCTGTAATGTCTTCAATGGCATGATATTTATGGCAGACCCATCGTCCAACATGCACCTTTTGATCTTTGTGTTCCTGATTGTTCCCATGACCATCAATGGACGGTTGTGGTCTATTAATTCGATCGTACGGTCTTCCTCTAAGAAAGCGATTGCCGAGGGATGGTCGACATGCATGACTTGTGACACCGGTATATACCCCTTCCAAAAGTTATCTGTATTATTCATTTCTCCTTCTATTTCTATCATCATAACCTCCCTGACTTCATTATCAAGTAAGGCATTGATTAACATTTTTCTGTATACTTTCGAGAGACATAAAGCATAGTAAATACTTAGGCGAGTGGGGACCTTTTGCAAATGTGACACAACATCGTATGCTACTGGTCTCGGGCTTGGTTGACTGGTCGTGGCCTCAACAACCTTCTCTTTCAATTTCTGCACCCAGGGTCTCCCTTGTGGCCTATCAGGAATAACATTTTCTTGCATCGGGTCGTCTGATCTCGAAGGGGTACGGTCAGGCATTTGTGTTCCCGATCGTAAAATGACTACATCAACCTCTCCTTCGATTGCTTGCGAGATTCCCTCGGACAGTGCTTATTCGACAAATGACACCATCCTGCAATGTGCCATTTTCATCGTGGGTCGTATCTGCCCCTGTGCTATTTCTCTCCTTCCTCTTCTTCTGTTCTTTCTTCAGTTAATGAGACTTCGTCTGTTCTCGAGTCTTTTCTTGCTACTGATTAGAGTCCATGGTTCCTTTGGCTCAGGAAATGAAGTTAGTCGGTTGGTGTTATTTCCAATCGGAATTGTTGAAATTGTCCCGGCTGTTTCCTTCGACGTCTCGGGTACTTTCATGCTAATGACCCCTTGGTTGATTAACCCTAGGATCCTTCCCTTCAAGGAGAAGCAATCTTCTGTCTTATAGTTGACGCATTGATGATATTTACAATATTTGGGGTCATCTATTCACCTAACTTCATGGGGACGAACATGTTTTGACAGACGGATCAAGCCTTCTCGATCAATTGTTCCATGATCAGAACTAAATCAGCCATATCAAATGTGTATGGGCCATTCGCCCTTTCTCTTCCGGCTATTGATACTTGTCTGAGTGCATAGGGCCTTTTACCCTTGTCTTGAGCAACCACTTCTTTTGTCTCTAGCTTGTGATCGACAACGGGACGCTTTCGGTCTTTCTGGTCTTTGCCCTTATCAACTGATGGGTTTCTACTACTCTTCCCATCTCTCTCTTCTGTCTTTTGGGTCTGAAGTTTACCCGGGAGGCTGCTTCCTCGACGAGATGTGCTTTCGTCACCAGCTCGTGAAAAGAATTGAAAGTATTGCCTGACAATCCATACGAGATCATCGGGTCTAGAGCCCTTAAGCACATCTTCATTTACTCACCCTCATTGGGCAACTCTCGACACTAAGCCGCCATTGTTCCCCATCGATCAATGAATTTCTTGATTGATTCTCCTTGTCTTTGTCTAACTATTGCCAGGTCTGTTAGGGAAATCTCTCTCGGTAGCAAAAACTTTCGAGATGAAGCTATCTTGCATATGCTCCCAAGTTCTCATAGAGCTTGCTAGTAATGATATATACCACTGGAACGCTTTTTCCGTCAGGGTTGATCCGAACAGCCGCATATAATACTGTGGGACGGCGGACCAATTGCTTAAAGTGGTTAGGAAATTGGTGATATGTTCTTCCAGCGATCCTCTACTGTCGAACTTTTTGAAGTCCGGACATCTGAAGTTGGCTGGGAATGGCACTTCTTCTACTTCTGGTGGGTACGGGACCCGGCACTACAACAAATTGGTTATTTACCGACGAAATTGATTTCGTTGGTAAAAAGCATTTTTACCAACAAAATTAATATTTCGTTGGTAAAACCCATTCTTCTTTTGCGCCCCCACAGAAAATGTTTTAATTTCATTGGTAAAAACTATTCTTCTTTTGCGCCCCCACAGAAAATGTTCCCACCAATATTTATAACGACGGGATTACACTTATACTGACGAAATTAACATATCGTCGGTAAAAAATCTTTTACCAATGAAAATTTTCGTCGGTAAAGACATTTTATACCGACGAAATTGATACGTCGTCGGTAACAATGATAGAGCACAGGTGTGTCTCACTTGAATTTTAAGAAGCGTTTTACCGACGAAAATTTTCGTCAGCAAATACATTTTATACCGACGAAATTGATACGTCGTCGGTAATAATGATAGAGCACGGGTGTGGCCCACTTGAATTTTACGAAGGGTTTTACCGACGAAATTTTTCGTCGGTAATAATCGTATATTTTATCTTTGAATCGACCCCAGCAAACCCCCATCCCTGGCAATCTCTCTCAACCCTCTCTCTCACCCCTCACTCTCTCTCTCTCTCTCTCTCTCTCTCTCTCACCGGACGTCATCGCCGCATGCCGGCCGCCCTTCTCTCCGCCTACACCGCCGCACAACCTCTCTCCAGTAACCCTCTCTCTCTCTCTCTCTCTCTCTCTCTCTCTCTCACCAGACGTCATCGCCGCACGTCGGCCGCCCTTCTCTCCGCCTACACTGCCGCATAGCCTCTCTCCGGTAACCCTCTCTCTCTCTCTCTCTCTCTCTCTCTCTCTCTCTCTCTCTCTTCCTTCTTCCTCCATTTCCTCTCTCTCTCTCTCTTTATCTCTCTCTCGTTCACTCTGTCCCCCTCCACTGTTTGTGGGGCCCACTGTTGCTGTCAATTGCTTGTGGGGCCCACCGTCGGCGGTCCATTGCTTGTGGGTCCCACCGTCCAGTCAATTCCACTATTTTGTGGGGCCCATCGTCGGCGGTTCACTGCTTGTGGGTCCCACTGTCCCATCAATTCTACTATTTTGTGGGGCCTACCATCGATGTACAGTAGTGTTTTGTGGGGCCCACTATTTTAGTAAATCCCTAATTAGGGAATTAAAATACCTAATTTAGGATTTTCAATTCCAAAAGAAAATCCAAAAATTATGGATATCCAAATCTAAAGTGGACCACACCACTAGAAACAGTGTCCATTAGTTGTGGGGCCCACTGCCACTGTCCACTGCTTGTGGGGCCCACCGTCGATGTCCACTATTTTGTGGGGCCCACTTTTTTAGTAAATCCCTAATTAGGGATTTCTTAATTTAAATCCTTAATTTAAGATTTTCAATTCTAAAAAAAATAAAAAAAATTATGGATATCGAAATCTCCAGTGGACCACACTATTAGAAACAGTGTGATTGAGTGCCCCACCATTAAAATTTCCAAAGTGCCCATCGTAAGAGTTTTAGTAGTGTTTATTTGAAATCCAAGCTCTTTATAATGTCAATACGATCTTGATGAAGGTAAAATATAAAAATCCATTTATATTTTATTAATAGTTATATTTGTGTGGATATATGTGGATGTATGTATGGATGTATGTCGCTTATTACTAATAGTTATTTTTGTCCACGAATGGTAGTATAATACAATCAGTTAGCCCATTTCGAGATTTCTATATTGCCGAACATAGATAAAGTGTGTTTTGGAGTATAGAAATCTTTTAAATTGTCCCGTTGGACAGTCCAAGGATGGATAGATTGGAATGTTTTCTTTGTTTGTCATTTACATGCTTTGTCATTAGTTTCGCGTTCATCTCCACTATTCTCTCTGGATATGTTTCTTATGTTTATTTCCATTGTCAATAATCCACACAATGTGTGGATACTTGAAGTGGAGATTAAATGTAAGATAAATATATCTAGAGAGATAGGGAGAGATGCTGCCAAAATTTAAGCTTGGGCATTTAAATGGAAATAATGAAATCATTTCAATCTATCCATCTTTGGATGCGAGACTGATTGTATTATACTATCATTTAGTGGCAAATTAGATGATAAATATGATACTTGTGATTAAGAGTGGTTAATCCAAACGGATGTTGAGCGGGGGTCCTTGGAAGGTGGGAATCGCTGTTATGACTATGATGAAGCTGTCCATTTCCTATGGACAACAATATGGGTGGCCTGGCCATTTGGACAAGCCCTTGTTCATGTATTAGCTCGAAATTGATGGAGCAGACCTGGATGTGCATTGGATCTATTCGGATGTTGAGTGGGGGTCCATGGAAGGTGGGAACCGCTGTTATGACCATGATGAAGCTGTCCATTTCCTATGGACAGCAATATGGGTGGCATGGCCATTTGGACAGGCCCACGTTTATGTATTAGCTCGGAATTGGTTTAGCAGACCCGGATGTGCGTCGGAGCTACCTGGATGTGCGTTGGAGCTATCCAGATGTTGAGCAAGGGTCCCTAGAAGGTGGGAACCGCTGTTACAACCATGATAAAGCTGTCCATTTCCTATGGACAGCAATATGGGTGGCCTGGCCATTTGGACAGGCCCGTGTTTGTGTGGAGCAAACCCGGATGTGTGTCAGAGCTATCCGTAAGTTGGGTGAGTCTCCAAAACCTAAACCTTAAACCCTAAACCCTAATCCTAAACCATAAATCCTAAACCCTAATCCTAAACCTATAACCCTAACCTAAACTTAAACTCGAAAACCTAAACCTGATCCCGAACCCGAACCCGAACCCAATTTCCTAAACCTAAACCTAAACCTATACTCAATTCACTTAACCTAGACCTACACCTAATCCTAAACCTATAACCCTAACTTAAACCTAAACCCAAACCCAATCCCAAACCCGAACCCGAACCCGATTTCCTAAACCTAAACCTAAACTTATACTCAATTCACTTAACCTAAACCTAGACCTAATCCTAAACCTATAACCCTAACCTAAACCTAAACCTAAACTCAAAAACCTAAACCTAAACTCAATCCTGAACCCGAACCCGATTTCATAAACCTAAACCTAAACCTATACTCAATTCACTTAACCTAAACCTACACCTAATCCTAAACTTATAACCCTAACCTAAACGTAAACCTAAACTCAAAAACCTAAACCTAAACCCAATCCCGAACCTGATTTCCTAAACCTAAACCTAAACCTAAACTCAATTCACTTAACCTAAACCTACACCTAATCATAAACCTATAACCCTAACCTAAACCTAAACCTAAACCTAAACTCGAAAGCCTAAACCTAAACCCGATCCCAAACCCAAACCTAATTTCCTAAACCTAAACCTAAACCTAAACCTAAACTCAATTCACCTAACTTATAACTCTAACCTAAACCTAAACTCAATTCACTTAACCTAAACCTATAACCCAAATTTAAACCTAAACCTAAACTTGAAATCCTAGACCTAAACCTGATTCCGAACCCGAACCCGAACCTGAACCTGATTACTTAAACATATAACCTAAACTTAAACTCAATTCACCTAACCTAAACCTACACCTAATCATAAACCTACAACCCTACCTAAACCTAAACCTAAACCCAAACCCAATTTCCTAAACCTAAACCTAAACTCAATTCACCTAACCTAAACTTACACCTAATCCTAAACCTACAACCCTAACCTAAACCTAAACCTAAACTTGAAATCCTAAACCTAAACCCGATCCCGAACCCAAACCCGAACCCAATTTCCTAAACCTAAACCTACACCTAATCCTAAACCTACAACCCTAACCTAAACCTAAACCTAAACTTCAAAACCTAAACCTAAATTCAATCCCAAATCCGAACCCAAATTTCAAAACTAAACCTAAACTCAAATCCCTAAACCTAAACCTACACCTAAGCCTAAACCCATAACCACATCCTAATCCTAAACCTAAATCCAAATTCCTAGACCTAGGCCTAAACCTACACCTAAACTCAATTCACTTAACCTAAACCTACACCTATTCGTAACTCAATTCACCTAACCTAAACCTAAACCTAAACTTGAAAACCTAAACCTAAACCCGATCTCGAACCCGAATTTCTAAACCTAAACCTAAACTCAATTCACTTAACTTAAACGTAAACTGACTCTAATCTTTTCATTGTAGATATGGATAAGAGTTGGATGCGAATAAAGAATAGGTTTGGCCCAAAGTATAAACAAGGTGTTAAAGAGTTCATGAAATTTGCGCGATATCAGGCAGATTCATGTAATAGGGTTAGGTGTCCATGCCGAAAATGCAAGAACATGGTTCTTAAGACTTTAGACAAAGTCGAAGACGATTTATTCATAGTTGGGATTGACCAGGGTTACACTTGGTGGATCCATCATGGTGAAGACATCCACCAAAGAGTTGAGGCCACTGAAGTCCTTACTGACCCAATTGTGCCGGATGACGAGGATGAAGACGTTGACGAAATGCAAGATATCATAGGGGATGTGTTAAGGGGAACAATTGCAGATACTGATTTTGCAGCGACAAGTAGTAGCCAGGATATTCCTCCTATGGGTGATGTCAAATCAAAAAAGTTTAGTAGGTTGTTGAGGGATACGCAACGTCTACTCTATTCGGGGTGTGGGAACTTCTCCAAGTTAAATTTTCTTACAAGGTTACTTCATTTGAAGATAGTAAATCATTGGAGTAACAAATCGCTTGACATGTTACTTGGCTTGTTGAAAGAAGTATCCTCGGACGGTGAGACATTGCCTAAGTCTCATTACGAGGCAAAATCCCTAATGCGAGACTTGGGCTTTGGTTACATCCTCATACATGCATGTATAAATGATTGTGTATTGTATTGGAAAGAACATGAAAATGTTGAAGATTGTCCAGAATGTGGAGAGTCTAGGTGGAAGTATGATGAAGCCAAGCGTAACAAAATTTCGCAAAAGGTGTTAAGGTACTTTCCATTGAAACCCAAATTGTAAAGATTGTTTACGTCGAACAAGATGGCTGAAGATATGAGGTGGCATAAGGAGAAACGCATTTATGATGATAATACATTGAGGCACCCTGCTGACTCTGAAGCCTGGCAAAATTTTGACAAGCAATATGACTGGTTTGCAGAGGATTCTCGCAATGTTCGACTAGGTCTTGCAAGTGATGGTTTTAATCCATTTGGTAATATGAGTAGCTCGTACAGTATGTGGCCAGTGGTACTTATGCCCTATAATTTACCTCCTTGGTTGTGTATAGAGTCATTTTTCATGATGTCATTGCTTATTCCTAGACCCAGGTCATCGAGGAATGACATTTATGTGTATTTGCAACTGTTAATAGATGAGTTAAACGAGTTGTGGAGTCAAGGTGTCCAGACATATGACACATTTACAGGACAGACATTTCGATTGCATGCAGCGGTCTTGTGGACAATAAATGACTTCCCTGCATATGGGAATTTGTCTGGGTAGAGCACGAAGGAAAAGTTGGCTTGTCCTACATGTAGTATTGAGACTTGTTCATTGTCATTGAAGCATGGTAAAAGACCGTGTTATATGAGCCATCGTCGCTTCCTTCCGAGGGATCATAGTTGGCACAGGAAGACGATGATCTTTGATGGCAAACAAGATCATAGGCCACCACTAAAAGAACTATCTAGAGAAGATGTGATACAACAACTGAGTAACATTGGAGAAGTTAGATTTGGTAAGGCACCGCACTTAAAGAAGAGGAAACGTACAGTATTGGAGTATAATTGGAGGAAGAAGAGCATTTTTTTAGTTGCCCTATTGGAGTGATCTGAAATTGCGACACAACTTGGATGTTATGCATATTGAGAAGAATATATGTGACAATGTCTTCGGAACATTGATGAACATTAAGAAGAAAATAAAAGACAGTTTTAAGGCTCGATTGGATCTACAAGCAATGGGTTTAAGGAAAGAGTTGCACTTACAACTACATGGAGATTCATATACTATACCAGCAGCCTGCTATACATTGACGAAACTAGAGAAAAAAGCATTTATGTGAATGGTTGAGATTAGTGAAGTTTTTTTATGGGTATGCATCGAATATCTTTCGTCGCGTAAACATTACGGACTATAAGGTAACAGGAATGAAAAGTCATGACTGTCACGTCATTCTACAATGTTGTTGAACCTCTAATTTATACATTGCATTGCCCATTACATGACATGGTTTGCATGATTTTCATGATTGAAAGGCCCATCTAACACATGTTTTGTGATTATAGGGGATGAGAGCGGACTTCATTCAATTAGGGATTCAAAGGAAGCCTTTGGAGCCAGTGGATGAAGGATGAAAGAGGACCGAAGAAAGAATAAAGCAAGGAGAAGAGAAAGGAGAAAAAAAGAGAGGAGAAAAGAAAGAAAGAAGAACAAAATGAAGAGAGCTGACCGGTCTTGACCGGTCGGCCAGAGGAGCCAGACCGGTCTTGACCGGTCGGCCATGTGCACTGATCAAAGGGGAAAGCCAGACCGACCGGTCTTGACCGGTCAGCCATGCGTACTGGAAGCTAGAATGAAGCCCGACCGGTCTTGACCGGTCGGCTATGCACGCTGTCCATCCTGTTAAAACAAGCCCGACCGGTCTTGACCGGTCGGTTGTACTCCCTGGACTGTTTAAAAGCCCAGTCCGACCGGTCTAGACCGGTCGGCTCTGCGTAAACAAAGTCCTTTCTAAATCGGGACTCTGAAAACTGCTGCGCACTGCGTAACCTTTTGCAGATTCTGGATGTTTCCGACGCAAGGGAGCTTTCTTACTATAAAAGGACACCTAGGAGCTCTTCCTAGAGGATCATAGAAGATAAGGGACGTGGTTTTGGAGAGAGGAAGCTGTCGTGGAGCGTCTGCAACTCTTCTATTTCCGATTTTTCTAGTTTTATGCTTTCATTAAGAGTTTTTAGTTGTAGCATGAATATGCTCGGCTAGAACCTCTCAGCTAAGGCTGAGAGGTGAAGCTTGTAGCCAATTCCATGTTGGATTCAGTTTAATTCAAGTAATTTTAATTCAAGTTTGAATTTTTCTTATGTTCTAGTTTCCAAAAGTGGTAGTTTGAGATGTTTTATGAGAGTTCATGTGCTCCGGACATGAGTTCCTTGCAATTCTCTGAGATTATCATATAATGCTTGTTTAGATTCGAATTATAGTAACCCTTGAGCAGGCCATAGTCCATAGGCATGGCTGTTACTCCGCATGCTATGGTTTTGAATTCTACATTGATTGAATGGGACTAGAACTTGGAAGTTCAACTTGATTTGGATTGAATGTGTGTGAATGCTTTATTTTCCAACTAGATGAGAGATAGGACTTTGAATCTAGTTGTGTTCTCGACTTGGATTGATTGAATTGACATGGGATTGCTACAAGTGGATCCTTGAATGCCTTAGTACTTTGAATTACTGATTTTCTATTAAAGTTACTGTTTAGTTAATTACCCAATTAATCTGATTTTCTTCCAAAAACTGAGTTGCTGGAGTAGTTTGGAGATTGTTTCTATTTCCCTGTGGATCGACCTCAGTCTTACCGAGAGTTATTACGACATCGCAGCCTTACACTTGAGGCGAGCGAACAAGTTTTTGGCGCCATTGCCGGGGATGTTAGATAACGGTTTTCAAATAATTTCAGTGGCTGTAGAAGTAGAAGTAGATAGATTGATTTTCTTAGAACTAAACAAATTCTTTTCTGTTCTGTAGGAATTCTTCTCTAGTTCAAGCGCATCAGGTGATACCCTTCTAACTTAGCTTTTTGCAGAATTTCTTTTCAGATTTATTTCAGATTTCAGTTTTCTAGGATTTAGGATTAGTTTCGAATTTTGGTTGAGTGGTTTATGTCCCGTTGGGAACGTAATCACTCAAATCGTCTCCAATCTGAAGGTAGTTTAGTTGGACCATTGTCAGTTCATAGACGAGTCCGAAATTATCAAGAGCATTGTGAAAGTTTGGGGAGTATGGAACAAACACCTTTAAGGAATCCTCCCCCCCCCCACTCCAACTACAAACGCAAATCAGGAAGGAGTAGGAGAGAATGAGGTACATAATGTTCCTCCAATGAGATCCCTACGGGACTACCTACAACCTGCCCGAACAATTACACCATCTTGCGTGGTTCTACCAGTAAACGGTGGAAATTTTGACATAAAACCGGGTGTAATTCAACTCTTACCAAAGTTCCATGGGCTAGATTCTGACCGCCCATACTTACACTTGAAAGAATTTGAAGAAGTGTTGGCCACCTTGCATTACACCAATGTTTCCGAGGATACTATCAGACTTAAAATTTTTCCTTTCACTTTGAAAGAAAGAGCCAAGGATTGGCTTCACTCTCTCAAACCACATTCGATTGGGTCATAGGTTGAGATGAACTGGGAATTCTTGAAAAAGTTCTTCCCGGCTCATAAAACAAACACCCTTCGAAGGGCCATAATGAATTTCTCGGCCAAAGAAGGTGAATCTTTTTTTCAATGTTGGGAAAGATTTAAAGATCTCTTGCTTGCTTGCCCACATCATGGCTATGAGAGTTGGCGAATTATAAACTTTTTCAATGATGGATTAAGTTCCAATATGCGCCAATTTGTGGAGATGATGTGCAATGGCGAGTTTATGAGTAAAAATCTAGATGAGGCTTAGAGTTACTTGGACATGTTGGCTGAAAATGCCCAATCTTGGGATACATCGGATAAACCCAATAACTCCAAGCCCACTCAAGAGAAAGGAGGGATCTATGTCCTTAAGGAGGAAGACGATGTGAATGCAAGGATAGCCAACCTCACAAGGAAGGTTGAAGCCATGAAACTTAGTAAAAGTGGAGTTCCCAAGTCCAATGAAGCTGTTGAAACCATATGTGGGATTTGCCTCACCGATTTACACGCTACACAAGATTGTCCCACAATTCCTGCATTCCAAGAGGTATTACATGAACACGCCAATGCCACATATGGTTATCAACGGCCTTTCAATGGACCGGTAGGTAATACGTACAATGAGAGTTGGAAGAACCACCCAAATTTTAGTTGGAAGAATGCTCCTACGAGCAATCCTACCAATTCTCAAAGAGGGCCACCCATGCAAAATATGGCCCCACCTCATTTCTCAATGGAGGATACCTTGAAGGCGTTTATACAAGGGCAAACGCAAATCAATCAATCGAATCATCAAATGTTCCAAGAGCTTAAAGTCTCGGTTGATGAGATTAAGGGACGCTTGAATGCTAGGGAAGGGACCTTTCCGGCCCAACCTCAGCCCAATCCAAAGCAAGTACATGAAGTTAGCATCCCTAATCCTTCCAACCAAAACATGGAGCAAGCCAAATCCATCACCACCCTTAAAAGTGGTAAACAAATTGACAAAACTATTCTGGTGAAGGCCGATGAGCCTAATGATCCGGTAAATTCTGAGGATGAAGATGGATCTAACTTAGCCCCACAACAACCGGAACGCATTTACAAGCCCGTGGCACCATTCCCTTCAAGATTGGTTGCCCCAAAATCTCTCCCAAATTCTCATGATATTCTAGAGATTTTCAGACAAGTCAAGATTAATATCCCTTTGCTTGATGCCATCAAACAAATTCCCTCTTATGCCAAGTTTCTAAAAGACCTATGCACAACAAAACGCAAATATAATGTGCAGCAAAAGGCCTTCTTAACTGAGCAAGTGAGTGCCATCCTCACTCAAAAGACCCCCCCAAAATTCAAAGATCCCGGTAGTCCCACCGTCTCATGTATCATTGGAGACTACCGGATTGAGCGTGCCTTGTTAGATTTGGGGGCGAGTGTGAACTTGATCCCATACTCGGTATATGAGCAATTGGGTCTTGGCGAATTAAAACCCACCAAAACCACGTTGCAACTCGCTGATAGATCTATCCGTGTATTGAGGGGGATAGTTGAAGATGTTCTAGTCCAAGTTGACAAATTCTACTACCCGGTAGATTTTATCGTCTTGGACACACAACCGGTTTTGGATGCTAGCACCCAAATACCGGTAATCTTAGGCCGACCATTCCTTGCCACATCAAACGCAATCATTAATTGCCGGAATGGGGTGATGCAACTATCCTTTGGAAACATGACTTTAGAGGTGAATGTGTTTCACTTGGGCAAGAGGCATAGGGATGATGATGATGTCCACGAGGTTGATATGATTGATTCAATCGTGGAAGAGGAGTTCGCTTTAAGGCAGAATTTTGATTCTCTAGATGTTGTTAGCTTTGATCCCTTTGAGGATTGGGACGACAATGATGGTCCCCATGAGGTAAACATGATAGAATCCATGGATGATGGGGGGTTTTTCCAACATGATCTACCTGAAAGTTTGGGGACATGTTGGACACATTCTAAGGATGAATCTAAATTTCATTTTATTAAGACCTTGGAAGTGTTAACTTCTGAAAATTCATTCGACAAGTCACCAATTTCTGATTTACACAAATTTGTTGAGCAGGATTTGGAAGAATTGGTGCTTGACTTGCCTACAGAGAGGCCAATTTCTGAAAGTGTAGAGGTTGAGGACCCACTCCAACCTACACAAAATTCTGTGAAGGAGGAAAACATAAAGGGTTCAAATCTGAAAACTTCCTCCGATGAAGTCTCCTACACTCTAGAGGAGTGTTTAGCGTATTTTGAAGATTGGGATGATCCCATGATTCAGGATATCGTGCATGCTTTGAAGGAGACCCCTCCGGTGCCCAAAAAGCTTCCTTCCACAAAGTGCCAAACTGAAAAATCAATTGTGGTAGCACCGTTCAAATCTGATTTTGTGGAGATCATATCGACTTGTGAAAAAGAAATACAAGTCTCCACATCTCTTTGGTTTGTTCAAACCGAAGAAAACTTCTGAGATGATCCATACTTGAATAATTTTCGCCCAGACAAGAAGGAAAGGAGATCCATATTCAATGATTTCCAACCAATGCAATTCTCCTTTCCTAGTACATGTGACAATTCTGAACCCGCTGAAATTTTTCAGCTGGATTTGCAATGGGGTAGAATGATCAATGTCACCAATGTACTTTTCAAAGCAGGACGGTGGTTAGTTCTATTGAAAAATTTGTTACACCACTTGATGATCCTGCTCAACTTTGTGCTTTTGGATGATATAATGATAATCGATCTCCTAGTCTGAGGGAGATCCTCTTTTTACAAGAACAGGTTAGTTATCTTTACTGCTTTCCGTAGATTAGGTTTAGTTTATCTAGTTTTACTGTTTTAGTAAGATTTAGTTATTGGAGTTGCAGACTTCCATGATCGCTCTCTCAAGTACTATTGTTCTCACTCTCTTATATGTTACCATTGCTCTCATGTTCATGCTAATTGCATATCTTTTTACAGAGGACAATGCAAGATTTGGTTGGGGGGTGAGATGAGATTCCTCATCTAGCATGTTGCAACATTTCGAGCCTCACATGCGCAAATTTTTTTGAATTTTCTAAAATTTCAAAACTCTTTTAAAAAAACCTTATTTCCATGCATTCGAGATGATATGAGTATAAGAAGAGGAGATACAAAGTGTGTGATGTTGTAAGTCTTGAATTTCTCCCAACATAATGGTTTTATATGTTAGTTCCCCTATTGTTGTGATTAATAGAAAATTTGAACACCTTCACACCAAGTTCACATTACACGATTTTCATGAGTTGAAAGGTTTATGTGATTTATGGATTAGCTAGACTTTGATTAAAGGTGTTGAGCAGCAAAGCCGGGGTATGTTGTCCATCCTTGTCCATGGGAAAATAACAGAAGATATGGATTTCTAAAAATCCTATCTAATTGAAAAGAAAAAGGAAAGAAAGGATGAAATCGGGAAGGAAAGAAAAATGGTGGAAAATTCCAAAAAGGGCTACCTATTAGCAACCGGGGGATGGTCGAACCGTAACCAAAGCCGGAAATGGGACGTAGTGTGAAAGCCGTCGGAAGGACGGTAAGGCAAATTTCTGTTATAGGTTTGTTGTTGCTCTGTGCACTTTAAAATCCTTGGTTTACTTAATCTATGAAGAAGATGATCCCAGCAACTCATGAGATGAACTTTCACTATGCACACTAGGTTGAATTTGTTCGAGTTCTTCTATTTATCAATCAATCAGCGGGAATTTCATGTAGACACCTTTTATGCTTGGAGAGTCCAAGGTTTCAGCTTCTATCACCTAATTTTTCCAAATTTTATACTTGTACATCTTGGAATGGATAGAATCATGGGTTCTGAAGGAGAGTTGGGTTTGGAGGTTTGAAATTGTTTCACGCATGTTTTGCTCGGGACTAGCAAAAAGCTGGTTGGGGGGGTGTGTTGAACCTCCAATTTATACATTGCATTGCCCATTACATGACATGGTTTGCATGATTTTCATGATTGAAAGGCCCATCTAACACATGTTTTGTGATTATAGGAGATGAGAGCGGACTTCATTCAATTAGGGATTAAAAGGAAGCCTTTGGAGCCAGTGGATGAAGGATGAAAGAGGACCGAAGAAAGAATAAAGCAAGGAGAAGAGAAAGGAGAAAAAAAGAAAGGAGAAAAGAAACAAAGAAGAACAAAATGAAGAGAGCTGACCGGTCTTGATCGGTCGGCCAGAGAAGCCAGACCGGTCTTGACCGGTCGGCCATGTGCACTGATCAAAGGGGAAAGCCAGACCGACCGGTCTTGACCGGTCGGCCATGCATACTGGAAGCTAGAATGAAGCCCGACCGGTCTTGACCGGTTGGCTATGCACGCTGTCCATCCTGTTAAAACAAGCCCGACCGGTCTTGACCGGTCGGTTGTACTCCCTGGACTGTTTAAAAGCCCAGTCCGACCGGTCTAGACCGGTTGGCTCTGCGTAAACAAAGTCCTTTCTAAATCGGGACTCCGAAAACTGCTGCGCACTGCGTAACCTTTCGCAGATTCTGGATGTTTCCAACGCAAGGGAGCTTTCTTACTATAAAAGGACACCTAGGAGCTCTTCCTAGAGGATCATAGAAGCTAAGGGACGTGGTTTTGGAGAGAGGAAGCTGTCGTGGAGCGTCTGCAACTCTTCTATTTCCGGTTTTTCTAGTTTTATGCTTTCATTAAGAGTTTTTAGTTGTAGCATGAATATGCTCGGCTAGAACCTCTCAGCTAAGGCTGAGAGGTGAAGCTTGTAGCCAATTCCATGTTGGATTCAGTTTAATTCAAGTAATTTTAATTCAAGTTTGAATTTTTCTTATGTTCTAGTTTCCAAAAGTGGAAGTTTGAGATGTTTTATGAGAGTTCATGTGCTCCAGACATGAGTTCCTTGTAATTCTCTGAGATTATCATATAATGCTTGTTTAGATTCGAATTATAGTAACCCTTGAGCAGGCCATAGTCCATAGGCATGGCTGTTACTCCGCAGGCTATGGTTTTGAATTCTACATTAATTGAATGGGACTAGAACTTCGAAGTTTAACTTGATTTGGATTGAATGTGTGTGAATGCTTTATTTTCCAACTAGATGAGAGATAGGACTTTGAATCTAGTTGTGTTCTCTACTTGGATTGATTGAATTGACATGGGATTGCTACAAGTGGATCCTTGAATGCCTTAGTACTTTGAATTACTGATTTTCTATTAAAGTTACTGTTTAGTTAATTACCCAATTAATCTGATTTTCTTCCAAAAACTGAGTTGCTGGAGTAGTTTGGAGATTGTTTCTATTTCCCTGTGGATCGACCTCGGTCTTACCGAGATTTATTACTACATCGCAGCCTTACACTTGAGGCGAGCGAACAAACGTCTACTACCGGTTGCGATTCGTCGATTACTGAGCAAGGATATCAGTACGGCACTGATTGAGTTGGGGATATTTTTTAAGGATTTGTGTTCGAAATCATTGAATGTAGAGGTTATTAAATGACTAGAGAGGGACATTGTCATAATCTTTTACAAACTTAAAAGAAATTTTCCACCTGTATTTTTCGATGTCATGGTACACCTAGCGATTCACTTACCACACGAAGTGAAGCTTGCAGGCCCACTATAATAACGTTGGATGTATCCGATCGAAAGGTGATAGAACCTATTAAAATTTTTATTCATTCCATAAACTACATATATCCATGTTTTCATTGTTGAGCCTCCAATTTATATATATTGTAGCCATTACATCACATTATATGCATGGTTTGCATGTTTAAAAGGCCCATCTAATGCATGTTTTGTGATTGTAGGAATGAAAGCGTCTTCGTCCAATTGGTGACCAAAAAAAGCATATTTAAGCGCCTTTGAATGAAGGCCCAAGGTGGACCAAAGAAGGAAGAAGAAAGAGGGAGAAAAGAGAAGAAAGAAAGGAAGAAAAAGAAGAAGGAAAGAGGTCCGACCGGTCATAACCAGTCGGCCAAGGGAGCCAGACCGGTCAAGACCGGTCAGCCATCAGGTCGACCACCCTCTGTGCATGCTGGACCCCTAACAAAACTAGTCCGACCAATCAAGACCGGTCAGCCAGCCTAGTCTGACCAGTCACAACCGGTCGGCTTTGCATAAACAGCAGCTTCTAATTCAGGATCCGAGAATTTCTGCGCATGTGCGTAATGCTACGCAATTCTAGAAGATTCTGACCTGGTAGAGCCTCCCCATTATAAAAGGACACCTAGGGTCTCTTCTTAGGGCATCATAGCGTGGGAGGTGAAGAGAGCCATCGCGTTTGTAACCCTCCCAACTCTGAGTTTTTATGCTTATTGTCTTTTTCATTGAGTTCTAGTTGTAGTATGACAATGCTTGCCTAGAATCTCTCAGCTAAGGCTAAGAGGTGAAGCTTGTAACCAATTTCATGTTTAATTCAGTTTAATTTAAGTAGTTTTACTTCACGTTTGAATTTTGAATGTTCTAGTTCTTATAAAGTTGATATTTTTAGAAGTTTTATGAGAGTTCATGTGCTCCGGACATGGATTCCTTGCAAGTCTCTGAGATTATCATGTTTTGCTTGATTAGATTCGAATTATGGTAACCCTTGAGCATGCCATAGTCCATAGGCATGCCTATTACTCCGAAGGATATGATTTCGAATGCTATATTAGTTGAATGAGACTAGAACTTGGAAGTTTAACTTAAGTGGGATTGAATGTGTTTAATGCTTTATCTTCCAACTAGATGAGAGATAGAACTTCAAATCTAGTTGTGTTTATGCTTGGATTGATTGAATTAAAATGGGATTGTTACAAGTGATTCCTTGAAAGTCTTAGTTCCTTAATTATTATTTTTCTTAAGTTACTGTTTTAACACAATTCTCTCAATTGAATTTCTTAATTATTGCAATCCTAATTGCTGGAATAGCTTAGAAGTTGTTTTCTAATCCTTGTGGATCGACCTTGGTCTTACCGAGATTTATTACTACATCACAGCCTTACACTTGAGACGAGCGAACATTCATACGTATAACATAGTGGTTTTGTGTACAGATACCTGTTCGCTCGCCTCAAGTGCAAGGCTGTGATGTAGTAATAATTCTCGGTAAGACCGAGGTCGATCACAGGGAAAGAAGTAAACAATTCCAACTACTCCAATAACTGGAATCTAAGAAGTTTAGGAAAACAGTTTTTAACATAAAATAGGAAATTTTGATATTTGGAAAGAACTAGAGCATTAAGAATCCACTTGTAGTAGTTCAATATAATCCATTCATCCAAGCAAAACACAATTAGAATCAAAATTCTATCTCTCATCTAATTAGAGGATATAACATTCAAGTACAAACAGTCCCACTTAAATCTGAAAATCAAATTTCTAGTTCTAATAAAGCACATAGAACTCAAACTTGTAGCCTTCGAAGTAACAGTCATGCCAAGAGACTATGGCATGCTCTAGGGTTACTACAATTTGAATCTAAACAAACTCATCATGGCAATCCTAGAGAATTGAAAGGAACTCATGTCCAAAGTACACAAACTCTCATAATTCATCTAAAAATCCAAACTTTATTCAAACTAGAAGTTCAAAATCCAAAATTAAGAAAATGATACTTGAAATAAAAGAATTAAAGCATTGAAACCAACTACAAATTTCATCTCTAGCTCTAGCTAAGAGGTTAACTAAGAAAAAGCATATTAAAACTAGAACTAGAACTAATAAAAGGAAGAAAAACTAGCTGTATGAGGCTAGGTAGCCTCCTAGGAGTTGAACTCTTTGCTTCCCACGTCCTTAATTGATTTGGAATAGAAGAGAGCACCTCCTTTTATAATACAGCAAGAGTACCGCAACATAACAGATTTGTTTCGCTTCGTACGGCTTAACCAATGGTCGGATTGCCTTCAAATTTGATTTGTAGCTTCCTTGTAATGTGATCTTCCTCATAGATGATTTAGATTTCCAAGACTATCTTCTGAATGGGCCCACCAATCAGATCAGCGACCGCCTCTCAAAATCGTACAATTCGGGTACCTTCAGAACCAGTCATCTTGCTTTCAACGCTTCGGAGTGTATAGAGGTCAGATTGATCTCAAATTTTGAACATTGGTAGAACCCTTACTCCTATAGATGATAGATGGATTAAATTTTATAAATCAACTCCAGAATTAAGTACAAAAGCTAGAAAACTTAGGCCTTTCACAAAATCTGCGCAGTTGAATCTTTCTGAATGGTCCATCTTTCTTCAACCGGTACGATCAAACCACACATCCTTTTGATCTGAAACTTTGTGGTTATTCATATATGGATGTGTCCTAGAAGATGGTCAAAGTAGATTCTTCATATCATCAATGATGGGCCACCTGGACCATTCTAGTGTTGAACAACGAAATCTGGAACTTTCTGGACAGTTCGTATTGTTTTGGCCACCACGGTCAATCCGTAGCTCCGATTGACACGAAACTACTTCGGTTATTTTGGCGTCGAGCTCCTCTTCAACATGGATGTGTTGAATTTCAAAATATCATTAATATGGGCCTAGAAAAATGGGCTGAAAAGCTAAAAATGGGACTGCCTGTATTTGAAATCTGACTTCTGAAAGTGCATGGCTGACCTGTCATCCGACCGGTATGCCGACCAGTCGGACGACAGGTCGGACCACATAAAATTAGTCAAGAGAGTTTACTGTTTCTAGAGGGTTTGGTCATCGGACCACATAAAATTAGTCAAGAGAGTTTACTGTTTCTAGAGGGTTTGGTCGTCGGACCACATAAAATTAGTCAAGAGAGTTTACTGTTTCTAGAGGGTTTGGTCGTCGGACCACATAAAATTAGTCAAGAGAGTTTACTGTTTCTAGAGGGTTTGGTCGGCCGGTCGGTGGCTATGGCTGGCTGGCCGATCAGGCTATAAATTGTGACTTTTTCACACTTTTCTTCCTCCATTGCATTGCATCTTTCCTCCATCTCATATCCTTTATTTCTTTGATCTTCAAGGCATACAAAGTGACTCGTTTAACCATTAATTGGTGAAGTCTCACTCTCATTCCTACAATCACAAAAACATGTATTAGATGAGTCTTTTAAACATGAAAACCATGCATATAATGTGATGTAATGAGTTGGCAAATGTATAAATTGGACGCTCAATAATACCTTCACACACTAAAACGATATGTGAGGAATAAGGCACGTCCAGAGGGATCCATTGCTGAGGCGTACATTGATAATGAGTACTTGACATTTTGCTCCATGTATCTTCGTGGCATAGAAACTAGATTCAACCGAGAAGATCGGAATGCTGATGAAGGGCAGGAGCATGAACAAGGACTCATATTTGTATTCGCACATAACATCCATCCTTTAGGATCACTGACGTTCAGGATATGGACCTTGGGAATTAAGCAAAGGCGTGGTGGTCCGTGTTGCATAATTGTGAAGAAATAGAGTTGTACTTAAAGTAAGTCTTCACTCAATAATTGTATATCTACATACGATGATCTTAATATTTCTTGCTGATGACGTATCAATTATGTGTAGCGAACACATCGAGGAGATGAAGTCCCATTACCATACAAATTATGATCGAATGCATCAGGATCAGTTTCCAGAATGGTTCGCAAAATATGTAAGATTAATTCACCTTGTATCTTACCACACTTATAATTTTGTTGTATTGCACAATATTTAAACCTAATCTCAAATCCATAAACAATTATATTCTATACGTGATAATAGATGAAGACGTTGCGCACTAGCAACTCTGCGGATGCGTCTGATGCACTTTACTCACTGGCGTGTGGCCCTGATAGACGTGTATCTAGATATACAAGTTGTATTGTAAACAGGATTCGGTTTCGCACTGAAGAGCATGAGAAGTATAGGACCACACAAAATAGTGGGGTGGTTGTGAAGGGAACGCATGAGGAGGTAGAAATTGACTTTTATGACGTTTCGACGGATATTATTGAACGGAGTTATTGTATGAGAAAGCGGGTGTACTTATTTAAATGCGATTGGTGGGACATTAAAAATAAGAAGTTGGAAATACAGACTGACGACTACCTTACAAGCATAAATTTATCTTGGAAGTGATTTAAGGATGACCCATTTGTCATAGTCAACCAAGCCGAACAAATATTCTACCTCGCTAACACCAAGTTAGGCGGCTCTTGACACGTGGTATAGAAAATAAAGCCCAGGAACATATTTGATGTTCCCGAACTAGATGTTGAAGATAGCGATGATGGGAGAAATGGAACGTCTAGGGTTGAACAAGCATATCATAAAGACATGTCATCTTGGGATAGAGGGAATGATCCAAATGTTGATATTGATGTGATGCAATTGAATAGAGATATTGTACCAACTAATCATGTTGATGCCTCAGTCATATATAACATTGTTAGAGATGATAGCCCTTTCATTGATGACGACGTTGCAGACGATGAAGATAAAATACTGATCAGCGATAGTGATGGTGAAGAAGAAAGAGTCATAAGCGATAATGATATAAATGACGATTATTAAATGTACACAAGATTTACATGTCATTTTTCAATTCGAATAATTTGATTATTACATGTACATGTATATATGCTTTACAAGTCATGATTTATTCCTTGAATTGACTTGTTTATAATCCACATTTACAGTTGAGTCACTTTCTGATCATGTCTTCCTCAAATCGGAGCATAGCGGAAGCACGTAGCATACTTCATCAGCTGTTGTGGATGGACTTTCCAGCCCTATCTTCTTCTGGTAGGGCCAAAGAGATACCCAATCTAGTCGATTACTGTAGGGAGGAATATATCGACGATGACTCAGATGAAAGATTATACAATCTTAAAGAAATTCCAAACCTGATGAAGGAATATAATCGATTATACAAACTTCATATGAAAGATGCGACATTGTCACTTACACATCTGAATGCAATCCCGAGAGATCAGATTTCTCCTATTGTGACTGGCATGTTGGCTGTAATAATGTCGAGTGCTTCATACAGCTTGACATATACTTCTACAGCGTACGATAACTTACGTAGGGAGTACTTCGGATAGTTGTTTCGTATTACAATGAAATGCATGTATTTAATATAGAATGACAATGTGTAATGGAATTTTCAACTTTTACTAGAATATTTATGGTTTTATTATATGCTGCTTGCATTATAGTGTAATGGTCTAATCATATTTTAATTATCTCTCTAAGCATAACCACAAATTCATTCTACCATGAACACTACTTGTATAATGTTTTAGTATATTCCACTTGGAATATAAAGTTTAATTGTGTTTATATATTGATGTTCATAAACTTGTATTGATATTGTTTAAATTTATAAGTTTGTATTTCGAACATATTCAGTCATGGCACTAGGTGGAAGATCAAGTCTTTCGCGCACTGGATCTACCCCTTCCACCCGTGATGCGACGTAAACAGCATCGACGTCGCATGGAGCATCACAGGCATCTAACCCTTCGGTTGAGCATACACTGGGTACTGCATGTAAGTCTAGACATATATTTATTTAGTGACTTGTGTTTATGTTGTTACTTACATATTTCTTTTACGACAGCATCTTCGACCAGCAGATGAGGACGTGGAGCCACGCGTAGGTTAGTGAGTTCCCACAGGACTGTCTTAGACCTGTTGGGGACATGCCAGGTTGTTTACGTCTGAGGTCGATGTCCTATGCCGATCTCTAATCCCCACCACCACCCCCCTTTGGACAGACATGACAGATGATGTGCGGCAGCTCATCCGTCAGCGCCTTTAGGTAAATTTTAGTAAGTTAAAATTTTCTTTTGTGAAATTTCAATTACGGTTAAGTGATTTTCTTAATAAGTTTATTGTCTTAATCTATTATTTACAAAACTGCAGGATAAATTTGTCTTAAATTTGAGTGTTCCTTACATTTCCCACACCATCGACGACATGGTCAGGGAGCGGTTTAAGGAGTACCATGGAGAGTTACACCGTGGTACAAGCGGTGCAGGATGCACGATGAGGCTATACTGTCCGCACCGCCGCACGCGACTATAGACTATTGGCGAATACTCTGCGAGAGATTTTCGTCCGAGGCTTTTTCAAGTAATATTTACATATTTACGATATCTTAAGGTAACAATTAAATTTGTAATTAATAATAATGTATTATAAATAATGTGTTCAGAAGAGGAGCAAAATAAATTCTACGAACAGGGAAAATTACAAGTGAACCACGTAGCTGATTTAAAGTCATTTGTACGACATCGTTACGACATGGTAAGAATTTACTGATGATTATTAAGTTGATATATTATTTTTATGCATTTATAATAAGTCTACTTTCCTTTCGATTGCGCAACGAGATTCCGTCACCGGCCAGGAGCCTAAACCAGTAGACCTTTATAGAGGAACTCACTGTCGGCAGGCGACGGGATCTTGGGTTTATCCTAGAGCCAGAGAGCATTGGGTAAAATCCTTACCTTGTAAAATTTATTTGCATTGATTTATAATAATGTCATTCATGTCATTCGTTATGAAAATTCATATGTTTTCATCACAGGCAGCGATGGACACCATACGCAGTCAACCCACTCCCGATGGTAGTCAGCGGAGTGAGCCAGAAATCCTGAGCGAGGTGCTTGGCACCTGTTCTGGATATGTGCGTGAGTTTGGCCATGGTGCCAAGCTCATGGTACCCGCTAAAGCTGGCTTCGGCCGATCCGTCACTGGTGAGAGCGCCCTACGCCGAGCTAATATCGCAGAGAGAGGTTCAGCAACTACGGGTCATCATCGATGAGATCAAAGAGCAGCTGGAGAGGTAGAGGGAGGAGGAGCAGATGTGGAGAAAGGAAGAGAGGCAACGGGAGGAGCAGGAGAGGAGGATTGAGGAGTTGCGGTTGAAACATGAGCGAAGGATGCAGAAAATGTTTCAGGCAGTCACTACACGCTTTGGCACCAATGCCCCACCACCTCCGCCTTCATCTTCATGATTTTTTTACTTCATATTGATAGTTACATGTTTGTACTATTTATTTAATTTTATGTTTATGGATGTGTGGATGGATGTGCGTTTGTGTGTTGGATGGATGTGGGTTTGTGTTTGGATTGATGTGGATGTGAATACGATGAAAATGTATTGTAACGGGTGTATTTACAAGTGTATATCAGGAATTTTTTCCTAAATTTTGAAAACAAATGAAATCGAGAAGAAAAAGAGTATTACCGATGAAATATTTCGTTGGTAATAGTAGGATTAAATCTTATACCGACGAAATGTTTAGTAGGTAATAGAAGAGCCAAATGTTTTACCGATGAAATATTTCGTAGGTCATATGTTTTACCGACGAAATATTTCGTCGATAAAACTTATTACCGACGAAATATTTCGTTTTATCGACGAAATATTTCATCGGTAAAACATATCACCTACGAAATGTTTCGTCGGTAAAATCTATGGTTACCAACGAAACATTTTTTCCCAACGAAAACTAAAATTTTTGGCCGACGATTTTAATCGTTGATAATTGTTTTATCATTGCCGACGAAGCGACCTTTTGTCGGGAAAAGCCTTTACCCACGCTGTTTTTACGACGATCTTAGCGGCAACATATTTCGTCGGTAATAAGAATTACCGATGAAATATTATCAAATACCGACGAATTATGTTGTTGGTAAATAACCAATTTTTTGTTGTGCGGTATTTATAACTGTCACTCCTCTCTTTTTCTTTCTCTTGTTGCATCAAGTGAGTTATCGTCTACGATAACTCTTCTTGCGACATGTGTGATGTAGAAAGTGGCACGTGTTCTATTGACGCGGCCCTGGGTTGGACGGGAGGTTCAGGTTCAACTAGTCCTTCTGATACCCCTTGGGATTCTTCTGCCGATTGACGAGTAGGCGGCGCAACGCTTCTAGTGGCAGTCTAGGCTATCAAAGTAGTCAGGGCTTCCTGCATAGCCCTCATTCGATCATTTGTTTCACGATTAGCTTTGATTAATCTGGCAATCTAATCCTGGACTGGTGATAACTCTTCTGCTTCATACGGTCCTTCTTCTTCTTCAGCCACTTGGACCATCACCACTTGCGGTGACAAGATCTTCTGAGCCGGCCTCTGTCTCAGTTCAAAGACTGTCATGGGCTTGGATTTCTTTACATGCGCAGGTTTGGTAGGTTTCTGCAAGGTGCGAGTGGTCTTTGACAATGGCGAAAACTGCTCAGCTTTCATCGCAGGCACTGCGGACTCGACTGATATGACCTAACTGTTGATAGTGGATTTCTGCTCATGTTTTGGCCGCCATTGTTTCCTGACTATCGGGTGAGATCTCACAACATTCACACTCTTATATGTAGTTATGATGGCTGCTTTTTTTTGCTCTTTCTTCTGTCATCGGGTTTCAACCAACTGTTATTCTGAGTTGGAGCTGGCTATTGTGGTTACGGTGAAACGGGGGAAGCTGAAACCATGGCAGCAAGAAAGATGCACGGATTCGTCATTGAGTATGCCATTACTTTTGTTTGTGCTAATGTCTTGCTAATTCTGCGGTGTCATAAAAATCATTAGAACAGTTCATAAATGCAGTCAGGAGCATGAACCCATTGATCGCTGCACATAAACTAATGGAAATTAAGCAAAAAAGAGACAAATATGTGTAATTGTGGAAGTTTGTGGGTTCGAAAACCTTTGATTTAGTGTCTATTGCCTTAAAGATGAAGGGAAGAACGTTCCCATTGAGAGTCGCCAGTTTAGCGCCCGAAGGCGCCGAAACATTATGCCTCATGATAAATCTCTTACATACACATTCATGTTTGCAAACGATTAATCTTAGAGTGTTTATATACTCAGAGCTAACAAGAAATTTTGGGTTCGATCCCCAGTAGAGTCGCCAGTTTGTTAGAATTGAAAATGCAGCAATGACATTTTCTGTGTAATGTTGCTCTGGGGATCTGAGTAGTGGAAACATTCATTAACAATCACAGGCATTCACAAAAGGTATACAAGAAGAGATATCGCAAGGCAAATTTTATTCTAGGACGTGATCTGGCACGAACCCTTAAATACAATGAATGATCGATGACCCTTGATTAAAAGGCAGAAGACTAATCAGCGAGGACTATGGTCTTAGAGTTTGTGGTCATAGAAACCTGTATTTATTTTGTTATGGGCTGAACCATCTTTGTATTAGTCAGATGTCTATGTCCCATGTTTTGAACGAAGATCCGGGCAGAGACTGTTAGAGTCTTTAACTGAGAGGGTACGACTCTGGGCCTGTAGCTGTCATGTTTGGACAGGCGACCTCGGGAAGATCGGTTAGCAGTTGTATGTACCTAAGCAGCCCAACCGACGGATGCTGTTTGGATGGGTAGGGCATCAACTGTTGTGTTGTGACAGTTCATAGCAATTGCTTTGTAGAGAATGGAAACTCTTTGATATGATTTATTGTGATAACCATAATCTCGTTTGTCTAGATTTCGACCCTAATCAGGTCATATCTTGCAGTACATATGAATAATAATATACTTGTATAATTCTAGATGCTGGCGGCTCCTTTCCGAGAAGTTATTTCACTCATCGTGTTGAATCAGGTCAAACTTCAAAGACGTATGATTCTGCTCATTTAGAGATCCCGGAATGATCGTTTGACCATTCCTTGCATCCAGAACGCTCGAAATACCCAAAATAGGCTCAAACGAGGCCTGAAAACACTTAAAATTGAGTCTAACGTACCCGTAAACATTTTTGGACCCCACTTAGGTCTCCAAAGTTTCACTTGTGGCTTTGTCTGCAAGAAACGATAACAAAATCCTTCTCCAACTCAAACTCCACAAACGTTGGTCCGGTTGCCTTATTGCAAACACCAGCTATCCAAGTCCATCTACCGTTCAAACGCATCTAGGGTATTGTATAAAAACCCCCTAGGTGTCGTTCTCCTTGAAGAGAAACGTAGAGAGAGAGAAGGTCGAGTAGAGAGAGAAAGAGAGAGAGAGAGAGAGAGAGAGAGAGAGAGAGAGTTGGATTTTCTCTTTAAGGAAAGAGAAAGAAAAAGAAAGGAAAGAAGGAGAGAAAGAAAAGGAAAAAGAAAGAAGGAAAAAGAAGAAGAAAGAAAGAAAGAAAAAGAAGAAAAAAAAGGAAACGAACTGTGAGTTGTTTCTCGTACTTTTTATCACTATGTGATTTCAGTTTTCATCACTTATTTGTGTTTAATTTCCATCTTATAAGAAGTTTTGATTTATGATTAAATTTTCTATTTTGTTTACAAGCTATGTCATTGAGATTTTATGCGAGTTTGTTAACTGAGTAGAGTTGTACATACGTGAGATTATTTTGAATTTTTGGTAAAGGTTTAAGGTGTTGGTTTGGTTCATGCATAACATAGTTTTCGGTGAGCACCCTGGTGTGTGCGACAGGCCCTGTGGATTCTTGTGATTGAGCACCCAGATGTGCGCGATGAATTGTGTTCCCCCATTGGTTATGGCCGGTAGGGTGAGCACCCAGGTGTGTGTAAGAAACCGCTATGCAAACCATTTGGGTGTTCCGTTGATTTTGTCTAGTTGGGTGAGTATTGTGTAACAGACTACCATGCAGACCATTGGAATGGTTGTGTCCGATTAGTGAGCACATACAAGAGACCGCTACGCAGTTCAATGGAGTTGGTTGTGGCCGGTTGGGTGAGTGCTATGTAAGAGACTACTATACAGACCATGGGGTTCGTTGTGGCCAGTTAGGTGAGCATGGTATAAAAGACCGCTATGCAGACCAAAGGATAATGGAGAGATTGGATGGAATTAGCCCTGGATGTTCTATTGAGGACTATACTAGAATTGATTGAGATATACTTGCATATCATGCATCATATGCATATTTTCAGAGATTTTGGTTTGGTGAAATTGTCTTTAGATTATTAGTGAATTGTATTTTAACTGTTATGCGGCTTTATGTATTGAATTACATGTGTTAAACTGTACGAGATTACTCACCGGCTTTTATAGCTGATGCAGTGTTATGCGATTAACCGTAGTGACAGGTAATGACTTAGAGACTTACGAGGGAGCGAATCCAGATGAAGAGACACCTTAGAAGACCTTTGAGAAATTTGTTTATTTTGTGCTCTTGCATTGAAGTTTGATGTAATAAGGCCCATTAGATGGCCATTAGTTTAGATAGTTTGGGATAATTGTTCGCTCGCCTCAAGTGTAAGGCTGCGGTGTAGTAATAAATCTCGGTAAGACCGAGGTCGATCCACAGGGAAAGAGGTAAACAATTCCAAGTACTCTAATAACTAGAATCTAAGAAATTTAGGAAAATGGTTTTTCACATGAAATAGGAAAATATGAAATTAAGAAGAACTAAAGCATCAAGGATCCACTTGTAGTAGTCTAATGCCAATTCATTCATCCAAGCACAACACAATTAGAATCAAAGTTCTATCTGTCATCTAATTGGAAGATATAACATTCAAGCACAACATTCCCACTCAAATCTGAAAATCAGATTTCTAGTTCTACTGAACTACATAGAACTTGAACTTGTAGCCTTGGGAGTAACAGCCATGCCTATGGACTATGGCATGCTTAAGGGTTACTACAATTCGAATTCAAACAACCTAATCATGGTAATCTCATAGAATTGCAAGGAACTCATGTCCGGAGCACGCAAACTCTTACAAAACTTATAAAAAACCAAACTTTATTCAAACTAGAACTTGAAAATCCAAAATTAAAGTAAAGGGTACTTGAAGAACGAATTAAAGCATTGAAACAAACTACAAACTTCACCACTTAGCTCTAGCTAAGAGGTTAACTAGAAGAAAACATTAAAAACTAAAAACTAGAACTAGAAGAAGAAGAAAACTAGTTGTAGAAGGCTAGGAAGCCTCCTAGGTCTTGATCTCTTTGCTCCCCACGTTGCTAGATGAGTTAGGAAGAGAGTGGAGGTGGCCTTTTATAAGAGAAATCCCGCACCAACTTGGAAAGTTCAAGAATGTAACACCCCAAGATTTCGGTTCCCGTGTACATCACGACGGCCGAATTCTCAAGGTTATTTGGAATATGTGAGGGTTATACCCCTTACATAATTTTCACACAAACATGCACATTTCATACTATTTGAAAAATCAAGAGCAAGACGGTGAAATCAAACTTATATATTACTTCATTAACTAAACTAAATCATCAAACCATGTAACCATCATTCAATTAAACACCATGTTCATAACTACGTCCTCCCATTGGGACTTATTACAATTTCAAATACTAAATAAATGCTAGAACTATGAATGATTATGCGGTCTCGTCTTCCACCATCTGCTCCCACGAGCCATCATAATCGTCTCCTTGAGGCTCGGGCTCCTGAGGATCGTTACCTACATGTTCTAAATTATTTCCACAAAACACCGTCAAAAGCGGCATAGTGAAGAACTACTTTAAGGTTAGAAATAATAATTGCATAAAAATCATAACAAAACATCCATTACTCTTTCTTAATGCAATGCATGATAATGCATGACCCAGCGTAGGAATCCTTAGACATGCCGCCAGGGGTTTTGGGACACGCAAGCCCATAATTTTGTTCGACCACGTGAGAAACGGGACACTCATAGCCCAAATCCACACGTGACAGTGTATGGGAGAAGTAGGACGCTCTAGACTATTCTCAAATCCATACACCCACATGGAGCCACGTGCATGCATGAGTTAGCCATTCTTTATTATTATTTCCAATTTACACCAAGCCACTTATCGTCTAACCAACCTTTGGTACCACCACATCCTTCCTTATGGTTCATCACTCATCAAAATAGTCGTAACCGACGGATCACATCCTAGGATGGCGGCCCGTACTATTAAGCTTCATAACAACCATACTCAACTATCGTCTTATGGAGATCCTTAACAACTTTAGGAATAATAATAATAATAGTAAATATAATAATAATAGTAGTAATAAATGGATTTAACAACCACTTAATCGGGCGATCTTGATACCACCACCACAGATCAGGGTGGCCACTTAACCAGACAAGCTAAAAGCATCGTCTCAAGTTAGGGCAACCTCTTAACCGGGTGTTCCGATATTCATCACCACAGATCAGGGTCCATCTATATATATATAAAAGGAATATATATAGCAATATAAGAATCTCCATTAGACAATCACAACCATTCTTTATACAGTATAGAAAGAAAGGTGGTCCCTTTAAAGCTGGTTACACAAATCTCATATGTGCAACAAACATAATTCTATTCCTTACTAGTTCTCTAAGTCCAATGAATATCCTCATCACCATGAGATTGAAAAAAAAGTATCTAAAAGCATTCATATATAGCTAATTAAGGAGAGAATAAATAAACACATGTAAACAAAAACACATAAGAATTATGAACCTACAAAATATGAAATTATTAATCCAATCTTAAAGGAGTTCTCACCTTATGATCTTCGACTTATTAGAGATACAAGATGATGAAATAATGGCAAGATGGTACTCCTCTCTCTCTCTCTCTCTCTCTCTCTCTCTCTCTTTCTCTTTCTCTTTCTCTCTCCCTCTCTCAAATTCGTGGGTGGGAGTCACCTTTGGCTAAGAGGGGCCCTATATATAGAGGTGGGGTTGGAATTAGGGTTTGGAGGTGCGTAGTAGAAATATGGAGAGGGATGTGCACGCGGGGTCTTGTGTAACAACCTCTCGAGGTAGGTTTCTAAAATCTTAATATTCTGATGATTTTTGATCGATTTCAATCCGTTAATCTCATCAAGCTCGAAAAGTAGAGTTAGAATACGTAAATTTCTTGATGATCCGCATTCTAGATTGGCCGATCCTTAAAAATGGCCTAACGGGTGCTAAAATGGGCTATATCTCAATTAACGGTCTACGCTTGATGATCAGGGCCCAAATTTTGAAAAAGTATGTAGTCATGATAGGCAAACAATTGTACAAAGTTTAGTGGTTGATTGATGGTGAGAAATGCCTAGATCTGAAATTCCAACTTTTGGCGGAAAAGGAAGGGGCTGGCTTTGTGGTTTAACGGTGTAGGATTGTAGATCGAGGTCCAAATTTTGTGTAAACTCGTAGTCATATGAGTATAATGGGTGGTCCAAATTTGAAAAGCGATTGATGGTGAGAAGTGGGTAAATTGAAAGGTTCAAATTTGAGAAGAGTTGGTAACTCGTTAATTTCTAGAACGGGATAATTTCGCACATAAGAAAGAGGCTTATCAATGTGGGGCAATCAAATCACACTATTGGTCCATGATAAAGATGATCCAAGTCACTCATATGAAGAAAAATATTCGACTACGACTAACCATCTACTTTCCTCACTCGATGGACATGAAAATCAAGGGTCAAGGCTTGATTTGACAATTGGACCACTTCTACTATGATTTAAGGGCTGAAATTTGATGTGTATGGTTAATATGTGTCCAAAAGCTCAAATCCAGGATTTTGCGTTTTAATGATCGCTAGAAACATGCGTACTTAAAAATGGTCAGTTAACTTAAGTTTAACTAATGGCATTTTTGTAATTTTTGCAAATATTCGAGTTTAACAAAATCTAACTCCTCTACATTGTTAATGAGGTCATTCTAAGCAACTTTAATAAAGGGTACTCTATATGATCTCCTACGGATGTCCTGTTATTTGAATTTTAATATCAATGGCCAGTATTTAATATAAAAAAATAGAAATAAATTTCAGAAAATTTTAAAATAATTATGGTAAATTCGGGGCGTTACAACTCCCCCCACCTTAAAACTAAAATTCGTCCTTGAAGTTACCTGAATGTACGGCGAAAAGGTGTGGATAAGCTTTCTTCATTTCTTCTTCGGTCTCCCAGGTTGCTTCCTCTTCTCCGTGAAACGACCATACAACTTTTACTAGTGGAATGACTTTCCTTCGCAGTACGTGATCTTTTCGGTCCACGATACGCAGTGGTTCTTCGATGTATGACCCGTCACTACGTACTTCGATCTTTTCCCATTCGATCACGTGAGCGTCGTCTCTGTTGTACTTCCTCAACATCGATACATGAAAAACGTTATGGACGTTTGCTAGCTGCGGGGGCAAGGCCAGGCGATAGGCTACTTCACCAACTCGTTGGAGAATCTGGAATGGCCCGATGAAACGCGGAGCTAACTTTCCCTTCTGTCCGAACCTCAGCATTCTTTTCATAGGTGATATCTTTAAAAATACATGATCCCCTTCTTGGAACTCCAGATTCCGCCGTCGGTTATCTGCATAACTCTTTTGCCTGCTTTGAGCTACTTTTAGGCGCTTCCGAATGATGTCAATCTTTTCTGAGGTAATTTGAACAATTTTCGGCCCAATCAAGCTTCGATCTCCTACTTCAGCCCAACATTGAGGCGTGCGACAAGGGCGACCATACAGTGCTTCAAATGGTGCCATACCTATACTTGCTTGAAAGCTATTGTTATAAGCAAACTCTGCCAGAGGTAGGTAATCTTCCCAACTTCCCTTAAAGTCCAACACACATGCTCGCAACATATCTTCTAGAATTTGGTTCACACGTTCCGTCTGACCATCCGTCTGTGGGTGGTAAGCTGTACTATACTTGAGCGACGTTCCCATAGCTTGTTGCATCTTTGACCATAATGATGACGTATAGAGTGAATCTCTATCTGATATAATCGATACCGGTACCCCATGTAAACGTACAACTTCTTTCACATACAACTCTGCCAATTCTGATACCTTCGCCGACACTCGGGTCGCGACAAAGTGAGCTGATTTGGTGAGGCGATCTACTATCACCCAAATGGCGTCATGATTCTTTCTCGACTTGGGTAAACCCGTGATGAAGTCCATAGTAATGTGCTCCCACTTCCACGTAGGGATCTCCGGTTGTTTCAACAATCCTCCTAGCTTTTTGTGCTCGGCTTTTACCTGTTGACACGTGAGGCACTTAGATACGTATTCTGCGATCTCTCGCTTCATGTTGTTCCACCAGTACTGCCTCTTCATGTCCTGATACATCTTCGTGCTCCCCGGGTGAATCGTTAACTTCGAGCGATGTGCTTCGTCCATCACTTCCTTCTTCAAACTTAGTTTATTTGGCACACATAGACGGTCGCGAAAACGTATGCCTCCATCTGATCCAATTCGCCAATCTACATTTCTTTCATCGGCCATAAATTTTGTCATTATTTCCTGCAATTCATCGTCTTGGTTCTGAGCATCAATGATTTTACGCATCAATGTCGGTTCTACTACAATATTATTCACTTTCACTACTTGGCTCCCAATGTTTAATTTTACATCAAAATCTTTTATAAAATTTAGCATTTCCCACTTCTTGAGGATGCAAGACATTGTTGTCTCATGCACCTTCTTCCTACTAAGGGCATCAGCCACTGCATTAGCTTTCCCAGGGTTATAGCACAACTCTATTTGAAAATCTTTAAGTGTCTCCATCCACCTTCGTTGACGCATATTCAGATCTTTCTGCTGAAACAAGTACTTCAGGCTCTTGTGGTCGGTGTTTAACTTGAATTGCTCCCCATACAAATAATGTCTCCAAATCTTCAAGGCAAAGATCACAGCTGCTAATTCTAGGTCGTGTGTGGGATAGTTCTGCTCGTGTGGTCTCAATTGGCGAGAGGCATAAGCTATTACCTTATCTGCCTGCATCAATACACAACCCAGGCCTGCTCGTGAGGCATCGGTATGGACCACAAATTCTACTCCTTCTTCGGGCAATACTAGAACTGGGGCTGTTGTTAATAATTCTTTTAGTCTTTGAAAAGCTTCTTCTGCCTTCGTGCTCCAGACAAAGCGAGTATTCTTCCTAGTTAACTCGGTCAAGGGGCGAGCGATCTTTGAGAATTCTTTAATGAAACGACGATAGTATCCTGCAAGCCCTAGGAAACTTCGCACTTCGGTGACTGAGGTAGGTTGGATCCATTGGCGGACCGCCTCAACTTTGGACTGGTCGACTGCTATCCCATCGCGAGTGACTACATGAGCAAGGAACTTCACTTCTTCTTCCCAGAAATCACATTTCTTTAACTTAGCATACAATTGGTTGTCCTTCAGTGTCTGCAGAGCTATTTTTAGATGCTCGGCGTGCTCTTCCTTACTCTTCGAGTATATGAGGATATCATCGATGAAAACAATAACGAATTTATCTAGATAGGGCTTGAATACACGGTTCATCAGGTCCATGAATACTGCTGGGGCATTTGTCAGTCCGAAGGGCATAACAACAAACTCATAATGTCCATACCTCGTTCTGAATGCCGTTTTGAAAATATCTGCATCTCTCACTCTTAGCTGATGGTACCCGGACCTTAAATCAATCTTCGAAAAGAACTGGGCTCCTCTTAACTGGTCGAAAAGATCATCTATTCGCGGAAGAGGATACTTATTCTTAATAGTGGCTTGGTTCAACTTTCTATAATCAATACACAGGCGAAGCGAACCATCCTTTTTCCGTACAAAGAGGACAGGCGCGGCCCAGGGAGATACACTGGGGCGAATAAATCCTTGCTCTAGGATTTCTTCTAATTGTTTCTTCAATTCTTGCAATTCTACAGGAGCCATGCGGTACACTGCCAATGCTATAGGTGCTGTACCGGGCACGAGATCAATGGCGAAATCTACTTCACGCTTCGGGGGTAGACCAGGAATATCTTGGAATACTTCAGGGAATTCAGCTACTATGGGGATTTGGCCGACAGATAGCTCAACCGATTCTCCGACGCACATCAACCATTCGATTACTTCCTTCTTCTTCTTACCTTGAAACACTACCGGGTCGTGGCTCGGGAGAGACAATGATATGGTCTTGGCATGGCAATCCAAGTTCACCCGGTGCTTAGAGAGCCAGTCCATTCCCAAGATCACGTCGAAGTTCTTCATGTTCAATGCAACTAGATTTGCTTCGAATTTAACTCTGCCAATGGTTAAAGGACACCTTCGACATTCCTTTCTTAGTTCTACAATTCGACCGATAGGTGTTGCTATGACCACAGATTCACCTAAGCATTCTACCTTTAAGTTTAATCGAGCCACAACTGATGCAACAATAAAAGAAATGGAGGCACCGCTATCAAATAAGACAACTACTGGATCATCGCCGATAAAGATAGTACCTTCAATGGCGCGGGGGTCTTCTTCCATATTATCTGGTGGAGCCATAGCATAGAGACGTCCTTGTTGCTTTTGGTTTGGATTTGGTGCTTCTCTCTTCTGTATTTGAGGACGGGCTGTTGCAGGTGGTCTGGGTGCTTGATTCTGCTGTTTTGGTTGACTCCCCTTAGGCTGGGAGGCATTCTTCTCATCTGCAGCCTTCTTGAAACAATTGATGGCCTTATGTCCTAGCTTCCCGCAGTAGTGACAGTTGAAGGGGTCCCGGTTCTGTTGCTGATTGGTTGGTGCAAGTCTTGGCCTCTTGTCAGGAATGGAAGGTGGGTTTGGTACTGCTCTGCTTTTCTGGCCTACTTGTCTTGTTTGATTTCGTTGCTGGATATAGCGTTCAGTGTCTTTCTCGGCGATCATTGCTCGATCTATGATCTCTTCATAAGTACGCAGCTTCAATATGCTAATCTTTGACCGAATACTAGGTCTCAAGCCTTCCTGGAACTTGTGGATCTTGTAGTCCAGGTCTTCTACTGCTGAGGGTAGGTAACTTGACAACTCGGCGAATTTGTCTTCATATTGGGCTACGGTGAGGTTACCTTGCTCTAGTTTCAGGAATTCCGACATCTTCTCTTTCCTATATGCTTCAGGGAAAAACTTGTCACAGAACTTGGCATGGAAAGTGTCCCACGTCCACTGGAATCCTTCTGGGACTCTTCTTTTTGCTGCCTGCCACCAAACGTAGGCCGCCCCCTCTAATAGGTATGTAGCTAGGGTCACTCGGTGTTGCATGGGGCAAGCCAGGGTGTCCAATGCCTTAGCCACTTGCTTAAGCCAATAATCCGCCTTGGTAGGGTCAGGGTTTCCATGGAACTTCTCAGGATGTAGCTTCAGGAACTTCTCAATCAGGATGGTTTCTTCAGGAAGCATGAACCGAGGTTGATTTGGCGGAGGAGCCTGTCTAGGTGCTAGGGGTACTTGAAATGTTTCAGGTTGATTTTGGGGTGTTGCTGTGGTTGTCTGAGTTTCCACTGGAGGCGGAGGTGCGGTTTGAGTAGAGGTTGGAATCGGAGTTTGGCCAGGGGTCACGATCGTTATCAGTTGTTCGAGGGTGGCCTGGTGTCGGGTTTGTTGCCCATGTTGTTGGGCCTGTTGTTGCTGAATGATACCGGTGAGACGATCGAGTGCGCCTAACATGGCTTCCCAAGGTTGTAGAGCATTGGAGTTTCCTCCTACTGAAGTCATTGGTGGATTTGTATTAGGACTCGCAGTGTTAGCCATGGGTGGTGACTCAGGCTGGGGTGAGGCCGCGGGAATGTTTCTTAAAGATTTCCTCTTAGGGGCCATCAAGCTGAAAATAAGTGTTCTATAGGTTAGACGTCACTTCTAAGGTGAAAACTAATGAACTCAAATCAGAAAGTTAGAGTTAGAGGTTCACCTAGCTCGTAGTTTGGGAATCTGATACCCAGGACCTGATCGCGCTCTCGGATTTTCTTCTCTCAAACCGGAAGTCCCTTTCCTCTGAAATTTGTAGGGTAGATATATGATTATGTGGGGAATACCTCAAATTTTTTTAAGAATAAAAATCTCATGATAAAGTATAGTTCTGACCCCCACAAGTTTGAAAAACGTAACAGATCAGCAGACTTTTACACAACATATGTGCTATTGCCAGAATTTTCCTGATTTAATTACAGATTGTATTGATCTAAAATTTTATACAGATATTGGGAACTGAGTTAGGAATCTCCAGAAAAATTTATAAAATTTTCTGAGATATAAAAATACGTTTTCTAATGTCAGAATTATAGATGGGTCTAAAAATCTGCCCTAATTGAAATAATTAGAAATAAAATAGTTACTCCTAATTATTTATGGAGAAAATTCACAAGATTCAATGAATCAATGATTGAAATATGGGGAATAGATGAGAACCCCAAATATTTTTAAAAAAATGGAAATTTCTTTCCAAAAAATCCTAAAATGTTGAGATTTCTAAGTTCCACGACTACGCTAGTAAATTTTCAAGGAACCTAAGTGTGGGTCTCTAAGTTCATAACATTACATACCATTAATAGGATTGAACCTAAATGATTTGTCTCTAGTCATTGGGGACCTAAGCCCTAAGATGAGTTAATTATGATATGGATTTAGGCTTCTCGCCCAGAGGTCCCATTTTGCTCTGATACCAACTTGTAACACCCCAAGATTTCGGCTCCCGTGTACATCACGACGGCCGAATTCTCAAGGTTATTTGGAATATGTGAGGGTTATACCCCTTACATAATTTTCACACAAACATGCACATTTCATACTATTTGAAAAATCAAGAGCAAGACGGTGAAATCAAACTTATATATTATTTCATTAATTAAACTAAATCATCAAACCATGTAACCATCATTCAATTAAACACCATGTTCATAACTACGTCCTCCCATTGGGACTTATTACAATTTCAAATACTAAATAAATGCTAGAACTATGAATGATTATGCGGTCTCGTCTTCCACCATCTGCTCCCACGAGCCATCATAATCGTCTCCTTGAGGCTCGGGCTCCTGAGGATCGTTACCTACATGTTCTAAATTATTTCCACAAAACACCGTCAAAAGCGGCATAGTGAAGAACTACTTTAAGGTTAGAAATAATAATTGCATAAAAATCATAACAAAACATCCATTACTCTTTCTTAATGCAATGCATGATAATGCATGACCCAGCGTAGGAATCCTTAGACATGCCGCCAGGGGTTTTGGGACACGCAAGCCCATAATTTTGCCCGACCACGTGAGAAACGGGACACTCATAGCCCAAATCCACACGTGACAGTGTATGGGAGAAGTAGGACGCTCTAGCCTATTCTCAAATCCATACACCCACATGGAGCCACGTGCATGCATGAGTTAGCCATTCTTTATTATTATTTCCAATTTACACCAAGCCACTTATCGTCTAACCAACCTTTGGTACCACCACATCCTTCCTTATGGTTCATCACTCATCAAAATAGTCGTAACCGACGCATCACATCCTAGGTTGGCGGCCCGTACTATTAAGCTTCATAACAACCATACTCAACTATCGTCTTATGGAGATCCTTAACAACTTTAGGAATAATAATAATAATAGTAAATATAATAATAATAGTAGTAATAAATGGATTTAACAACCACTTAATCGGGCGATCTTGATACCACCACCACAGATCAGGGTGGCCACTTAACCGGACAAGCTAAAAGTATCGTCTCAGGTTAGGGCAACCTCTTAACCGGGTGTTCCGATATTCATCACCACAGATCAGGGTCCATCCATATATATATAAAAGGAATATATATAGCAATATAAGAATCTCCATTAGACAATCACAACCATTCTTTATACAGTATAGAAAGAAAGGTGGTCCCTTTAAAGCCGGTTACACAAATCTCATATGTGCAACAAACATAATTCTATTCCTTACTAGTTCTCTAAGTCCAATGAATATCCTCATCACCATGAGATTGAAAAAAAAGTATCTAAAAGCATTCATATATAGCTAATTAAGGAGAGAATAAATAAACACATGTAAACAAAAACACATAAGAATTATGAACCTACAAAACATGAAATTATTAATCCAATCTTAAAGGAGTTCTCACCTTATGATCTTCGACTTATTAGAGATACAAGATGATGAAATAATGGCAAGATGGTACTCCTCTCTCTCTCTCTCTCTCTCTCTCTCTCTCTCTCTCTCTCTTTCTCTTTCTCTTTCTCTCTCCCTCTCTCAAATTCGTGGGTGGGAGTCACCTTGGGCTAAGAGGGGCCCTATATATAGAGGTAGGGTTGGAATTAGGGTTTGGAGGTGCGTAGTAGAAATA
The DNA here is from genome assembly GCA_003013855.2 of Liriodendron chinense. Taxonomy (NCBI): domain Eukaryota; kingdom Viridiplantae; phylum Streptophyta; class Magnoliopsida; order Magnoliales; family Magnoliaceae; genus Liriodendron; species Liriodendron chinense. The sequence goes on along the minus strand of ML058342.1, from coordinate 430,419 downwards.
TGGAGAGGGATGTGCACGCGGGGTCTTGTGTAACAACCTCTCGAGGTAGGTTTCTCAAATCTTAATATTCTGATGATTTTTTATCGATTTCAATCCGTTAATCTCATCAAGCTCGAAAAGTAGAGTTAGAATACGTAAATTTCTTGATGATCCGCATTCTAGATTGACCGATCCTTAAAAATGGCCTAACGGGTGCTAAAATGGGCTATATCTCAATTAACGGTCTACGCTTGATGATCAGGGCCCAAATTTTGAAAAAGTATGTAGTCATGATAGGCAAACAATTGTACAAAGTTTAGTGGTTGATTGATGGTGAGAAATGCCTAGATCTGAAATTCCAACTTTTGGCGGAAAAGGAAGGGGCTGGCTTTGTGGTTTAACGGTGTAGGATTGTAGATCGAGGTCCAAATTTTGTGTAAACTCGTAGTCATATGAGTATAATGGGTGGTCCAAATTTGAAAAGCGATTGATGGTGAGAAGTGGGTAAATTGAAAGGTTCAAATTTGAGAAGAGTTGGTAACTCGTTAATTTCTAGAACGGGATAATTTCGCACATAAGAAAGAGGCTTATCAATGTGGGGCAATCAAATCACACTATTAGTCCATGATAAAGATGATCCAAGTCACTCATATGAAGAAAAATATTCGACTACGACTAACCATCTACTTTCCTCACTCGATGGACATGAAAATCAAGGGTTAAGGCCTGATTTGACAATTGGACCACTTCTACTATGATTTAAGGGCTGAAATTTGATGTGTATGGTTAATATGTGTCCAAAAGCTCAAATCCAGGATTTTGCGTTTTAATGATCGCTAGAAACATGCGTACTTAAAAATGGTCAGTTAACTTAAGTTTAACTAATGGTATTTTTGTAATTTTTGCAAATATTCGAGTTTAACGAAATCTAACTCTTCTACATTGTTAATGAGGTCATTCTAAGCAACTTTAATAAAGGGTACTCCATATGATCTCCTACGGATGTCCTGTTATTTGAATTTTAATATCAATGGCCAGTATTTAATATAAAAAAAATAGAAATAAATTTCAGAAAATTTTAAAATAATTACGGTAAATTCAGGGCATTACAAAGAATCCACGGAGTCCTCTCGCAATTTGGAAACTTAGCCTTGAAAATTGAAGTTTCTGGAGCACCTTCGACCTGTCTGGCGACTGGTCTGGAGACCGGTGTAACGACCGGTCTAAGAGGAAAAAAACAGTCTAAAAATTACACTGTAGACCTGTCTGTCAACTTGTCTGGCGACCGATCTACAGACAGGTCTAAGACAAAAATTTCAGATTCTCTTCTTTTTCTCTTATCTTTCTTTCTTGCTTCTTTCTTCAACCTTTTGGCACTTGTTCTATTGATCTTCAATGCATACAAAGTGACTCTTTTAACCATGAATTGGTGACATCTCCCTCTCATTCCTACAATCACAAAAACATGTATTAGATTAGTCTTTAAACATGAAAATCATGCTTATAATGTGATGTAATGGGTCGGCAAATGTATAAATTGGAGGCTCAACACACCCCCCAACCAGCATTTTGCTAGTCTCGAGCAAAACATGCATGAAACAAGTTCAATTCTCCAAAACTAACACTCCTTCAGAAATTATGCTTCTATCCATTCCAAGATATACAAGTGTAAGAATCAGAAAAATTAGATGATAGAAGTTGAAACCTTAAGCTCTCAAAACATAATAAGTGTTCGTATGAAATTCCCGCTGACTGATTGATAAATAGAAGGACTTGAACAAATTCAACCTAGTGTGCTTAATGAATGTTCATCTCATGGGTTTCCGGGATTATCTTCTTCATAGATCAACTACACTATGGATCTCAAGGTGTACAGATCAACAACAAGCCTATGACAGGAATTTGCCTTACCATCCTTCCTACAGCTTTCACACTACGTCCCATTTCCGACTTTGGTTACTAGTAGACCATCCCCTGGTTGGTAATAGGTAGCCCTTTTCGAAATTTTCCACCATTTTCCATCATTCCCAATTTCATCCTTCCTTTTCCTTTTTCTTTTAAATTAGATAGGATTTTTAGAAATCCATATCTTTCGTTATTTTCCCATGGACAAGGATGGACAAATTACCCCGGCTTGGTTTCTCAATACCTTAAATCAAAGTCTAGCTAATCCATAAATCACATAATCCTTTCAACCCATGAAAATCGTGTAATGTAAACTAGGTGTAAAAGTGTTCAAATTTTCTATCAATCACATAAATAGGGGAATTCACATATAAAATCATTATATTAAGAGAAGTTCAAAGCTTGCAACATCACTCACTTTGTATCTCCTCTTCTTATACTCGTATCATCTTGAATGCATAGAAATAAAGTTTTCTAAAAGAGTTTTGAATTTTCAAAAAATTGAAAATTTTCTACATATGATGCTCAAAATGTTGCAAAAGCTAGATGAGGAATCTCATCTCACTCCCCAACAAAAATCTTACATTGTCCTCAATGTAACAAAATAGGCAATAAGCATGACATGAGAGCAATGAAATAAACAAAGGAGAGTGAGAACGAGAATACCTGAGGTAGCAAGTTGATCAATTCTAGCATCTTCCATTGTCTCGATGAGACTTATTCAATCCTAATTGTAGAAAAATAGATCCTAACCTACCTACCTACCTACCTTTGATTAGTCCGATCGACTACATGATCAAATTTGAGCAGGATCTTCATGAATTTCAATAAATTTCTCATGAGGACCATCCAAAGTCCTGCTCGACAGTAGACATGGGTGCTTCTTATCATTGAAGACCAATCGTATTGTGCACCACATGTATAAAAGGAGGAGATAAGAGCAGCAAAAAGATATCTCCTCAAATTCTGATATGGGTTATGATCGATTAAAAATGGGTCATCCCAATCAGAATTTTTAATGGGCTGAAGGATCCATGATGGTGGAGAGACATTCATCAAGTTTTCATTGGTTAAAGTTGTCTCCTCCCCAAATTCAGAATTGAACGGTGCTTCCACAAACAATGGTAAAGAGTGTAAATCAGTGGAATGGTGTTCTTCAGGCACCGACACCGTGTCTAACAAAATATCCAACTCCTTAATCATCTCATCATCAAGATCATAAGAGTGGACCAAGCATTCCTCTAAGAAATCGAGATAGTCGGATTAAAGGTCCTCGTCCTCCCTTAATGATTGAAGAAATTCTGTTTCAATGGTAAGGAATTCCTCCTCTATAGAGAGGAGATCTTCCAAGGAAAAAATTTCAGATTTAGTGGTAGGCACGTCATCTAACATTGGTTGATCTTTTAAAATTTCAGATTGTGCCACCTTATCATCTAAAGGAAAAGAATTTTCAATCAAACAGAGGTCTACCACAATAGAATTTGGCATGTGTTGCTGGTGGAAGGACTCAAAAAAATCAACTTCGGCCATCTCTCTGGCATGCATATCCTCTAGAGACTCATAATCATTATGCCCCTTGGAAAAAGAAACCAAAGGTTCATAAGCATTCACCAAACCCTCATTGTAGGCTGTTCGCTCACCTCAAGTGTAAGGCTGCGATGTAGTAATAAAACTCGGTAAGACCGAGGTCGATCCATAGGGAATTAAAAACAACTTTCAAACTATTCCAGCAACTCAGTTTGCAATAGATATGAGGATTCAATTGAGCAATTAAACTAAAATAGTAACTTAATGAAAACCAGTAATTTAAGGTACTAAGGCATTCAAGGATCCACTTGTAGCAATCCCATGTCAATCCAATCAATCCAAGCAAGATACACAACTAGATTTGAAGTCCTATCTCTCATCTAGTTGGAAAATAAAGCATTCCAAACACATTCAATTCCATTCAAGTTGAACTTCTAAGTTCTAGTCCCATTCAACACATGTAGATTTCAAAATCATAACCTTCGGAGTAACAGCCATGCCTATGGACTATGGCTTGCTCAAGGGTTACCATAATTCGAATCTAAACAAACACCATATGATAATCTCAGAGAATTGCAAGGAATTCATGTCCGGAGCACATGAACTCTCATAAAACATCTCAAACTATCAACTTAAGGGACTAAAAGATTAAAAACCCAAACTTGAATTGAAATTACTTGAATTAAACTGAATCAAACATGGAAATTAGCTACAAGCTTCACCTCTCAGCCTTAGCTAAGAGATTCTACCCGAGCATTGTCATACTACAACTAGAACTTATAATAGAAAGCATAAAAACTAGAAAAACCAAAAATTGGAGGGTTGCTGACGCTCCACGACGACTTCCGTCCTCTCCCACGACCTTCCTTGGCTTCTATGATGATCTAGGAAGAGCCCCTAGGTGTCATTTTATAGTGGGAAAGCCCCCTTGTGTTGGAAACATCCAGAAATTGCGTAAGGTTACGCACTGCGCAGAAAATCTCCGAGCTTCACGGAGAAGCTTTGTTACGCAGACTACCGGTCGCACGACCAGTCTGAGCTCCCTGACGACCAGTCGCACGACCGGTCGCAAAACGTCCAAAAATTGTCCAGCGAGTTTTGCCAAAATTCGATTTTTAATTTTTAATGCAAGGACTGGTCGCACGACCGGTCTGGGCATCGGACGACCGGTCGCATGACCGGTTGTGAATAGTCCAGTGACCTTCTGTGAAAATTCCTCTTCTGTGCATAATTGGACCGGTCGGACGACCGGTCCTGGCGATGGACGACCGGTCGCATGACCGGTCTAGGCCTCTGTTTCGTGCTTTCTCCTTGGACTTCTTTCTTCTTTTCTTCTCCTCTCTTTCTACTTTCTTTATTCCTTCTTCAATCTTCATCCAATGGCTTTAATTGACTCTTTTTAGTCCCCAATTTGGTGAAGTCCGCTCTCATTCCTGAAATCACAAAACATGCATTAGACATGCCTTTTAAGCATGAAAACCGTGCATATATTGTGATGTACTGGGCAATGCAATGTATAAATTGGAGGTTCAACACCCCCCCCCCCCCCCCCCCCAAACCAACTTTTTGCTAGTCCTGAGCAAAACATGCGTGAAACAATTTCAAACCTCCAAACCAAACCTTCATTAGAAACCATGTTTCTATCCATTCCAAGAGATACAAGTATAAAATTTGGAGAAATTAGGTGCTAGAAGTTGAAACCTTAAACTCTCAAAACATAATAAGTGTCTACATGAAATTCTCGCTGATTGATTGATAAATAAAAGAACTCGAACAAATTCAACCTAGTGTGCATAGTGAAAGTTCATCTCATGAGTTTCTAGGATTACCTTCTTCATAGATTAAGTAAACCAAGGATTTTAAGGTGCATAGAGCAACAACAAGCCTATGACAGGAATTTGCCTTACCATCCTTCTAACGGCTTTCATACTATGTCTCATTTTCGGCTTTGGTTACGGTTCGACCATCCCCCGGTTGGTAATAGGTAGCCCTTTTCAGAATTTTCCGCCATTTTTCCTTCATTCCCGATTTCATCCTTTCTTTTCCTTTTTCTTTTAATTTAGATAGGATTTTTAAAAATCCATATCTTTCATTATTTTCCCATGAACAAGGATGGACAAAATACCCCGGCTTGGTTTCTCAACACCTTTAAATCAAAGTTTAGCTAATCTACAAATCACATAATCCTTTCAACCCATGAAAATCGTGTAATGTGAATTAGGTGTAAAAAGTGTTCAAATTTTCTATCAATCACAACAATAGGAGAACTAACATATAAAACCATTATGTTGGGAGAAATTCAAGACTTACAACGTCACACACTTTGTATCTCCTCTTCTTATACTCCTATCATCTCGAATGCATGGAAATAAGGTTTTCTAAAAGAGTTTTAAAATTTGAGAAAATTCGAAAAAATTTGCGCATATGAAGCTCGAAATGTTGCAACCCGCTAGATGAAGGATCTCATCTCACCCCCCAACCAAATCTTGCATTGTCCTCAATGTAAAAAGATAGGTAATGAGTATGAACATGAGAGCAATGGTAAAATATGAGAGAGTGAGAACAATAGTACCGGAGAGAGCAATCATGGAAGTCTACAACCCAACAACTAAAGATACTAAAACAGTAAAACTAAAATAAAACTAAACTTACCTACGCTATACCTCCATCAGACTAGGAGATCAATCATCCTGATACACAGGATCATTCAGAGTGATGGACATGTCCTCTTAATCAAATTTCTTAACAAATGGTTTAAGGCGTTGTCCATTAACTTTAAAGCAGTTACCATTCGCTGCATTCTCAAACTCCACAGCCCCATGAGGAAAAAATTCTTTGACAATATATAGGCCGGTCCATCGAGATCGTAATTTTTCAGAAAAAGATGAAGTCGGGAATTATACAAGAGCACTTTCTATCCTTCCTGGAAAGAGTTCCTGAAGATGTGCTTGTCATGAAAGGCCTTCATCTTACTCTTGTAAATTCTCGAGTTCTCATATGCATCATTCCGGATCTCATTAAGCTCATTTAATTGAAGTTTGCGAAGCAAGCTAGCCTTGTCAATGTCAAAATTTAAAGCCCAAATTGCCCAATAGGCTTTGTGTACTATCTCCACAGGCAAGTGGCAAGCTTTCCCATAGACCAGTCTATAAGGGGACATTCCAATGGGTGTCTTGTAGGTGGTACAGTGAGCCCAAAGTGCATCATCTAATCTTAGGGACCAATCCTTGCGATCTGGTCTCATCGTCTTTTCAAAAATCTGTTTGATTTCCCTATTGGAGATTTCAGCTTGCCCACTTGTCTGTAGGTGGTATGGGGTACTCACTTTATGCCTAATACCGTATTTCTTCATTAAAGCTTCAAAAGGTTTGTTGCAAAAGTGAGCACCATGTTCGCTTCCCTAAGTGTAGGGTTGCGATGTAGTAATAAACTCGGTAAGACCGAGGTCGATCCACAGGGACTTATGTAGGATTTCACAAACACATCCAAAAGTGTCTATTGAAAGCTAATAATCAAATTTTGAATAGAATTGATGTGAATAGCAATTTTAAACTAATTTGAATGTAGACAATTATAAAAAGGCACTAGGGGTTCAAGGATCCACTTGTAGCAATCCTTGATGTTCAATCCGCTATAGTTTCTCATTCTCTCAACTAGAATCGATATTAAGATCTGTCTAGTCGGATGATAGAGCTGTTAAACCAAACAATCTGTCATATGTAAGTTCTATGCATAAGATTCACTCAATGTAGGATGAGCTGAGCATGCTCAATTGCATAGGTCATTCCCCTTTCCAAAAGGTCCAGTTCACAATCATAACCATCCTCAAGTCCTGTCACGAGACAAGGCTAGATCAGGATTTGAACTTGATTCAAATCGCATGCACAGTCCATACATATTTCAGAAAATCAGAAAAATAGAACTTTGGTAGGAAGTCCCTTCATGAAGATCATAGTCATAGAGCGCACTCCGATTCCTCGGATCATACAGGTCTAGACTGATACAAACCAATTAAGAAATTAAGTAATTCTCCCAAACATCCATGAGTCATCATAAGACTAAGAAAAACTACTTAAAAACTTGTATAAACTTCAAACCATAGTTCATAATCATGAATTCCACACTTAAAACCAACTAACTACGAATTGAAACATCTTGGATCCACTACAAACTTCAACTCTTAGCCCTAGCTAAGAGGTTTAGCTGCTCATGATCCAAGGAAACATGAAATAACTAAAAAGTTCATAAAAACAGCAAAACAAACTAGAGGGAGTTGTGGAACTCCGAAATTCACTTCCGCCGCCTCCAAGCTTACTTCAACCCTTCTTAGATACCCTAGGAACAATCCCTAGGTGTCCTTTTATAGTAAGGAGGCTCCACAACTTCAGAAAGATCGAGAATCTGTGTAAGAGTTACGCAGTGCGCAGAGAAAATCGGCCCAGGAATAGAAACTTTTAAATTTTATGCATGGCCGACCGGTCGGACTGGGCTGGCCGACTGGTCACGACCGGTCGGACTATTCAGCAGCACTCCAACAGGCATGGCCGACCGGTCAAGACCGGTCGAACATCTTCATCAATGGTCCAACGTGCATAGCTGACCGGTCTAGACCGGTCTGGCTTCCTTGGCCGACCGGTCAAGACCGGTCGGTCTCTTTTTCTTCTTGTTTTCTTCCTTTCTTTCTTCTATTTTCTTCTTTCCTTGCTTCTTTCTTTGCTTCCTTCTTCCTTCGGCCCTCCTTGGGTCTTCATCCAAGGTTCTAAATCAGCTCTTTTCATCATCAATTAGGTAGAGTTCACTCTCAAACCTGCAATCACAAAACATGCATTACATTTGTCTATAAACCATGCAACCTCGCACAATGAGTGATGAATTGGGGTTAGAATATGCACAATTAAGAGCTCAACACACCCTCCAACCAGCATTTTGCTAGTCCCGAGCAAAACATGTGTGAAGCTAATCTCATTCTCCAAAACTCAACTCTTTCAGAAACCCTTCTTCTATACATCCCAAGACATACAAGTGTAAGATTCAGAACTATTTGGTGACAGAGGTTGAGACTGTAATCCCTCAAGACATGATAAGCATTCATATGAGATTCCCACTGATTGTTTGATAAATAGAAGAACTTGAACAAATTTAATCTAGTGTGGATAGTGAAAATTCATCTCATGAGTTTCTAGGATTATCTTCTTCATAGATCATTTAGACTATAGAACTTGAGGTACATGGAGTCACATCAAGCCAATGACGGGAATTTGCCTTACCGTCCTTCCGACGACTTTCACACTACGTCCCATTTTCGGCTTTGGTTACGGGTAGACCATCCCCCGATTGGTAGTAGGTAGCCCTAATCGGAATTTTCCACCATTTTTCCATCATTCCCAATTTCATCCTTCTTTTTCCTTTTTCTTTTAATTTGGATATGATTTTTAAAAATCCATATCTTTCGTTGTTTTCCCATGGACAAGGATGGACAAAGTACCCCGGCCTGATTTCTCAATACCTTAATTCAAAGTCTAGCCAATCCATAAATCACCTAATCCCTTCAACCCATGAAAATCGTGTAATGTGGACTAGGTGTAAAAGTGTTCAGATTTTCTATCAATCACATAAATAGGGGAATTCATATATAAAACCATTATGCTATGAGAGATTCCAGACATACAGCCCCATGCACTTCATATCTCCTCCTCTTATGCTCATATCATCTTGAATGCATAGAACCGATGTTTTCCAAAAGAATTTGGAATGTTTGAAAAATCGAAAAATTTCCACATAATTGCTTGAAATGTTACAAAACGCTGGATTTATCCAAGTGATCCTACACCCCCCAACCAAATCTTGCATTGTCCTCAATGTAAAAGATGTGCAGTAAACATACATGAGAGCAATGTGAACATAAAGGGAGTGAGGAGTGAGAGTACCTGACAGGTGAAAATTGGAATTCCTCCTCCTTTTAACAAACCTAAGCAAAAGTAAACCAAAGCAACAAAATTCTAATCCTAACTACTCTATACCTCCGTCAGACTAGGAGATCAATCATCCTGATACACAGGATCATTCAGGGGTATGGACATACCTTCTGAAGGAAATTTCTCAAAGAACGGCTTTAATCGCTGCCTATTCGCTTTAAAAATGTTGCCGTTCCTCGGATTCAATAGCTCGACAGTCCCATATGGATAGACAGTTTGCACAATGTAGGGACCGGTCCATCGAGATCTCAATTTTCACGGAAATAGGTGTAAGCGAGAATTATACATGAGGACTTTTTGATTGATCGTGAATGTCTTGCGAAGAATATTCTTATTATGGAATATCTTCGTCTTGTCCTTGTAAATTCTCGCATTCTCATAAGCTTCATTCCGAATTTCTGCAAGTTCATTCAATTGTAGTTTGCATAACGAGTTTGCCTTGTCAGAACTGAAATTCATCTTCTTAATAGCCCAATATGCCCTATGTTCCAACTCCACAGGCAAGTGACAAGCCTTCCCATAGACAAGTCTATAGGGATACATTCCAATAGGGGTTTTGAAAACAGTACGGTAAGCCCAAAGCGCATCGGTAAGCCGAAGTGACCAATCCTTGCGATCGGGATTCACCATTTTCTCTAAAATGTGTTTAATCTCCCTATTGGATATCTCAGCTTGTCCACTAGTTTGTGGGTGATAGGGAGTGCTCACTTTGTGTGTTACGCCATATTTCTTCATTAAGGTTTCAAAAGGGCGATTGCAAAAGTGAGACCCTCCATCGCTTATGATGACTCGAGGCGTTCCAAACCGGGAAAGAATATTCTCTTTTAAAAAATGAATGACCGTTTTATGGTCATTATTCTGGCAAGGTATGGCCTCAACCCATTTGGAAACATAATCAACGGCAAGCAAGATGTATAGGTTTCCAAAAGAAGATGGGAATGGGCCCATGAAATCGATGCCCTAACAATAAAAAATTTCGATTATTAAGATGGGATTGAGTGGCATCATATTTCTACGGGAGATTCCTCCTAACTTCTGACAAGGTTCACATGCTTTGCAAAACTCATGTGTGTCTTTGAACATGGTGGGCCAATAAAACCCACATTGCATAATTTTCGCTGTGGTCTTTTTAGCCGAAAAGTGGCCACCACATGCCTGAGGATGACAGAAGGAGATGATACTTTGTTGTTCCTCATCTGGCACACATCTCCTTATGATTTGATCGGGACAATACTTGAATAAGTATGGGTCGTCCCATAGGAATTTCCGCACCTCCGTGAAGAATTCATCCTTATCTTGCTTTTTCCAATATATAGGAGTTGTACCTATAGCAAGATAGTTAGCAATGTCCGCATACCATGGCGATTGGGAAACAATAAAAAGTTGTTCATCAGGGAACATGTCATTGATTGCAGTCATTTTAGGGGAATCAGTGAGGACAAGTCGAGAGAGGTGGTCAGCTACTACATTCTCTACTCCTTTCTTATCACGTATTTCTATGTCGAATTTCTGGAGTAGAAGGATCCATCTTAACAACCGTGGTTTAGCATCCTTCTTAGAAAGAAGATACTTAAGCATGGCATGGTTAGTGAATATAATGATCTTGGATCCAATCAAATAGGACTTAAACTTGTCCAAGGCAAAAACTACGGCTAAAAGTTCTTTTTCAGTAGTGGTGTAGTTTGCTTGGGCTGAGTTTAGGGTTCTACTTGCATAGTAGATGACACATGGCTTTTTCTCTTTTCTTTGACCTAACACGGCCCCAATAGCATAGTCACTAGCATCGCACATAATCTCAAAAGGAATGCTCCAATCAGGTGGTTGCATTATGGGAGCACATGTCAACATACCTTTAAGGGTGGTAAAGGTCTTTTGACATTCTTCATTCCACTCGAATGAATTTTCCTTTTGAAGTAGGTTACATAAAGGGCGAGAGAGTGAACTGAAGTCCTTTATGAACCTTCTGTAAAATCCTGCGTGTCCTAAAAAGGACCGTACATCTTGTATGCTCTTGGGTGGTGGAAGGTTAGAGATAAGATCAATTTTCACTTTGTCCACCTCGATTCCATTTTGTGAAACGATGTGACCAAGTACAATTCCCTTTTGAACCATGAAGTGACACTTCTCCCAATTGAGCACAAGGTTCTTCTCTTCACATCTTTTCAGCACAGACTTCAAGTGCTCAAGGCACTCATCAAAGCTATAACCAAATACGGTAAAATCATCCATGAAGACTACGAGAATGGTCCCCACCATGTTAGAAAAAATACTCATCATACAACGCTGAAAGGTGGCAGGGGCATGACATAGTCCAAACGGCATCTGTCGGTAGGCGAAAGTGCCAAATGGACATGTGAATGTAGTCTTTTCTTGGTCTTCACGGGCAATTTCTATTTGGTTGTACCCTGAATAGCCATCAAGGAAGCAAAAGTGGGAATGACCCGCCAACCGTTCTAAAATTTGATCAACAAATGGTAGGGGGAAGTGGTCCTTCCTCGTGACAGTGTTTAGCTTCCTATAGTCAATGCACATTCTCCAACCGGTAGTGACTCTAGTTGGCACGAGTTCATTATTGGCATTAGCTACGATGGTTATTCCGGATTTCTTAGGCACCACTTGAGTTGGGCTCACCCATTGGCTATCGCATATTGGGTAAATAATACCCACATCCAATAACTTTACCACTTCGGCCTTAACCACATCCTTCATGTTTGGATTTAGTCATCTTTGTGGTTGCCTAGATGTCTTCGCATTCTCCTCAAGGTGTATGCGATGAGTACAAATTAGTGGGTCAATGCCTTTGAGATCCGCAATTGACCATCCAATGGCACTCTTGTGCTCTAATAGAGTGGCTATTAGCCTACTCTCTTGTTCCTTATCCAAGTGGGAAGAAATCACCACTGGATATGTCTCATCTCGGCCTAAATAAACATATTTCAGCTCACTTGGTAATGGTTTTAGGTCGAGTGTTGGTGCCTTGATGTTGGATGGGAGGGCCTTGTTCTCGTTTACAGGCAAAGGCTCAAATAGGGCCCTCCATCTTTTATTATCAAGCACTAGCATCATCTCTAGCATGGCATGCACCTCTTGTATTGTGTCATCATTTATCTCATGAGAATGGGCCACACATGCCTCCAAAGGGTCGGAAGATAGTGATAAGGGGACTGTATCCTCCACGAATGATTCAATCATGTTTAATTCATGGACATCATCATCAACCTCCCGTGGTTGTTTGCATAAATCAAATATGTTAAGCTCAAGGGTCATATTTCCAAAGGACATTTGTACAAGTCCGTTTCTACAATTGATAATGGCATTTGAAGTAGCTAGAAATGGTCGTCCAAGTATGACGGAAATTTGAGCACCGGTGCCTATTACGGGATGTGTATCCAAGACAATAAAGTCTACTGGGTAGTAGAATTTATCAACTTGGACTAGAACATCCTCTATCATTCCTCTCGGTATACGGATGGATCTATCAGCAAGTTAGAGTGTGGTTTTGGTGGGTTTCAATTCACCTAACCCAAGTTGTTCGTAGACCGAGTATGGAATGAGATTCACACTTGCCCCCAAGTCGAGTAGAGCTTGTTTGATCCGGTAGTCTTCTATGATGCATGAGATGGTTGGACTACCCGGATCCTTATATTTTTAGGGCACCTCTTGTTTGATAAGGGCACTCAAATTCTCTGTCAAAAGGACTTTGTTGTGAACATTGTGTTTCCTTTTGACTGTACATAATTCCTTTAGAAATTTGGCATAAGATGGTATTTGTTTTATTGCATCCAACAAAGGGATGTTGATCTTCACCTGATTGAATACTTCTAAAATTTCCAGATTTTTATCTAAAGGTTTAGGTGAAATCAACCTTTGTGGAAATGGAGCAACTGGCTTGTATTGCCTTTCCGGTTCTTTCTCTTGTGGGGTATTGTTCGAGCTATCATCCTCTTTAGAAATTTTCGGATCCTTAGGCTTTGGGGCCTTCACCGGATTAGATTTGTCAATTTCTTTCCCACTTCTCAAAGTAGTGATAGCTTGAACATGTTCCGTGTGGTGGGAGGATGAACTTGCATCTTGTATCTCAAACTGGGTTCTTGGGTTAGGAAGAGGTTGGGCAGGAAGTGTACCCTTCTCTCTAACACTAAGATGAGATTCAACTCTAGCCAGTGATGTTTTTAATTCATTGATGGCTTGAGTTGAATTTTGATTGAATTTCAATTGCTCTTGCATGAACCCATCTATTTTTAGAGAATTTGTCTTGTTATACTTAGCTTGGACCGATACGAATGCACCCAACATCTCCTCTAGTGATACTTTTGGAGTGTTGCTTGCATTTGCAGTGGGTCCATTCCTCCAACTGAAGTTGGGATGGTTCTTCCAATTAGGATTAAACGTGTTTGAGTTTGGAGCACCAAATTGCTGTTGATAACTGTTTATGGCATTTGTTTGTTCTTGTAAGATGTCTTGAACTGCTGAAATTGTGGGGCAATCTTGTGTTGCATGTTGATTTCCAGCATAAATTCCACAAACAGTTTCAACATCAGTGGAGTTGATCGTTTCTCCTTTCCTTAATTCCATGGCTTCGACCTTTCTTGTGAGGCTAGCCACCCGTGCACTTATGCTATCTTCTTCTGATAAGACATACATACCCCCCTTTTCCTTTTGTTGGCCAGTCTTGGAATTTGTTGGTTTCGATGTGTCCCAAGCCTGTGCATTCTCAGCCAATTCTTCCAAATAATCCCATGCTTCATCAGTTTCCTTATTCATAAACTCCCCGTTACACATCATCTCTACAAATTGGCGCATGGGTGAAGTCAATCCTTCATAGAAAAAGCTTATAACCCGCCAAATTTCATAGCCATGATGTGGGCATGCATTTAATAAATCCTTAAACCTCTCCCAACATTGGAAGAAGGTTTCATCTTCCTTTTGGGCAAAGTTCATGATAAGGCGCTTCAACATGTTCGTTTTGTGAGTAGGGAAGAATTTTTTTATAAATTCTCTGTGCATATCAATCCATGCACCAATTGATCTTGGCCTCAATGCATAAAGCCAACCTTTGGCTTTATCTTTAAGAGTGAAAGGGAAGAATTTGAGTCTTACTACATCTTCAGTCACATTTGCAAAGTGCATGGTGGTGATTACCTCATCAAACTCCATAAGGTGTTGATAAGCACTTTCACTGTCTAATCCATGGAATTTAGGGAGAAGTTGGATCACTCCCGGTTTCAAATCCACATTCCCTGCATTTTTTGGAAAAACTATGCAGGAGGGAGTGCTCACTCTTGCGGGTTGCAAGAAATCACGTAAAGTCCTAGGTCGGGGAACATTCTCAACCACATTCTCCCCTGTTTCATTTTGGTTTTGGCCCAGATTAGGTTGATTCGCAGCCATATTTTCAGACAAAATTGGAGAGTTTAGATGTCTCCTAGCACGTGGTTCTCTGTCAATTCCTTCTACTATCCCCCCTTCACTTATGAGTCGGTTATTGGAATCCCGAGCCCAATGTGGCATGCAAAACCAAAAATAATAAGAAACAAAGAGAAAGAAGAATTCTTCCTCCCTTTCTTTACTTCTCTCTAAGACCGAAGCACAAGGTGTCTTGCAATGGCTAAGCCAGAAGCAAGGATAGAGACCGATTTCTCCTGGTCAATAGGGGTTCAGAGAACTCCCCACCCACTCTTTGAATCTTTTGAGAAAAAGTGCAGAAAGAGGAGAAAGAGGAGTAGAGGTGAGAAAAGAAATCTCTGAGCACAAGGTGATCCAAGACGGCAGAGCCGACCAATAGGAATCCAGGTGGCACAAGGCCGACCTTTCAGAGATCCAAAAAGAGTCTCCACCCACTCTACAAGAGATGAATAAGATAGGAATGAATAGGAGAAGGAGAAGAGTAAGGTTTAGAAAGATAAAACCTGATTCGGCACTTGAATCCCTTGTATCTTCTTCAGCTTCCTAGAAATCCCTGAAAAGAAAAATCAAATAAACAAACTAAGTTAGTCCTAAAATCCTAAAAAAAAATCCTAAATAGATACTAATTTCCAGAAATTTGTGAAAAACCGTAAAAATCCCTGGCAACGGCGCCAAAAACTTGTTCGCTTCCCCAAGTGTAGGATTGCGATGTAGTAATAAACTCGGTAAGACCGAGGTCGATCCACAGGGACTTATGTAGGATTTCACAAACACATCCAAAATTGTCTATTGAAAGCTAATAATCAGATTTTGAATAGAATTGATGTGAATAGCAATTTTAAACTAATTTGAATGTAGACAATTATAAAAAGGCACTAGGGGTTCAAGGATCCACTTGTAGCAATCCTTGATGTTCAATCCGCTGTAGTTTCTCATTCTCTCAACTAGAATCGATATTAAGATCTATTAAGTCGGATGATAGAGCTGTTAAACCAAACAATCTGTCATATGTAAGTTCTATGCATAAGATTCACTCAATGTAGGCTGAGCTGAGCATGCTCAATTGCATAGGTCATTCCCCTTTCCAAAAGGTCCAGTTCACAATCATAACCATCCTCAAGTCCTGTCACGAGCAAAGGCTAGATCAGGATTTGAACTTGATTCAAATCACATGCACAGTCCATACATATTTCAGAAAATCAGAAAAATAGAACTTTGGTAGGAAGTCCCTTCATGAAGATCATAGTCATAGAGCGCACTCCGATTCCTCGGATCATACAGGTCTAGACTGATACAAACCAATTAAGAAATTAAGTAATTCTCCCAAACATCCATGAGTCATCATAAGACTAAGAAAAACTACTTAAAAACTTGTACAAACTTCAAACCATAGTTCATAATCATGAATTCCACACTTAAAACTAACTAACTACGAATTGAAACATCTTGGATCCACTACAAGCTTCACCTCTTAGCCCTAGCTAAGAGGTTTAGCTGCTCATGATCCAAGGAAACACGAAACAACTAAAAAGTTCATAAAAATAGCAAAACAAACTAGAGGGAGTTGTGGAACTCCGAAATTCACTTCCGCAGCCTCCAAGCTTGCTTCAACCCTTCTTAGATACCCTAGGAACAATCCCTAGGTGTCCTTTTATAGTAAGGAGGCTCCACAACTTTAGAAAGATCGAGAATCTGCATAAGAGTTACGCAGTACGCAGAGAAAATCAGCCCAGGAATAGAAACTTTTAAATTTTATGCATGGCCGACCGGTCTGGACCGGTCGGACTGGGCTGGCCGACTGGTCACGACCGGCTGGCCTATTCAGCAGCACTCCAGCAGGCATGGCCGACCGGTCAAGACCGGTCGGACATCTTCATCAATGGTCCAGCGTGCATAGCTGACCGGTCTAGACCGGTCTGGCTTCCTTGGCCGACCGGTCAAGACCGGTCGGTCTCTTTTTCTTCTTGTTTTCTTCCTTTCTTTCTTCTATTTTCTTCTTTCCTTGCTTCTTTCTTTGCTTCCTTCTTCCTTCAGCCCTCCTTGGGTCTTCATCCAAGGTTTTAAATCAGCTCTTTTCATCATCAATTAGGTGGAGTTCACTCTCAAACCTGCAATCACAAAACATGCATTAGATTTGTCTATAAACCATGTAACCTCTCACAATGAGTGATGAATTGGGGTTAGAATATACACAATTAAGAGCTCAACACACCACCATCACTAATGATGGCTCGAGGCATCCCAAATCTAGAGAGTATGTTTTCTTTAAGGAACTTGAGAACCGTACGATGATCGTTAGTTCTACATGGGATAGCCTCTATCCATTTAGACACATAGTCTATGGCAAGCAATATATAGACATGTCCAAATGATGAGGGGAATGGTCCCATGAAATCGATGCCCCAACAGTCAAAGACTTCAAGATATTGGATTGGGGTGAGAGGCATCATATTTTGACGGGATAGTCCTCCTAACTTTTGGCAGCGCTCGCATGCTTTGCAAAACTCGTGGGTGTCCTTAAATAGCGTGGGCCAATAAAAACCACACTGCAGAATTTTTGCAGTAGTTTTCTTAGCGGAAAAATGACCCCCACATGCTTGATCATGACAAAAGGAGATGACGAAATTATGTTCATCATCAGGGACACATCTCGTTATAATTTGGTCTGGGCAATATTTAAACAATAAAGGTTCATCCCAGAAAAATCTGCGCACTTCCCTTAGAAATTTACATTTGTCCTGCGCAGTCCAATGAATCGGCATCGCACCTGTGGAAAGATAATTGGCTATATCAGCATACCATGGTGGATGCATAGCAACAAAGAGTTGCTCATCAGGGAATGAGTCCTCAATAGGTAACTTGTCAATGGAATTAGGTAAGACTAGGTGGGATAGATGCTCTGCCACCACATTTTCTACCCCCTTCTTGTCCTTGATCTCCAAGTCGAATCCTTGAAGGAGTAGGATCCATCTAAGCAAACGGGGCTTGGCATCCTTCTTAGAAAGAAGGTGTTTCAGCACCGCATGATCCGTGTAAACAATAACCTTGAATCCTATTAAGTAAGGCCTGAATTTGTCCAAGGCATAAATGACAGCTAGGAGCTCTTTCTCCGTAGTCGAATAATTAACTTGGGTAGGATTCAAGGTCCTACTTGCATAGTAGATAACATGGGGCTTCTTATCCTTCTTTTGGCCTAACACCGCCCCAATAGCATAATCGCTCGCATCGCACATCAACTCAAAAGGAATGGACCAATCTGGTGGTTGCATGATAGGAGCAGTTGTCAACATGTCTTTTAGCTTTGAAAAAGCTAATTGACATTCGGCACTCCACTCAAATTGGTTCTCCTTTTGTAGAAGGTTACATAAAGGCCTTGAGATATGACTAAAATCCTTTATGAATCTTCTATAGAAACCGACGTGTCCAAGGAAGGACCGCACATCGCGTATGCTTTTCGGTGGTGATAGATTGGAAATTATGTCAATTTTTGCCCGGTCTACCTCTATTCCATTGGACGAGATGATATGTCCAAGGACTATTCCTCTATGTACCATGAAATGGCACTTTTCCCAGTTTAAAACGAGGTTCTTCTCCTCACACCTCATCAAGACCAACTTCAAGTGCTTGAGGCACTCATCAAACGTACAACCAAAAACAGAAAATTCATCCATAAATACCTCAAGAAACTCACCCACCATGTCCGAGAAAATACTCAACATGCATCGTTAGAATGTGGCGGGTGCATTACATAGCCCGAATGGCATTCTTCGGTAAGCGAAGGTACCAAATGGGCATGTAAATGTGGTTTTCTCTGGGTCCTCCGGAGCTATCTCAATTTGGTTGTATCCGGAGTAGCCATCTAGGAAGCAATAATAGGAATGGCCTGCTAACCTCTCCAAAATTTGATCCATAAATGAGAGAGGGAAGTGGTCTTTCCTAGTAACCGTGTTGAGCTTCCGATAATCAATGCACATATGCCAACCGGTGGTCACCCTAGTCGGTATAAGCTCGTTGTTGGCGTTTTCTATGATGGTAATATCGGATTTCTTGGGGACAACTTGGGTAGGACTCACCCATTGGCTATCTGAGATGGGGTAGATGATACCCACATTTAATAGGTTTAACACCTCGGCTTTGACAACCTCCATCATGTTTGGATTTAGCCGTCTTTGAGGTTGTCTAGTTGTTTTTGCATTTTCTTCAAGGTGTATACGGTGAGTGCAAACCGAAGAATCTATCCCTTTGAGATCCGCTATTGTCCAACCTATGGCTTCCCTATATTCTTTGAGTAGCTCAATCAACTTAAGCTCTTGGTCTTTCTCTAGGTGAGAGGCAATGACAACTGGAAAAGTTTCCTCTTGACCCAAATATACATATTTAAGCTCGGATGGCAATAGTTTAAGGTCAAGCTTTGGTGGTTTGATGTTAGACGGTAGAGGCCTTGATGTGGTTGGTGGCAACTTTTCAAAATGGGGCCTCCACTGGCTAGTACCAACTACCGGTCTTTCTATATTCAATGCTTGCACAATTCCACTAATGATGGGGTCTTCGGAATCCATGAAATGTGCCAAACATGTCTCCAAGCTTTCTAGTGGTTCAAGTTGGAAGAGTTCTTCTTCTTCAAAAGATTCAAGCATGTTTACCTCGAAGAACTCATCATCATCAACATCCCTATGTCTTTTGCCCAAGTGAAACACATTGACCTCTAATGTCATGTTTCCAAAGGATAGTTACATCACCCCATTCTGACAATTGATGATTGCGTTTGATGTGGTAAGGAATGGGCGGCCTAATATCACCGGTATTTGAGTGCTAGCATCCAAAACCGGTTGTGTGTCCAGGACGATAAAATCTACCGGGTAGTAGAATTTGTCAACTTGGACTAGAACATCCTCAACTATCCCCCTCAGTACACGGATAGATCTATCAGCGAGTTGCAACGTGGTTGTGGTGGGTTTTAATTCACCAAGACCCAATTGCTCATATACCGAGTATGGGATCAAGTTCACACTCGCCCCCAAATCTAGCAAGGCACGCTCAATCCGGTAGTCTCCAATGATACATGAGACGGTGGGACTACCGGGATCTTTGAATTTTGGGGGGGTCTTTTGAGTGAGAATGGCACTCACTTGCTCATTTAAGAAGGACTTTTGCTGCACATTATATTTGCATTTTGTTGTGCATAGGTCCTTTAGAAACTTGGCATAAGAGGGGATTTGTTTGATGACATTAAGCAAAGGAATGTTAATCTTGACTTGTCTGAAAATCTCTAGAATATCATGAGAGTTTGGAAGAGATTTTGGGGCAACCAATCTCGAAGGGAATGGTGTTATGGGCTTGTAAATGCATTCTGTTTCTTGTGGGGCTAAGTTAGATCCATCCTCATCCTCAGAATTTACCGGATCATTAGGCTTGTCGGCCTTCACCGGAATAGATTTGTCAATTTGTTTACCACTTCTAAGAGTGGTGATGGATTTGGCTTGCTCCATGTGTTGGTTGGAAGGATTAGGAATGCTCACTTCATGTACTTGCTTTGGATTGGGCTGAGGTTGGGCCGGAAAGGTCCCTTCCCTAGCATTCAAGCGTCCCTTAATCTCATCAACCGAGACTTTAAGCTCTTGGAACATTTGCTTATTTGTTTGATTGATTTGCGTTTGCCCTTGTATAAACGCTTTCAAGGTATCCTCCATTGAGAATTGAGGTGGGGCCATATTTTGCATCGGTGGCCCTCCTTGAGAGTTGGTAGGATTGCCCATGGGAGCATTCTTCCAACTGAAATTTGGGTGGTTCTTCCAACTAGTATTGTACGTATTACCCACCAGTCCATTGAAAGGTCGTTGATACCCATATGTGGCATTTGCATGTTCATGTAATACCTCTTGAAATGCAGGAATTGTGGGACAATCTTGAGTAGCATGTAAATCGGTGAGACAAATCCCACATATGGTTTCAATAGCTTCAATGGACTTTGGAACTCCACTTTTACTAAGTTCCATGGCCTCGACCTTCCTTGTGAGGTTGGCTATCATTGCATTCACGTTGTCTTCCTCCTTAAGGATATAGATCCCTCCTTTCTCTTTCTCTTGAATAGGCTTGGGGTTATTGGGTTTATCCGACGTATCCCAAGATTGGGCATTTTCAGCCAACATGTCCAAGTAACTCCAAGCCTCATCTGGATTTTTGCTCATAAACTCGCCATTGCACATCATCTCTACAAATTGGCGCATATTGGAACTTAATTCATCATTGAAAAAATTTATAATTCGCCAACTCTCATAGCCATGATGTGGGCAAGCAAGTAGGAGGTCCTTAAATCTCTCCCAACATTGGAAGAAAGATTCACCCTCTTTAGCCGAGAAATTCATTATGGCTCTTCGAAGGGTGTTCGTTTTATGAGCCGGGAAGAAATTTTTTAAG
Source organism: Liriodendron chinense (assembly GCA_003013855.2). Classification (NCBI taxonomy): domain Eukaryota; kingdom Viridiplantae; phylum Streptophyta; class Magnoliopsida; order Magnoliales; family Magnoliaceae; genus Liriodendron; species Liriodendron chinense. The sequence goes on along the minus strand of ML058342.1, from coordinate 409,210 downwards.
AATTCCCGGGTCATCTCATTCCATGACCCAATCGAATGTGGTCTAAGAGAGTGAAGCCAATCTTTGGCTCTTTCTTTCAATGAAAAGGGAAAAAGTTTAAGTCTAATGGTATCTTCTGAAACATTGGTGTATTGCAAGGTAGCCACCACTTCTTCGAATTGTTTCAAGTGCAGATATGGGCGGTCAGAGTCTAACCCATGGAACTTTGGTATAAGTTGAATTACACCCGGCTTTATGTCAATGTTTCCCCCGTTTGGTGGTAGAACCACGCAAGAGGGTGTAATTGCACGGGCTGGTTGTAGGTAATCCCGCAGTGATCTCATTGGAGGAACGTTATATACCTCATTCTCTCCTACTCCTTGATTTGCGTTTGTAGTTGGAGTAGGGGGGAGGATTCCTTAAAGGTGTTTGATCCATACTCCCCAAACTTTCACAATGCTCTTAGTAATTTCGGACTCGTCTATGGACTGACAATGGTCCAACTAAACCACCTTCAGATTGGAGACGATTTGAGTGCTTACGTTCCCAACGGGACATAAACCACTCAACCAAAAACTAAACTAGTCCTAAATCCTAGAAATCTGAAATTAATCTGAAAATAGAAAATCTGTAAAAAGCTAAGTGAGAAAGGTATCACCTGATGCGCTTTTAAGCAGAGAAGAAATCCTACAAAGCAAAACAATTTGTTAGTTCTAAAAAAAAATCAGAAAACCAATCTACTTCTACTTCTACTTCTACAGCCACTAAAACAATTTGAAAACCGTTATCCAAATTCCCTGGCAGCGGCGCCAAAAACTTGTTCACTCGCCTCAAGTGTAAGGCTGCGATATAGTAATAAAACTCGGTAAGACCGAGGTCGATCCACAGGGAATTCGAAACAACTTTCAAACTATTGCAGCAACTCAGTTTACAATAGATATGAGGATTCAATTGAGCAATTAAACTAAAACAGTAACTTAATGAAAACCAGTAATTTAAGGTACTAAGGCATTCAAGGATCCACTTGTAGCAATCCCATGTCAATCCAATCAATCCAAGCAAGATACTCAACTAGATTTGAAGTCCTATCTCTCATCTAGTTGGAAAATAAAGCATTCCAAACACATTCAATTCCATTCAAGTTGAACTTCCAAGTTCTAGTCCCATTCAACACATGTAGATTTCAAAATCATAGCCTTCGGAGTAACAGCAATGCCTATGGACTATGGCTTGCTCAAGGGTTACCATAATTCGAATCTAAACAAACACCATATGATAATCTCAGAGAATTGCAAGGAATTCATGTCTGGAGCATATGAACTCTCATAAAACATCTCAAACTATCAACTTAAGGGACTAAAAGATTAAAAACCCAAACTTGAATTGAAATTACTTGAATTAAACTGAATCAAACATGGAAATTAGCTACAAGTTTCACCTCTCAGCCTTAGCTGAGAGATTCTAGCCGAGCATTGTCATACTATAACTAGAACTCATAATAGAAAGCATAAAAACTAGAAAAACTGAAAATTGGAGGGTTGCTGATGCTCTACGACGACTTCCGTCCTCTCCCACGACCTTCCTTGGCTTCTATGATGATCTAGGAAGAGCCCCTAGGTGTCATTTTATAGTGGGAAAGCCCCCTTACGTCGGAAACATCCAGAAATTGCGTAAGGTTACGCACTGCGCAGAAAATCTCCGAGCTTCACGGAGAAGCTTTGTTACACAGACGACCGGTCGCAAAACATCCAAAAATAGTTCAGCGAGTTTTGCCAAAATTCGATTTTTAATTTTTAATGCAAGGACCGGTCGCACGACCGGTCTGAGCATTGAACGACCGGTCGCATGACCGGTCGTGAATGGTCCAGTGATCTTCTGTGAGAATTCCTCTTCTGTGCATAATCGGACCGGTCGAACGATCGGTCCTGGCGATGGACGACCGGTCGCACGACCGGTCTTGGCCTCTGTTTCCTGCTTTCTCCTTGGACTTCTTTCTTCCTTTCTTCTCCTCTCTTTCTACTTTCTTTAGTCCTTCTTCAATCTTCTTCCAGGGCTTTAATTGACTCTTTTTAGTCCCCAATTTGGTGAAGTCCGCTCTCATTCCTGAAATCACAAAACATGCATTAGACAGGCCTTTTAAGCATGAAAACCGTGCATATATTGTGATGTACTGGGCAATGCAATGTATAAATTGGAGGTTCAACATAGGCAACCCTATTACCGCTTTCAAATTTTATGGATTCCTTAGGTTTGTCAACCGTCATTGAAATCTCGTCATCATTAAGTTCAAAGCATCCAAAAGAGATAGTGGACTCACCATAATTGATGATGATATTGGGATCATCGAGATCAATCTCCTCTAAAATTCTATTCATTAAATCCGAAGAAGGTGGAACTTGGGTAGCCCCATCCTCCTCATTAGAGGGGATTGATTCGATGCCCCCAATTTCGAGCTCAACGTCTTTACAAGATGGTGAGTAGGCTTGATCTGATTGTTTATCTACATACTCATTCCATATTTCCTCAAGTATTTGTGTATACTTGTCGTCATAAGAGGAAGACGTTTTGGGGTGATTGTTAATAACCATGGTTGGTTCTTCCCTTGAACAAAGAGAATGGTGGTTTCTCCAATTAAGACCGTACGCATTGTAGGATGAAGAGTTATATGATGGTTGATAGGCATATCCATACAAGTGATCACGCATTGTCTTAACCGGTTGGCCACTATTCACCCATTCCTTTTGTTGTTGCACACCTCCTACCATAATCGATGGAACACTCATGTTATTTTCAATCCAGTAATCAAGTAATGTTTTTCCCAGATGATTATTCAATTTTGCTTCGTTCCGGTATTCCCCCATCGTCTTAGGTCGTGTCTCAATATGTTTATTGTTTTCATTAATGTAATCACGCATCGTCTTACGTGGGGGGGTAGTGGAGGTTCTTTGAATCTCAGAAAAATACTCGTGCCTGGAGAGATCCCGATCACAATGAGTTTGGGTCCCCCAATCCGACGTCTCATCCTCCAAAAGATGCTTATATGCACCATTCGTCCAATCATACATGATGAAATTTTAAGAAATTGAAAACAACCCTAATCTAGAAAAAAGAATAAAAAGAAGGGAGATGGGGAGATGTTACCCAATAGAGTGAGATCTATGTCAGCAACAATGTCCTACAAAATCAAACAAAAAAGTGTTAGTTATCTAAAAAAAATCATAAAATCTACTTCTATAAAAACTGAAAATCCTACCTAACTACAACTACTCTATAGCTACTAGAACAATTAGAACCGTTTAACCTTTTCCCCGGCAGCGGCGCCAAAAACTTGTTCGCTCGCCTCAAGTGTAAGGCTGCGATGTGGTAATAAATCTCGGTAAGACCGAGGTCGATCCACAGGGAAAGAGGTAAACAATTCTAAGTACTCTAATAACTAGAATCAAGAAATTTAGGAAAATGGTTTTTCACATGAAATAGAAAAATCTGAAATTAAGAAGAACTAGAGCATCAAGGATCCACTTGTAGTAGTTGTTGAGCTCTTAATTGTGCATATTCTAACCCCAATTCATCACTCATTATGCATGGTTTACATGTTTAAAGGACTATTCTAAGGCATGATTTGTGATTGTAGGAACAAGAGGGAGATTTCACAAATTAAAGACTAAATGGAGTCTTTTATGAGCGTTGAAGACTATTGGATCAAGCATGAAGGAAGATCAAAGAGAAGAAAGCAAGGAAAGAAGAGAAAAGAAGAAAGAAAGAAATAAATAAAGAAGAAAAAGCAGCCAGATCGATCACGACCGGTCGGCCACCATATACATGCCAAGAGGACAGATGGACTGTCCAGTCCGACCGGTCTTGACAGGTCGGCTATAGTTGCTGGACCAACACAGAAAGGAGACCGACCGGTCAAGACCGGTCGGCCATGCAAACAGCAATGTTTCTATTTTGGGGCTCCGGATTTCTCGGCGCAAGTGTGTAACTCTACGCAAAATTTGGAATTTTCTTGCGTAAAGGACACCTCCAAGCTATAAAAGGACGTCTTCTCTTCATACCAGGGGGCTAGAACACGGGGATTGCTTAGGAGACGGATTCTACTTCGAATTTCTAGTTTTCTTCCTGTTTTAGTTATTTTTTATGTTTTTAGAGGCTTCTAGTTCAAGGATGTTAGAGATGAACTAAAACCTCTTAGCTAGGGCTAAGAGGTGAAGCTTTTGATTCATTTTTGATGGATTGATGCAACCTAGGTTTCCTTTTTATGATTTAATTGATAAATTTTAGTTAATGTGAGTTTGAATCAAGTACTATTTTGGTTTCTACTTTGATCTCTTGATGACTCCGGGCTCATGTGATTCTTAGTGATCCTAGCTTAGTATCTTAAGCTTTGGGCATTGTTTATGCTTGTGTAGTTCATTGATCTACCATCGACTCCGGGCATGGTAGACGCTTTGATTGCCTTGTATGCAATGGCCTGATTTTCATGTGGGAACTTATTCAACTAAAGTTCTTATCTTTTGTTGTATAATCTGGAATAGTTGTTTATTGTTTGATTTTGATTTAATTAGAGTTCTAATCATGAGTTGTAATCAAGTCTAGTGACAGGATTTGATGAAAGCTATGATTATGAATCTCAACTAGATTGGAAAGAGGCTTGGCCTATACAATTGAGTGTGCCCAAGGCCTGAACATGGTTGTGGGAATCAAATCAATGAATAAGCACTTATTTTGGATAATTGTTGATTTAACCGCTCTATATTCCGATCGGATAAAGATATGAATTCGATTCCGATTGAGTTGTGAGAGACCTAGTTGTGTTGATGCATTGAAACTTATCAAAAGTGGATCCTTGGCGCTCTAGTGCCTTTTTAGATTGAAATTACCTTAACCATTCATTGTTTAAACCCAAATTGCTATTTTCCAGTTTTAGCTCTTAATAGGATCTTAATTACTAGTTGTTTTAGACAAATTCTGAGGATATCCATACATAAATCTCTGTGGGAACGATACTCGGTCTTTCCGAATTATTACTACTTCGCAACCCTACACTTGGGGAGTGAAAAGTAGTCCAATGCCAATTCATTCATCCAAGCACAACACAATTAGAATCAAAGTCCTATCTCTCATCTAATTGAAAGATATAACATTCAAGCATAACAATCCCACTCAAATCTGAAAATCAGATTTCTAGTTCTAATGAAGTACATAGAACTTGAACTTGTAGCCTTCGAAGTAACAGCCATGCCTATGGACTATAGCATGCTCAAGGGTTACTACAATTCGAATTCAAACAACTCAATCATAGTAATCTCAGAGAATTACAAGGAACTCATGTTCAAAGCATACAAAATCTCACAAAACTTCTAAAAAACCAAACTTTATTCAAACTAGAACTTGAAAATCCAAAATTAAAGTAAAGGGTACTTGAAGAACGAATTAAAGCATTGAAACAAACTACAAACTTCACCTCTTAGCTCTAGCTAAGAGGTTAACTAGAAGAAAACATTAAAAACTAAAAACTAGAACTAGAAGAAGAAGAAAACTAGTTGTAGGAGGCTAGGAAGCCTCCTAGGTCTTGATCTCTTTGCTCCCCACATTGCTAGATGAGTTAGGAAGAGAGTGGAGGGGGCCTTTTATAAGAGAAATCCCGCACCAACTTAGAAAGTTCGAGAATCCACGGAGTCCTCTCGCAATTTGGAAACTTGGCCTTGAAAATCGGAGTTTCTGGAGCACCTTCGACCTGTCTGGAGACCGGTCTAAGAGGAAAAAACAGTCTAAAAATTACGCTGTAGACCTGTCTGTCGACCTGTCTGGCAACCGGTCTGGCGACTGGTCTACAGACAGGTCTAAGACAAAAATTTCAGATTCTCTTCTTTCTCTCGTCTCTGTCTTTCTTGCTTCTTTCTTCAACCTTTTGGCACTTGTTCTATTGATCTTCAATGCATACAAAGTGACTCTTTTAACCATGAATTGGTGACATCTCCCTCTCATTCCTACAATCACAAAAACATGTATTAGATTAGTCTTTAAACATGAAAATCATGCTTATAATGTGATGTAATGGGTCGGCAAATGTATAAATTGGAGGCTCAACAATAATGTAGTAAACTCATGGATTTATGATTTAATATTTCAAGTTTGGTTTATTTTAATTCTATATTTTTGGTACCATGTGAATGAAAAGAGAAAAGTATCGATTGAGAATGTGATGAGTTCATTCATTATTTACATAACACCCTTGATTTTTAGATTTGAGTTATATACTCGAGTGTCGAATTTTGGGGGCGTTACACATGTTCCCTGCATTATATGAAAAAATTATGCACGAGGGAGTGCTCGCTCTTACAGGTTGTAAGTAATCACGTAGAGTCCTTAGTCGAGAAGCATTCTCAACTTCGTTCTCTCCCGTTTCCGTTTGATTTTGGTTCAGATTTTTATTGGCCCTTGGATCGGGTTGATTTTCAACCATACTTTCAGAAAAAATTGCAAATTTTAAACATTTTTTAGCGCGTGGTTCATTATCAATCCCTTTAACAATTCTCCCTTTACTTATTAAGCGATTGTTTGAATCCTGGACCCAATAGGGCATGCAAATTCAGAAAAGAAGAGAAAGAAAACCAGAAAAAGAATTCTTCCTACTTTTCTAACTTCTCTCTAGGGCCAAAGCATAAGGTGTCTTGCAATGGCTGAGCTAGAAGAAAAGAAAAAGATCGATTTCTCCTGGTCAATAGGGGTTCAAGAGAACACCCCACCCACTCTTTGAATCTTTGAGAAAAGATGAGAAAAAGAGAAAGAGGAGTAGATTGAGAAGAGAAATCTCTGAGTTCAAGGTGATCTAAGACAATAGTGCCGAACAATAAGAATCAAGGCGGCTCGAGGCCAACCTATCAGAGATCCAAGAGGGTTAAACCGACCAAAAGGAATCTCCACCCACTCTACTAGAGATGAATAAGAATAAGACTAGAATAAGAAAGAGAAGAATAAGGTTGAAAAGACAAAACCTGGATTGAAGAACTAATCTACTTCAACTCCTAAAAATTCATGTAAAAATAAAAACAAACTAAGTTAGTACTAAAGAAAGATTCCTAACAATCTTAATAGAAAACTATTTTTAAAAATTATGTAAACACCATCGAATCCCTAGCAACAGCGCTAAAAACTTATTCACTCCCCAAGTGTAGGGTTGCGATGTAGTAATAATTCAATCGTGAGACCGGGATCGTCCTCAGGGATTAACTTAGGAATTCACAGAATATCTTCAAATAACTAATCTAATGAGAACTAAATCTGGAATTTGGATGTACATGAGCAATCTGTAATTTTGAGAATGAGTTTAACAATCTAAAGAAGCATTAGAGCGTCAAAAATCCACTCATAGTTATCCTTGATGCATAATTCATATTGGTTTCTCAATCTACACAACTAGAATTGAAATCAAATCCTATCTAGCCGGATTATAGAGTGGTTATATCAACAAAATAGTCTAAGATATATGTTGTTTATTAACATGACTCCCTCAATTTAAGTTAGGAATTGGGCACACTCAATTACATAGGCCAATCCTAGTTCCAATAGTTTAAGATCATAACTATGATAAACATTGAATCGTGTCACTAAACAACTATCATCACAACTTGGACTCAATTCAAATCACATTAATATGTAACACATATTTCAAATTTCTTAGAAATAATAGAACTTTAGCTTGAAGTTCCCACATGAAGAATCAAGTTCTAGAGCGTGTTGAATTCGATTCATCGAAGCGTACAGGTCTAGATCTTGCAAATCTACTAAGTAACTAAGCATAATTCTTCCAAACATTCATGATTTATCATAAGATTAAGAAAAAACTAACTTACTACTCCATTCAAACTTAAACAAGTCATTGTTCAACATTAAAATCAATCCATGAAACCATAAAAATAAATTAAAACATCTAGAATAACTACAAGCTTCACCTCTTAGCCCTAGCTAAGAGGTCTAGCCTACCATGCTAGAGGAAAATAGAAAATCTAAGTTAAACATGAAGAACTAAAAAGAAACTAAGTAAAAAGAGTTGTAAAATTCCGAATCCTTCTTTCTCCACCTCCCAATGCTTTAGAACTCTTCTAGGTTAGCTTATGAACGAAGTGGAGGTGTCCTTTTATAGGTTTCAAGCTCCACTGACGCAGAAGTTTTGAGAAAACGCACAAGGGTTATATAGTGCGCAGCAAAATTCGAAGGTCCGAAACCAGAAACTGCCATTTTTGGCTTGGCCAACTGGTCGTGACCGGTCGGAGTGGACTAATTGGTCTTGACCGGTCTGACCTGTCTGTGCATCAGTCCAGCGAGCACGCCACTCTCTCTCTCTCTCTCTCTCTCTCTCTCTCTCTCTCTCTCTCTCTCTCTCTCTCTGTTTGTATGGCCGACCAGTCTTACCTGTCTAGTAGTTGGTCCAGCTTGTTTTGCATAGGCAACAAGGGTGGCCGACTGGTCCGGGGACCTGTCTGGCACCTGGCCGACTGGTCAGGACCGATGAACCCAAAGAATTTTGGATTTTCTTCTTTCTTTTGATCCATTCTCTCCTTGCTTCTTCACTCCAATCTTCATTCTTCTTTCCTTTGATCTTTAATGATCCTTTGAAGTGTTCTTTAATCCTTAATTTGGTGAAGTTTCTCTCTCATCCTACAATCACAAAACAATGCATTGGATCAGAGTTTAAACATGAAAATCATGCATAGTTAGTGATGAAATGAGGTTAGAATATGCACATTTAAGAGCTGAACAGGTGGTTGTTGATAACTATGGTTGGTTCCTCCCTTGAACAAGGAGAATGATGACTTCCCCAATTAAGACCATATATATCGTAGGATGAAGAGTTATATGATGGTTAATAGACATATCCATACAAGTGATCACGTATTGTCTTAACCGGTTGGCCACTATCCACCCGTTCCTTATGTTGTTGCACACCTCCCACCATACTCGGTGGAACACTCATGTTATTTTCAATTCGATAATCGTGAAGTGTTTTCCCCGGTTGATCATAATTTAATTTTTCTTCATTCCAGTACTCCCCCATCATCTTACATTGTGTCTCAACATGTGTATTGCTTTCATTAATGTAATCACGCATCGTCTTACGTGGGAAGGGGGGGGGGGGGGGGGGGGAGGTAGTGGAGGTTGTTTGAATCTAAAAAAACACTTATGCTTGGAGGGATTCTGATCACAATAAGTTTGGATCCCATGGTCCGACTTCTCATCTTCCAAAAGGTATGCATAAGCGCTACCCATCCAATTAGCCATAATTGAATTCAAAGGAATTGAAAACTACCCTAATCTAGGAAAAAGAACAAAAAAAGGGGAGATAGGGAGATGTTACCTAATAGAGTGAGATCTATGTCAGCAACAATGTCCTACAAAAATAAAAAAATAAAAAGCTGTTAGTAATCTAGAAAAAAAAAAAAAAAAAAAAAACATACTTCTAGAAAAACTGAAAATCCTATCTAACTAAGACTACTCTATAATTACTAGAACAATTAGAATCGTTTAACCTTTTCTCCGGCAACGGCGCCAAAAATTTGTTCGCTTGCCTCAAGTGCAAGGTTGCAATATAGTAATAACTCGGTGAGATTGAGGTCAATCCACAGGGAAAGAGGTAAACGAATTTGAACTATTCTACTAACTTAAATCTAGAACTTTAGAAAATCGATTTTTAAGAACTAAACATAAAACAGAAAATATGAGAATTGAGAAGAACTAGAGCATCGAAGATCCACGTGTAATAGTTCAATACCAATCCATTCTTCCAAGCACAATACAATTAGAATCAAAGTCCTATCTCTCATCTAATTGGAGGGTATAACATTCAAGCAGACACAGTCCCACTTAAATCTGGAAATCAGATTTCTAGTTCTAATGAAGCACATAGAACTTGAACTTGTAGCCTTTAAAGTAACAGTCATGCCAAGAAACTATAGCATGCTCCAGGGTTACTACAATTCAGTTCTAATCATTCCAAACATGGTAATCTCAGAGAATTGCAAGGAACTCATGTCCGAAGTACATGAACTCTCATAAAACATTTAAAAATCCACTCTTTATTCAAACTAGAACTTCAAAATCTAAAGTTTAAGACAATAACACTTGGAGAAATGAATTAAAGCATTGAAATTAACTACAAACTTCACCTCTAACTTTAGCTAAGAGGTTAATTAAGAAAAAAACATATTAAAACTAGAACTAGAACTAAGAAAAGAAATAAAACTAGTTATAGGAGGCTAGGAAGCCTCCTAGGTCTTGATCTCTTTGCTCCCCACGTTCCTAGATGCCTTAAGAAGAGATTGAGGTGGCCTTTTATAGGAAAAATCGCACACCAAGTTGGAAACTTCCAGAAATCGAAGAGTCCTCATGCAATTTGGACATTGGCAGGCCGGCCAGTCAGACCTTACATAGCAACATAGGAGCCATCTGGACATCATCTGACCTATTTGCCGATCGGACCTGGTAAAAATAGTCCAGCAAGTTTAGCTAAAAACTAGCTTAAAAATCCGACCTGTTGGCCGACCGGCCGGATGTGGCCATCGGCCGGCCGGAGGTGTATCAGCAAGGTGTTGAGCTCTTAATTGTGCATATTCTACCCCCAATTCATCACTCATTGTGCAAGGTTTGTATGGTTTGTAAGCTAATTCAATGCATGTTTTGTGACTACAGGATTGAGGGTGGACTCTACTCAATTGAAGACATAAAGAGCTCACTTGGGATCATTCTGATGAAGAATGTTTGAGGACCAAAGAAGAAAAGAAAGAAAGAACTAAAGAAGAGAAGAAAGCAGATGAAAGAAAGGAAGAAAATAAGAAGAAAATGAAGCTGACCGGTCGTGACCGGTCGGCCAAGGAAGCCAGACCGGTCAGTGACCGGTCAGCCATGTATGTTGGGCACTACTGAAGAGGACCGACCGGTCATGACCGGTCGGTCATTGTTGCTGGAAAATTACTGAAGAGGTCCGACCGGTCATGACCGGTCGGACATGCTTGCTGGACCAAGGATGAATAGGCCCGACCGATCTTGACCAGTCGGGCATACTTGCTGGAATGACTCTCTATTGAGGCCGACCGGTCATGACCGGTTGGCCATGCGTATGAACTTAGAAACTTCTAATTTCTTCCCGATTTTCTCTGCGCTGCGTAAGAGTTTCGCAAATTCCCGATTATTCCGACGTTGTGGAGCCTCCAGACTATAAGAGGACACCTAGGGATCGTTCCTAGGGTATCCTAGAAGGGTTCAAGCGAGGTTGGAGGCTGTGGAAGTGAAGATTGGAGTTTCACAACTCCTTTTGGTTTGCTTTGCTGTTTTCATGCTTTTTGTAGTTGTTTCATGTTTCTTTGGATCATGAGCAGCTAAACCTCTTAGCTAGGGCTAAGAGGTGAAGCTTGTAGTGAATCCAAGATGTTTTAATTCGTAGTTAAGTGGTTTTAGTTTGGAATTCATGATTATGAACTAAGGTTTGAAGTTTATACAAGTTTTTAAGTAATTTTTCTTAGTCTTGTGATGACTCATGGATGTTTGGATGAATTACTTATCTTCTTAATTTGTTTGCAACGGTATAGACCTGTATGATCCGAGGAATCGGAGTGCGCTCTAGTACTAAGCTCTTCATAAAGGGACTTCAGGCCAAAGTTCTATTTTAGTTGATTTTCTGGAATATGTAAGGATTGTGATGGTGATTTGAATCTAGTTCAAATCCTAATCTAACCTTGTCTTGTGAGAGGACTTGGGGATGGTTATGATTGAGAACTGGACCTATAGGAAAGGGGAATGACCTATGCAATTGAGCATGCTCAGCTCAGCCTAGATTGAGTGAATCTTATGCATAGAACTTACATATTACAGACTGTTTGGTTTAACAGTTCTATCATCCGACTGGACGGACAGGAATGTCGATTCTAGTTGAGAGAATAAGAAACCACAGCGGATTAAACATCAAGGATTGCTACAAGTTGATCCTTTAAACCCTAGTACCCTCTTATAATTAATTAATCTCGATTTAATTCAGCTTTTGTTACTCACATCAACTTTATACAACAATCTGATTAGTAGACTTCAATAGACACTTGTGGATGAATTTGTGAGATCCTACATAGTCCCTGTGGATCGACCTCGGTCTTACCGAGTTTATTACTACATCGCAACCCTACACTTGGGGAAGCGAACAAGTTTTTGGCGCCGTTGCCGGGGACCTTGATGGTTTTCACAAATTTCTGAAATTAGTATCTATTTAGGATTTTTTTTAGAGTTTTAGAACTAACTTAGTTTATTTATTTGATTTTTTTCTTTTCAGGGATTTCTAGGAAGCTGAAGAAGATACAAGAGTTTCAAGTGCGAATCAGGTTCTATCTTTCTAAACCTTACTCTTCTCCTTCTCCTATTCATTCCTATTCATCTCTTGTAGAGTGGGTGGAGATTCCTTTTGGATCTCTAAAAGGTCGGCCTTTTTGCCACCTGGATTCCTATTGGTTGGCTCAGCCGCCTTGGATCACCTTGTGCTCAGAGATTTCTTTTCTCATCTCTACTCCTCTTTCTCCTTTTTCTGCACTTTTTCTCAAAAGATTCAAAGAGTGGGTGGGGTGTTCTCTGAACCTCTATTGACCAGGAGAAATCGGTCTCTATCTTTGTTTCTGGCCTAGCCATTGCAAGACACCTTGTGCTTCGGTCTTAGAGAAGAGTAAAGAAAAAGAAGGAAGAATTCTTTTTCCTTTTTGTTTCTTATTTTTGGTTTTGCATGCCACATTGGGCTCGGGATTCCAATAACCGACTCATAAGTGAAGGGGGGATAGTAGAAGGCATTGATAGAGAGCCACGTGTTAGGAGACATCTAGATTCTCCAATTTTATCTGAAAGTATGGCTGCAAATCAACCTAACCCGGTTCAAAATCAAACTGAAACAGGGGAGAATGTGGTTGAGAATGTTCCCCGACCTTGGACTTTACGTGATTTCTTGCAACCTGCAAGAACGAGCACTCCCTCATGCATAGTATTTCCACTAAATGCAGGGAACGTGGATTTGAAACCGGGAGTGATCAATCTTCTCCCTAAATTCCATGGTATAGACAGTGAAAGTGCCTATCAACACCTTAGGGAGTTTGATGAAGTAATCACCACCATGCACTTTGCAAATGTGACTGAAGATGTAGTAAGACTTAAATTCTTCCCTTTCACTCTTAAGGATAAAGCCAAGGGTTGGTTTTATGCATTGAGGCCAAGATCAATTGGGTCATGGAATGATATGCACAGAGAATTTATAAAAAAATTCTTCCCTACTCACAAAACGAACATGCTTAAGCGCCTTATCATGAACTTTGCCCAAAAAGAGGATGAAACCTTTTCCCAATGTTGGGAGAGATTCAAGGACCTATTAAACGCATGCCCACATCATGGCTATGAAATTTGGCGGATTATAAGTTTTTTCTATGAAGGACTGATTCCATCCATGCGCCAATTTATAGAGATGATGTGTAATGGGGAGTTCATGAATAAGGAAGCTGATGAAGCATGGGATTATCTGGAAGAATTGGCTGAAAGTGCACAATCTTGGGACACATCTAAACCAACAAATTCCAAGACTGGCCAACAAAAAGAAAAGGGAGGAATGTATGTCTTATCAGAAGAAGATAGCATAAGTGCACGGTTGGCTAGCCTTACAAGAAAGGTCGAAGCCATGGAATTAAGGAAAGGAGAAACAATCAACTCCACTGAGGTTGAAACTGTTTGTGGAATTTGTGCTGGAAATCAACATGCTACACCAGATTGTCCCACAATTTCAGCAGTCCAAGGCATCTTACAAGAACAAACAAATGCCATAAACAGTTATCAACAGCAATATGGTGCTCCAAACTCAAACATGTATAATCCTAATTGGAAGAACCATCCCAACTTCAGTTGGAGGAATGGACCCACTGCAAATGCAAACAACACTCCAAAAGTATCACTAGAAGAGATGTTGGGTGCACTCGTATCGGTCCAGAATGAGTATAACAAGACAAATTCTCTAAAAATAGATGGGTTCATGCAAGAGAAATTGAAATTCAATCAAAATTCAAATCAAGCCATTAATGAATTGAAAACATCTCTGGCTAGAGTTGAAGCTCACCTTAGTGGTAGAGAGAAGGGCACACTTCCTGCTCAACCTCTTCCTAATCCAAGGACCCAGTATGAGATACAAGATGCAAGCTCATCCTCCCACCATACGGAACATGTCCAGGCTATCACCACTTTGAGAAGTGGGAAAGAAATTGACAAATCTAATCCGGTGAAGGCCCCAAAGCCTAAGGATCCGGAAATTCCCAAAGAGGATGATAGCCCAGACAATATTCCACAAGAGAAAGAACCGGAAAGGCAATACAAGCCGGTTGCCCCATTTCCACAAAGGTTGATTTCACCAAAACCTTTAGATAAAAATCTGGAGATTCTGGAAATTTTCAAGCAGGTGAAGATCAACATCCCGCTGTTGGATGCAATAAAACAAATACCATCTTATGCCAAATTTCTAAAGGAATTGTGTACAGTCAAAAGGAAACACAATGTCCACAACAAAGTTCTTTTGGCTGAGAATTTGAACGCCATCATCAAACAAGAGGTGCCCCAAAAATACAAGGATCCAGGTAGTCCAACCATCTCATGCATCATAGGAGACTACCAGATCAAACAAGCCCTACTCGACTTGGGGGCAAGTGTGAATCTCATTCCATATTCGGTCTACGAACAACTTGGGTTAGGTGAATTGAAACCCACCAAAACCACACGTCAACTTGCTGATAGATCCATTCGGATACCGAGAGGAATGATAGAGGATGTTCTAGTCCAAGTTGATAAATTCTATTACCCAGTAGATTTTATTGTCTTAGACACACATCCTGTGATAGGCACCGGTGCTCAAATTCCCGTCATTCTTGGACGACCGTTTCTAGCTACTTCAAATGCCATTATCAATTGTAGAAACGGACTTGTACAAATGTCCTTTGGAAATATGACCCTTGAGCTTAACATATTTGATTTATGGAAACAACCACGGGAGGTTGATGATGATGTCCACGAGTTAAACATGATTGAATCATTCGTGGAGGATACAATCCCCTTGTCACTATTTTCCGACCCTTTGGAGGCATGTGTGGCCCATCTTCATAAGATGAATGATGACACAACACAAGAGATGGATGCCATTCTAGATGTGATGCTGGTGCTTGAGAGTAAAAGATGGAGGGCCCCAATTGAACCTTTGCCTGTAAATGAGAACAAGGCCCTCCCATCCAACATCAAGGCACCAAAACTCGACCTAAAACCATTGCCAAGTGAGCTAAAGTATGTTTATTTAGGTCGAGATGAGACATATCCAGTGGTGATTTCTTCCCACTTGGATGAGGAACAAGAGAGTAGGCTAATAGCCACTCTATTAGAGCACAAGAGTGCCATTGGATGGTCAATTGCGGATCTTAAAGGCATAGACCCACTGATTTGCACTCACCGCATACACCTTGAGGAAAATGCAAAGACATCCCGGCAACCACAAAGGCGACTAAATCCAAACATGAAGGATGTGGTTAAGGCCGAAGTGGTGAAACTATTGGATGTAGGTATCATTTACCCAATATCTGATAGCCAATGGGTGAGCCCAACCCAAGTGGTGCCTAAGAAATCCGGAATAACCATCGTAGCCAATGCCAATAACGAACTCGTGCCAACTAGAGTCACTACTGGTTGGAGAATGTGCATTGACTACAGGAAGCTAAACACTGTCACGAGGAAAGACCACTTCCCCCTACCATTTGTTAATCAGATTTTAGAACGGTTGGCGGGTCATTCCCACTTTTGCTTCCTTGATGGCTATTCAGGGTACAACCAAATAGAAATTGCCCGTGAAGACCAAGAAAAGACTACATTCACATGTCCATTCGGCACTTTCGCCTATCGACGGATGCCGTTTGGACTATGTAATGCCCCTGCCACCTTTCAGCGTTGTATGATGAGCGTCTTTTCTGACATGGTGGGGACCATTCTCGAAGTCTTCATTGATGATTTTTCCGTATTCGGTTGTAGCTTTGATGAGTGCCTTGAGCACTTGAAATCTGTGCTAAAAAGATGTGAAGAGAAGAACCTAGTGCTCAATTGGGAAAAGTGTCACTTCATGGTTCAAAAGGGAATTGTACTTGGTCACATCGTTTCACAAAATGGAATTGAGGTGGACAAAGCGAAAATTGATCTTATCTCTACCCTTCCACCACCCAAAAGCATACGAGATGTGCGGTCCTTTTTAGGACACGCAGGATTTTACAGAAGGTTCATAAAGGATTTCAGTTCACTCTCTCGCCCTTTATGTAACCTACTTCAAAAGGAAAATTCATTCGAGTGGAATGACGAATGTCAAAAAGCCTTTACCACCCTTAAAGGTATGTTGACATGTGCCCCAATAATGCAACCACCTGATTGGAGCCTTCCTTTTGAAATTATGTGCGATGCTAGCGACTATGCTATTGGGGCTGTGTTAGGCCAAAGAAAAAATAAAAAGCCATGTGTCATCTACTATGTAAGTAGAACCCTAAACTCAGCCCAGGCAAACTACACCACTACTGAAAAGGAACTTTTAGCCGTAGTTTTTGCCTTGGAGAAGTTTAGATCCTACTTGATTGGATCCAAGATCATTGTATTCACTGACCATGCCGCGCTTAAGTATCTTCTCTCTAAGAAGGATGCTAAACCACGGTTATTAAGATGGATCCTCCTACTCCAAGAATTCGACTTAGAAATACGTGATAAGAAAGGAGTAGAGAATGTAGTAGCTGACCACCTCTCTCGACTTGTCCTCACTGATTCCCCTGAAACGACTGCAATCAATGACATGTTCCCTGATGAACAACTTTTTGCTGTTTCCCAATTGCCATGGTATGCGGACATTGCTAATTATCTTGCTACAGGTACAATTCCTACATATTGGAAAAAGCAAGATAAGGATAGATTCTTCACGGAGGTGCGGAAATTTCTATGGGACGACCCATACTTATTCAAGTACTGTCCCGATCAAATCATAAGGAGATGTGTCCCAGATGATGAGCAACAAAGTATCATCTCCTTCTGTCATTCTCAAGCATGTGGTGGTCACTTTTCGGCCAAAAAGACCACAGCGAAAATTCTGCAATGTGGGTTTTATTGGCCCACCATGTTCAAAGACACACATGAGTTTTGCAAAGCATGTGAACCTTGTCAGAAACTAGGAGGAATCTCCCGTAGAAATATGATGCCACTCAATCCCATCTTAATTATCGAAATTTTTTATTGTTGGGGCATCGATTTCATGGGCCCATTCCCATCTTCTTTTGAAAATTTATACATCTTACTTGCCGTTGATTATGTTTCCAAATGGGTCGAGGCCATTCCTTGCCGGAATAATGACCATAAAACGGTCATTTGATTTTTAAAAGAAAATATTCTTTCCCGGTTTGGAACGCCTCGAGTCATCATAAGTGATGGAGGGTCTCACTTTTGCAATCGCCCTTTTGCAGTGTAACGACCCGAGATTTTCGACTCTCGTGTATAACACGACGGTTGAATTCCCAAGTAAATCATGGACTAATTGATTTGTTAAATAATAAAATATAGTATTCAATCACAATGACGAAAATAATTATCATCTTATTCTATCAAACTTACTACGTCATCATCAATGTTTAAATAAGGGAACCAACCAATATCCATACTGATTAATTAAAATACAAAACCATATCTTCTCTTGAAGACTTATTACAATTCCATAAATGTATCAACTACTCAAAAGAAATATTTAATAAATGATAACACCAACTAAGTTTATCTAACATCGTCATCCACCATATGATTGTACGAACATCGAACACTTTTCCTTAAAAATCGGGTTCAATACCTGGATCTTCACCTGCATCATCTAAATTGTGTTTGGGATAGCGTTAAACGCTATCATAGTGGGGAATATTCCCTCCAAGACTATCAAGAATAACAATGTATAAAACTCAGAGTAACGCAACACAATAATATCTTTATTCAAACAAAACAATCAAGTAAAAATCTTTGTTAATGCGATGCATGGAATGCGTGCTCTGGCTAAGGCACCCTGGCTAGAATCACAATCCATGAAGTGGGAGACTCCCTGTTACGACTTCATGCTAGCCATTAGTCACCAGAGGTTCTTGGGACGCACAAGCCCATAGTTTTGCCCGACCACGTGAGAAACGGGACGCTCATAGCCCAAATCTACACGTGACAGTGTACGAGAGAAGTAGGACGCTCTAGCCTATTCTCAATTCCGTACACCCACATGGAGCCAAGTGAATGCATGACTTTAGTTTCACCTTTATTTAAGTGTTTTCGCATATATCCAATTTAAATAAAACTCAATGGTCACTATGGGGAGTCACAAGTGACCCAGCATAGGCCGACAGCACGGGATTAGTGTCCATAGCACCAACCCTGGCTCATGAGAATTTGTATCCCATTAGTGTCCACTCATTGTCCCGTTTTATGATTTCATCATGTCCCAAAAAGCCAATGTTGTACATCATGACCAAATTCATTAAAATACACATGTACTGTAAATGGATCAAATCAAGCATCATGTACATATAAGGATCCATTGATAAACAAGCACTTCATTCTCTCAGTTAAGTCAAGAGATATTCTTCCATCATGGACACCTCTCATGGGTTCCATCTCTCTACATCGAATAATTTTACCAACTTAGGGACAAAGAGTATACAATAATGGGATGTCCATATAATGATCTTATACACATATTTCATATCACAATATGGAAACCAATGTTACTTGTAATACATGGACTAAGAAAATAAGGGCATAGATTTTACAAAAATAGATAACACAAATACACATGCTTCTTAGTAAAAAATCTAAACAAGGAATCACATCATCATATAATGATATTCATTACAAATCCCACATCAAACTTCAAGTTATATGGATAAATAATTCAAAACAAAACAACTTCACATGCCACAAAAGAAACTTATGATAATCGTGATATTATTAATGAAAGGCTTGAAGGAAAATCCTCACCTTAGGATGGACTTAGAAGAAGATGGTTGTAGAAGATCCTAGTCGCTGGAAAAATATGAGAAAGAACTCTCTTCTTCTTCTTCTTCTTCTTCTTCTCTCTCTCTCTCTCTCTCTCTCTCTCTCTCTCTCTCTCTCTCTCTCTACGGCATGGAGGCTAGGGTTAGGAGAAGGATTTGGAGGTGCGTAGTAGAAATATGGAGAGGGACGTGCACGCGAGGTCTTGTGTAACAACTTCTTAAGGTGGGTTTCTCAAATCTCAATATTCAGATGATCTATGATCAATTCCAATCCGTTCATCTTATCAAGCTCGAAGAGTAGAGTCAGAATACGTAAATTTCTTGATGATCCACATTTTAGATTGGCCGATCCTTCAAAATGGCCTAACGGGTGCTAAAATGGGCTTAATCTCAATTAACGGTCTATGCTTGATAATCAGGGTCCAAATTTTGGAAAAATATGTAGTCATGATAGGCAAATAATTATACAAATTTTAGTGGTTGATTGATGGTGAGAAATGCATAGATCTGAAATTTCAACTTTTGGCGGAAAAGGAAGGGGTTGGCTTTGTGGTTCAATGGTGTAGGATTATAGATCGGGGTCCAAATTTTGTGTAAACTCGTAGTCATATGAGTATAATAAGTGGTCCAAATTTGAGAAGCGATTGATGGTGAGAAGTGGGTAAATTGAAAGGTTCAAATTTGAGAAGAGTTGGTAACTCGTTAATTTCTAGAACGGGATAACTTCGCGCGTAAGAAAGATGCTTATCAAGGTGGGTCACTCAAATCACACTATTAGTCCATGATAAAGACGATCCAAGTCACTCATATGAAGAGAAATATTCGACTACGACTAAGCATCTAGTTTCCTCACTCGATGGACATGAAAATCAAGGGTTAAGGGCTGATTTGACAATCGGGCCACTTCTACTATGATTTAAGGGCTGAAATTTGATGTGTATGGTTAATATGTACCCAAAAGCTTAAATCCAGGGTTTTGCGTGAAAGTGATCGTCAGAAACTATAATACTTAAAAATGGCATCTTAACTTAAGTTTAACTAATGGCATTTTCGTAATTATCTAAAAAGTGCATGATTTTTGAAATCTGATCTTTCTACGATGTTTATGCGATCATTCTAAGCAACTTTTGTAAAGGGTCCTCTATCGGATATCCTACGGATGTCCTGCTATTCGCAAATCAACGGTAAATGTACGATAATTAAAAAAAATAAATTAAAAATGAATTTTCAAATAAATCTCGAAAATCTGGGGCGTTACATGCAGCCCTAATGAAGAAATATGGCGTTACACACAAAGTGAGCACCCCCTATCACCCACAAACTAGTGGACAAGCTGAGATATCCAATAGGGAGATTAAACACATTTTAGAGAAAACGGTGAATCCCGATCGCAAGGATTGGTCACTTCGACTTACCGATGCGCTTTGGGCTTACCGTACTGCCTTTAAAACCCCTATTGGAATGTCTCCCTATAGACTTGTCTATGGGAAGGCTTGTCACTTGCCTGTGGAGTTGGAACATAAGGCATATTGGGCTATTAAGACAATGAATTTCAATTCTGACAAGGCAAGCTCGCTACGCAAACTTCAATTAAATGAACTTGCAGAAATCCGGAATGAAGCTTATGAGAATGCGAGAATTTACAAGGACAAGATGAAGATATTCCATGATAAGAATATTCTTCGCAAGACATTCACGATCAATCAAAAAGTCCTCATGTATAATTCTCGCTTACATCTATTTCCGGGAAAATTGAGATCTCGATGGACCGGTCCCTACATTGTGCAAACTGTCTATCCGTATGGGACTGTCGAGCTATTGAATCCAAGGAACGGCAATATTTTTAAGGCAAATGGGCAGCGATTAAAGCCGTTCTTTGAAAATTTTCCTTCAGAAGGCATGTCCATACCCCTGAATGATCCTGTGTATCAGGATGATTGATCTCCTAGTCTGATGGAGGTATAGAGTAGTTAGGATTAGGATTTTGCTACTTTTATTTTCGTTTTCATAGGTTTGTTAGAAGGAGGAAGATTTCCAATGTTCACTCTCTCAGGTAATATCATTCCTCACTCCCTGTTATTTTCAAATTGCTCTCATGTTTTGCTCATTGCGCATCTTTTACATTGAGGACAATGCAAGATTTGGTTGGGGGGTGTAGGACCGCTTGGATGAATCCAACACTTTGCAACATCTCAAGCAATTATGTGGAAATTTTTCGATTTTTTTCAAAAATTCGAAACTCTTTTGGAAAACATTGGTTCTATGCATTCCAGATGATAAGAGCATAAGAGGAAGAGATATGAAGTGAATAGGGCTGGATGTCTGGAATCTCTCATTGCATAATGGTTTTATATGTGAACTCCCCTATTTTTGTGATTGATAGAAAATCTGAACACTTTTACACCTAGTTCACATTACACGATTTTCATGAGTTGAAGGGATTATGTGATTTATGGATTAGCTAGACTTTGAATTAAGGTATTGAGAAATCAGGCCGGGGTACTTTGTCCATCCTTGTCCATGGGAAAATAATGAAAGATATGGATTTTTAAAAATCCTATCTAATTTAAAAAGAAAAAAGAAAAGGAAGGATGAAATTGGGAATGTGGAAAAACGGTGGAAAATTCCGATTAGGGCTACCTACTACCAACCGGGGGATGGTCTACCCGTAACTAAAGCCGGAAATGGGACGTAGTGTGAAAGTCGTCGGAAGGACGGTAAGGAAAATTCCTGTCATTGGCTTGATGTGGCTCTATGTACCTTGAGTTCAATAGTCTAGTTGATCTATGAAGAAGATAATCCTAGAAACTCGTGGAATGAATTTTCACTACCCACACTAGGATGAATTTGTTCAAGTCCCTCTATTTATCAACCAATCAATGAGAATCTCATATGAATGCCTATTATGCCTTGAGGATTTACGGTTCCAACCTTTGACGCCTAATCTTTCTGAATCTTACACTTATGAACCTTGGAATGTATAGAAGGATGGTTTCTGAAAGAGAGTTGAGTTTTTGAAGAATGAGATTAGCTTCACGCATGTTTTGCTCGGGACTAGCAAAATGCTGGTTGGGGGGTGTTGAGCTCTTAATTGTGCATATTCTACCCCCAATTCATCACTCATTGTGCAAGGTTTGTATGGTTTGTAAGCTAATTCAATGCATGTTTTGCGACTACAGGATTGAGGGTGGACTCTACTCAATTGAAGACATAAAGAGCTCACTTGGGATCATTCTGATGAAGAATGTTTGAGGACCAAAGAAGAAAAGAAAGAAAGAACTAAAGAAGAGAAGAAAGCAGATGAAAGAAAGGAAGAAAATAAGAAGAAAATGAAGCTGACCGATCGTGACCGGTCGGCCAAGGAAGCCAGACCGGTCAGTGACCGGTCAGCCATGTATGTTGGGCACTACTGAAGAGGACCGACCGGTCATGACCGGTCGGTCATTGTTGCTGGAAAATTACTGAAGAGGTCCGACCGGTGATGACCGGTCGGACATGCTTGCTGGACCAAGGATGAATAGGCCCGACCGGTCTTGACCAGTCGGGCATACTTGCTGGAATGACTCTCTATTGAGGCCGACCGGTCATGACCGGTCGGCCATGCGTATGAACTTAGAAACTTCTAATTTCTTCCCGATTTTCTCTGCGCTGCGTAAGAGTTTCGCAAATTCCCGATTATTCCGACGTTGTGGAGCCTCCAGACTATAAGAGGACACCTAGGGATCGTTCCTAGGGTATCCTAGAAGGGTTCAAGCGAGGTTGGAGGCTGTGGAAGTGAAGATTGAAGTTTCACAACTCCTTTTGGTTTGCTTTGTTGTTTTCATGCTTTTTGTAGTTGTTTCATGTTTCTTTGGATCATGAGCAGCTAAACCTCTTAGCTAGGGCTAAGAGGTGAAGCTTGTAGTGAATCTAAGATGTTTTAATTCGTAGTTAAGTGGTTTTAGTTTGGAATTCATGATTATGAACTAAGGTTTGAAGTTTATACAAGTTTTTAAGTAATTTTTCTTAGTCTTGTGATGACTCATGGATGTTTGGATGAATTACTTATCTTCTTAATTTGTTTGCAACGGTATAGACCTGTATGATCCGAGGAATCGGAGTGCGCTCTAGTACTAAGCTCTTCATAAAGGGACTTCAGGCCAAAGTTCTATTTTAGTTGATTTTCTGGAATATGTAAGGATTGTGATGGTGATTTGAATCTAGTTCAAATCCTAATCTAACCTTGTCTTGTGAGAGGACTTGGGGATGGTTATGATTGAGAACTGGACCTATAGGAAAGGGGAATGACCTATGCAATTGAGCATGCTCAGCTCAGCCTAGATTGAGTGAATCTTATGCATAGAACTTACATATTACAGACTGTTTGGTTTAACAGTTCTATCATCCGACTGGACGGACAGGAATGTCGATTCTAGTTGAGAGAATAAGAAACCACAGCGGATTAAACATCAAGGATTGCTACAAGTTGATCCTTTAAACCCTAGTACCCTCTTATAATTAATTAATCTCGATTTAATTCAGCTTTTGTTACTCACATCAACTTTATACAACAATCTGATTAGTAGACTTCAATAGACACTTGTGGATGAATTTGTGAGATCCTACATAGTCCCTGTGGATCGACCTCGGTCTTACCGAGTTTATTACTACATCGCAACCCTACACTTGGGGAAGCGAACACAAGGCTATTTTCTAGATTTTCTGCACTTTGCTTTTTTGGTCCTGCAGTTCTGTACTTTGGTTTTTCTGACCCTTCCGGGTCTTTTAACATGATTTCTTCAAAGTTTTTCTTTATTTTTCAATTTCATCTTGCATGGCTTCTTTCTTCCATTCTTAGCCTTTCTTCCTTTGATCTTTAAGGTATCCTAAAGCGATCTTTTAGCATTAAATTCATAAGGTCTCTCTCTCTCTCTCATTCCTGCATTCACAAAAACATGCATTAGATAGGTCTTTTATCGTAGAAAGTATGCATAATGTGATGATGGAAAGGGGTTAGAATATGTAATATTCATGGCTCAACATTGAGTAGGGCATTAGATTCACACTTGCCCCTAGATCAAGTTGAGATTGCTCAATACGGTAGTCACCAATCACATATGAAATGGTTGGGCTACCGGGATCCTTGTATTTCTAGGGCACATCTTGTTTGATGATGGCACTCACTTTCTCTGTAAAAAAGATCTTCTTTTGTACATCATGCCTTCTCTTAACCGTACAATGGTACTTTTGAAATTTGGCGTATGACGGTATTTGTTTAATGGCATCCAATAGTGGATGTTAATTTTCATTTTATTAAAATCCTTTAAGATATCATGATTGTTGTTTAGAGGTTTGGGTGGAATCAATCTTTGTGGAAACGGAGCAACCATCTTATATTCCTTTTCTAGCTCTTTCTCATGTGGGGATATACTAGGTTTATCATTCTCTTTAGAAATTTTTGGATCCTTAGGCTTTAGGGCCTTCACCGGACTATATTTTTCAATTATTTTACCACTTCTAAGAGTGGTGATAGACTTAGCATGCTCCATATGTTTGGAGGATGAGCTCGGATCATGTATCTTAAATTGGGTTTGGACCTGCAGGTAATGGACAACAACATATTACTACCTTTATCAGGGAGAAAACCTAAGAATTATTAGATATTTTGAGCTGAAAATTTTTCTGATGATACACCTTGAAGTAGTAACATCTGTTCCAAATTTCAAATCAATTGGATGTATGGTTTGGAAGAAATAAATCTTAGAGTGACAGCCTATTTGGCCATCCAATAATGAATTTTTTTTCTCCAAAACAATGATTATATGAAAGATGGAGTGAGGGGAATAAGATGGAGTTAAGTGAAATTCTATTAAAGAAGAGATTTGATTCGTTGCGGATTGAAAGATGAATCCGATATACCGAATACTGAATTAAATGTTGTTGTTTGTATGATTCTCCCTTGTGGCTGATGACTGAAGATTGATATATATGAACTCTAATGTCGGGGATAAAATTCTTTGAGGGTAGAATGTAAGGACCGATATTTTGGATATGTGTACACGCGCATGTGAGTACAAATAGATACATCCGTCTATCACACATGTGAAAATTTATAAATCTTGTTATTTCAATCGTAACCTATTAATCTTGCCATTTCAATCGTCACTAAATACTTAACCAATGATCATAAACTTGTATGTTATAATAACCCAATCATAATCACTAACCTGTGATTTAAATATAGTCAATCATGACTGTTGACTCTAACAATAAACATGTCCAATTCAGATCATCAAATTGAATGTTAACCGACCAAGTATGGATCATTGATTGGGATTCAATGTAATGATCGGAGAATTTAGAATAGTCTCATTTATATATACTAGGGAAGTCTTTGAATTTCGAGACGAAATTCCCTTAAGGAGGGAAGAATGTAATGACCCAGGTTTTCGAAATAATTAAAATAACAATTTAATTAATTATTTAGTAAATTACGTGATTTATTATATTGATAAATTAATAATAAATAATCAGTAGGGAATTAGTATATGATACCTTTATTAACGTTGCTCAAAATGAACCCTAGAACAGCATAAAAGTGTCAAATTTCACAAAACTCACAAATTTACAATAATTACGAAAATGCCATTAGTTAAACTTAAGTTAAACTGACTATTTTAAGTATGCTAGTTTCTGACGATCTTTTTCGCAAAACTTTATATAATAATTTAGGGGCATGTTTTAACCATACACGTCAAATTTTGAGCCCTCTGATCATCCTACAAATACCCTAATCAGAAATCGGGCCATAAGTAGGCCATCTAACCTCGGAACTGCCTCATTTTTTGTGTCATATCCTAAAATTTTGTGGCCTATCGGATGGTCAGAGTAGATTTCTTACATACATCATGGTGGGACCCACGTGCACTACTTGCACAAAACGCGCCCGGTCAAACACGCGTTGACAGCGTTTTACGGAGACGGGTCTTCTTCTCCGCCCGCTGCTGACCTGGGTGCTCAACGTCGTCCATCTGTGGACCCCAAATCTAATATCTGAGCCATCCATTCGATTCCCCTATCCCATGCAGCTAGTCCTCTTAGGTTTCTCGATTAACAGTCGCGCATCCGATCTTTTTTCAATTTACTGTCCGAATCAAAAGATCCCAAGATCCGGACAGTTACTTTGCATGGTACCCTGAGAGCTACTCTGTTAGAGTCGTGTGGACCCCACCTGGGTCTCTAACGTTTCACTTGTGGCTTTGTCTGCAAGAAACGAAAACGGAATCCTTCTCCAACTCAAACTCCACGAACATCGGTTCGGTTGTCTTACCGCAAACACCAGCTATCCATGTCCGTCTTGGACAGTTCAAACTCATCCAAGGTATTGTATAAAACCCCCCTAGGTGTCGTTTTCCTTGAAGAGAAACGTAGAGAGAGAGAGAAGGTCGGGTAGAGAGAGAAAGAGAGAGAGAGAGAGAGAGAGAGAGAGAGAGAGAGAGAGAGCGTGTGGAGGGGAGGGTCCCATCCACCTGTTGCGGCTGCTGCTGTCAAACCCTATTCTAGGAAGAAGAAGAAGAAGAAGAAAGAAGAAGAAAGAGAAGAAGAAAGAAGAAAGAGAAGAAGAAGAAGAAAAAGAAAGAAGAAAGAGAAAGAAATAAGGAAAGAAGGAGGGAACGAGTCGAGTGGCTGAGTTGGCACACCAAGTTGACTTGCTGGTCATAGCATAGTTCGAGTCAAAATTCAAGTTTAAGACCTCGTCACCACACATGTGAGTTGTTTCTCGTATTGTTTTCCACTATGTGATCCTAATTTTCATCGCTTATTTGTGTTTAAATTCCCACCTTAGAAGAAGTTTTGATTTGGTTTGAATTTGATATTGAATTGATTCATGCATGACATAGTTTTGGGTGAGCACCCTGGTGTGTGCGACAGGCCCTGTAGACTCTTGTACTTGAGTGCCCATGTGTGCGCGATGGATTGTATCCCCCCTTCAGTTGTGGCTGGTAAGGTGAGCACCCAAGTGTGTGCAAGAGACCGCTATGCAAATCGTTTGGGTGTTTCGTTGATTTTGCCTAATTGGGTGAGTATCGTGTAATAGACTGCTATGCAAACCATTGGAATGGTTGTGGCCGGTTAGGTGAGCACATACAAGAGACCGCTACGTAGATCATTGGAGTTGGTTGTGGCCGGTTGGGTGAGTGCTATGCAAGAGACCGCTATGCAGACCACGGGGTTGGTTGTGGCTAGTTGGGTGAGCATGGTACAAAAGACCGCTATGCAGACCAAAGGATAATGTAGAGATTGGATGGAATTAGCCCTGGATGTTCTATTGAGGACTATACTGGAGTTGATTGAGATATACTTGCATATCATGCGTCATATACGTGTTTTAGAAATGTTGGTTTGGTGAAATTATCTTTGGATTATTATTGAATTGTATTTTAACTATTATGCAGCTTTATGTATTGAATTACATATGTTAAACTGTACGACATTACTCACTAGATTTTATAACTGATGCAGTGTTATGCGATTAACCATAGTGACAGGTAATGACTTAGAGACTTACGAGGGAGCGAATCCAGATGAAGAGACACCTTAGAAGACCTTTGAGAAATTTGTTTATTTTGCGCTCTTGCATTGAAGTTTGATGTAATAAGTCCCGTTAGATGGTCATTAGTTTAGATAGTTTGGGATAATGTAGTGAACTCATGGATTTATGATTTAATATTTCAAGTTTGGTTTATTTTGATTCTATATTTTTGGTACCATGTGAACGAAAGGAGAAAAGTATCAGTTAAGAATGTGATGAGTTCATTCATTATTTACATAACATTCTTGATTTCGAGATTTGAGTTATATACTCGCGTGTCAAATTTTGGGGGCGTTACAGGGTTTCTGGGTTAGGGAGATGTTAAGCAAGAAGTGTGCCCTTCTCCCTAAAACTTAAACAGCATTCAACCCTTACAATTGAAGTTTTAAGGTCATTAATGGCCTATGAAGTGGTTTGGTTGAATCTATATTGTTCTTGCATAAACCCATCTAGTTTTTAGAATTATTCTTATTGTATTCAGCTTGGACTTGTATAAATGTACCCAACATCTCCTTAAGAGTAGCCTTATGTGTAATCACAAGAGATGGCCCCACCATAGGTTGTGCTTAAGGATTGTTGTTTGTATTCGCAGTCAGTACATTCCTCCAACTGAAGTTGGGATGGTTCTGTTCGCTCGCCTCAAGTGCAAGGCTTGCGATGTAGTAATAATCTCAATAAGATCAAGGTCGATCCACATGGAATTAGGTAAACAATCCTAATTAACTACAGCAACTTCAACTAAAACAATTTAGGAATTCAATTATGAGAACTAGAACTAAAAGAGCAACTTAACGAGAAAATCTGAGAATATGAAAGAGAAGACTAAGGCTTTGAGGATCCACTTGTAGCAATCCCATGTCAATCTGTTCATCCAAGCATAACCACAATTAGAATCAAAGTTCTATCTATCGTCTAATTGGAAGATAAGTCATTCAACAGACATGATTTACTCAAATCTGACAATTCAGAATTCTAATTCTAATGAAGCATGTAGACTTCAAACTTGTAGCCTTAAGAGTAAAAGCCATGCCAAGAGACTATGGCATGCTCTAGGGTTACTACAATTCAAATCTAATCAATCCTAACATGGCAATCTTAGAGAATTGGAAGGAATTCATGTTCGAAGTACATGAACTCTCATAAAACATCCAAAAAGACCAACTTTATTCAAACTAGTACTTAAAAATCCAACTTGAAGTAAGATAAACTTGAATTAAAATGAATTAATCATGAGAATTGGCTACAAGCTTCACATCTTAGCCTTAGCTAAAAGGTTATAGCCGAGCATTGTCATACTACAACTAGAATTAAAAGAGAAACTAAAGAAAAACTTGAAAACTAAAAAAATCAGAGTTGCAGACGCTCCACGAAGCTTTCCTTCGCCTTCCACGACTTCCGATCTCTTCTAAGATACCTTTAGATCGAAGTAGAGGAGTCCTTTTATAGCCTTTAAGCCCCAACATCGCAAAACATTGGAGAATTTGCGTAAAACTTATGCACTTGCGCAGAGAAAATCAGACTGAATTTAAAAATTTCTAGACTAGGCACACGGGCGATTGATCGCTTGGGCTGGGCGATCAATCGATTCTAGTCTTTAGTGATTGGGCGATTGATCACAGGTGGTCAAGCGATCAATCGCCCGGCCCAAAAAGTGTCCAGAGAGTTCAGCAACAATATTCCAAAATTTCGAGCTTCTGATGGCTTGGGCGATTGATCGCCCGGACTGAGCGATTAATCGATGGAACTCTTTTTTGTCCAGCAACCTTTCTGGAATTCCTGCCTAATGAGTGATCAATCGATTTTGGCAATTGATCAATCAATGGTCCATCTTTCAGTCTAGCATTACATGCACAGTGGCCGATCAATCGGTCTAGCCAGTAGATCAATCGATCACCCTGGTGATCAATCGGTTAGGCCAATCGATCAATCGACTAGGATGAATCTTCTTCTTTTCTTTTCCTCTTCTTTTTGCTTCTTTCCTTTGGTCTTCAATTTGTATTAAAAGCGTCTTTAAATCATCATTTTAGTGAAGTCCTCTCATTCCTGTAAACACAAAAACATGTATTAGATTAGCTTTTAAACATGTAAACCATGCATAATGTATAATGAATTTGGGGTTAGAATATGCACAATTTAGAGCTCAACACACCCCCCCAACCAGCATTTTGCTAGTCTCGAGCAAAACGTGCATGAAATAAATTCAATTTTTCAAAACCCAACTCTCTTTCGAAAATTATGCTTCTATACACTCCAAGACACACAAGTGCAAAATTCAGAAAAACCAAATGATATAAGTTGAAATCTTAAACTCCCTAAACATAACAAGTGTTCTCATAGAATCCCCACTGATTGATTGATCAACTAGAAAAATCTGGACAAGTTAAGCTAGTGTGCATAGTGAACGTTCATCTCATTAGTTTCCAGGATTACCTTCTTCATAAATCAATCAAACTAAAGATCTAAAGGTGTACAGCTCAACCAAATGTCTGTGACAAGAATTTGACTTATCGTTCCTTCGACGGCTTTCACACTACTTCCCATTTCCAGTTTTGGTTATGGGTAGATCATCCCCTAGTTGGTAATAGGTAGCCCTTTTCGGAATTCTTCACAACATATATTCAATGAATAACCATGCTTTTCTTTCAATATTAGATAAGATTTTTAAAAAACTGTATCTTTCATTCTTTTCGCTTATTTCACATAAACAAGGATGGACAAAGTTCCTTAGCTTGGTTTCTTAACACCTCAAATCTTCATTCTAACCAATCTACAAATCTACGTAATCCCTTCAAATCATGAGAATCATGTAATATGAACTAGACTCAAAAGTGTTTAAATTTTCTATCGAACATGTAAATAGGGAAATTCATATAGAAAACTATTATATTAGAGGTAATTCAAAGCTTTCGACATCAATCACTTCATATTTTCTCATACTCGTATCATCCCAAATGCATAGAAATAAAGTTTTCTACAAGAGTGTTGAATTTTCACAAAACTAAAAAAAAAAATTACGATAAGGAATTGCTAGAAATATCACAAAGTACTAGATTCATCTAAGAATCTCACCCCCTAACCAAATCTTGCATTGTCTTAAATGTAAAAGATATGCAATGAGCAATAACATGAGAGAAATGATAAAATAAAAGAGAGTGTGAACGAGAGTACTTGATAGAGTCGATCATGAAAGTCTACAACTCCGACAACTAAATCTACTTAAGCAATAACTTAAAATAAAAAATAAACTAGACCTAATTTGACTTAAGGCAATGAACAAAACATAATCTATCCTTTTAGAAAGAGAATCTCCATCAGACTAGGAGATCATTCCTCAGTATAACGTTCAAGAGAACAAAGTTAAGCAAGATCATCAAGTGGTGTAACAAATTTTTCAATAGAACTATCCACCATCCTGCTTTGAAAAGTATATTGGTGACCTCAACCACTCTAACCCATTGAAAATCCTGTTGAAAAATTTTGGCGGGTTTCTCAATAACGTTGTCACATATACTAAGAAAGGAGAATTGCATTGGTTGAAAATCAGTGAATATGGATCTCCTTTCTATCTTGTCTGGGCAAAAATTTGTCAAATATGGGTCATCCCAAAAGTGGTGTTCTTTGGTTTGAACAAACCAAAGAGATGTGAAAACTTCAATCACTTTATCCACACAAATTAGGATAGTCTCCACGTAATCAACTTTCACCGGTGCTTCCACAATCGATTTTTCAGTTTGGCACTCTGTGGAAGGAAGCCTTTTAGACACCGGAGGAGTTTCCCTCAAGGCATGCACTATGTCCTTAATCATGGGATCATCTCAAACTTCAAAATAAGCCAAACACTCCTCTAAAGTGTAGAAGAGAAAATTTTCAGATTTAGACCCTTCACGTCTTCCTCCTTCTCGAACTTTTATGTAGGTTGGAGTGGGTCCTCAACCCCTACACTTTCAGAATTTGGCTTCTCTGTAGGCAAATCAAGAATCAATTCTTTCAATTCCTGCATAACAAATGTGTTTAAATCAGAAATTGGTATTTTGTCAAGAAATCTTTCAGAATTTGGCTCTTTCAAGGCCTCATTAATAATCAAATTTAATTCATTATTCGCTTCCCCAAGTGTAGGGTTGCGATGTAGTAATAATCTCGGTAAGACCGAGGTTGATCCATAGGGACTTATGTAGGGATTCACAAAATAAGTCTAATAGTTTCTATTGAAGAGCTAACTAACAGATGTAACGACCCGAGATTTTCGACTCTCGTGTATAACACGACGGCCGAATTCACAAGTAAATCATGGACTAATTGATTTGTTAAATAATGAAATATAGCATGTAAGCACAATGGCGAAAATAAATGCTCATCTTATTCTATCAAACTTAATACTTCATCATCAATGTTTAAATAAGGGAACCAACCAATATTCATACTAATCAATCAAAATATCAAACCATGTCTTCTCTGGAAGACTTATTACAATTTCCATAAATGTAACCACTAATCAAAAGAAATGTCTAATAAATGAAAATATAAACTAAATTCCTTCAACGTCCTCATCCGCCATGTAATTGTACGAACCATCGAACTCTTCACCTTGAAAGTCGAGTTCGATATCTGGATCTTCACCTGCATCATCTAAATTACGATTGGGATAGCGTTAAACGGTATCATAGTGGGGAATATTCCCTCCAAGACAATCAAGAATAATAATGTACAAAACTCAGAGTAACGCAACACAATAATATCTTTATTCAAACAAAACAATCAAGTAAAAATATTTGTTAATGTGATGCATGGAATGCATGCTCTAGCTAAGGCACCCTGGTTAGAAATCATAATACATGAAGTTGGAGACTGCCTGTTACGACTTCACGCTAGCCACTAGTTACCAGAGGTTCCTGGGACCCACAAGCCCATAGTTTTACCCGACCACGTGAGAAACGGGACACTCATAGCCCAAATCTACACGTGACAGTGTACGGGAGAAATAGGACGCTCTAGCCTATTCTCAATTCCGTACACCCACATGGAGCCAAGTGAATGCATGACTTTAGTTTCACCATTATTTAAGTAATATCACATACAACCATTTTTAGCAGCTCACTGGACACTATGGGGAGTCGCAAGTGACCCAGCATAGGCCGACAGCTCAGGCTTCATGGCACCAACCCCGGCTCCTGAGAATTTATATACCATTAGTGTCCACTCATTATCGTGTTTTATGATTTCATCATGTCCCAAAAAGCCAATGTTGTACATCATGACCAAATTCATTAAAATACTCATGTAATGTAAATGGATCCAATCAAGCATCATGTACATGTAAGGA
Source organism: Liriodendron chinense (assembly GCA_003013855.2). Taxonomy (NCBI): domain Eukaryota; kingdom Viridiplantae; phylum Streptophyta; class Magnoliopsida; order Magnoliales; family Magnoliaceae; genus Liriodendron; species Liriodendron chinense. Next base: position 376,251 of record ML058342.1, on the reverse strand, counting down.
TCCATTGACAAACAATCACTTCATTCTCTCAGTTAAGTCAAGAGATATTCTTCCATCATGGACACCTCTCACAGGTTCCATCTCTCTACATCAAATAATTTTACCTACTTAGGAATAAAGAGTATACAATAATGGGATGTCCATATAATGATCTTATACATATATTTCATATCATAATATGAAAACTAATGTTACTTGTAACACATACTAAGAAAATAAGGGCATAGATTTCACAAAGATATATAACACAAATGCGCATGCTTCTTAGTAAAAAACTTTAAACAAGGAATCACATCATTATATAATGATATTCATTACAAATCTTACATTAAACTTCATGTTATATGGATCAACAATTTAAAACAAAATAACTTCACATGTCACAAAAGAAACTTATGATAATCATGATATTATTAATGAAAGGCTTGAAGGAAAATCCTCACCTGAGGATGGACTTAGAAGAGGGTTGTAGAAGATCCTAGCCGCTGAAAAAATATGAGAAAGAACTCTCTTCTCTTCTCTCTCTCTCTCTCTCTCTCTCTCTCTCTCTCTCTCTCTCTCTTTCTCTAGAGCATGGAAGCTAGGGTTAAGAGAAGGGCTTGGAGGTGCGTAGTAGGAATATGGAGAGAGATGTGCGTACATGGGGAGAGAAAAGAAGGGGTACACGTGAGGTCTTATGTAACAACCTCTTGAGGTGGGTTTCTCAAATCTCAATATTCGGGTGATCTTTGATCAATTTCAATCCGTTTATATTATCAAGCTCGAAGAGTAGAGTCAGAATATGTAAATTTAATGATCCACATTCTAGATTGGCCGATCCTTGAAAATGGTCTGATGGGTGCTAAAATTGGCTAGATCTCAATTAACGGTCTACGCTTGATGATCAGGGCCCAAAATTTGGAAAAATATGTAGTCATGATAGGCAAACAATTGTACAAAGTTTAGTGATTGATTGATGGTGAGAAATGCCTATATCTAAAATTCCAACTTTTAGCGGAAAAGGAAGGGGCTGACTTTATGGTTCAACGGTGTAGGATTATAGATCAGGGTCCAAAATTTTATGTAAACTCATAGTCATATGAGTATAATGGGTAGTCCAAATTTGAGAAGCGATTAATGGTGAGAAGTGTGTAAATTGAAAGGTTCAAATTTGAGAAGAGTTGGTAACTCGTTAATTTCGAGAACGGGATAACTTCGCACATAAGAAAGAGGTTTATCAAGGTGGGGCACTCAAATCACACTATTGGTCCATGATAAAGACGATACAAGTCATTCATATGAAGGAAAATATTCGACTATGACTAACCATCCACTTTCCTCACTTAATGGACATGAAAATCAAGGATTAAGGGGCTGATTTGAAAATTGGACCACTTCTACTATGATTTAAGGGCTGAAAATTGATGTGTATGGTTAATATGTTCCTAAAAGCTTAAATCCAGGGTTTTGCATGACAATGATCGTCAGAAACTATAATACTTAAAAATGGCATCTTAACTTAAGTTTAACTAATGGCATTTTCATAATTATCTGAAAAGAATGTGATTTTTGAAATTTGATCTTTCAACGATGTTTATGGGATCATTCTAAGCAACTTTTGTAAAGGGTCCCCTATCGAATCTCCTACGGATGTCCCGCTATTCGCAAATCAACGGTAAATGTACGATAATTAATAAAAGAATTAATTAAAAATGAATTTTCAAAAATTTTCAATTAAATCTCGAAAATCTGGGGCGTTACAACAGATTTGTAGAAGATTGATGTAGATAGATGCTATTGAACTAAACTGAAGGTAATCAATTAATAAAGGCAATAGGGGTTTAAGGATCCACTTGTAGCAATCCTTGATGCTCAACTCACTGTGGTTTCTCACTTTCTCAACTAGAATCGAAATTAAGTTCTATCCAGTTGGATAATAGAGCAGTTAAAATAATCAATATGTTATATGCATGATTCATGTACATGATTCTCTCAATTCAAGCTAGGACTTAAGCACACTCAATTGCATAGGTCAGTCCCAATTCCAATAGGTTAAGATCACAAACATAACCGTCATTAAATCCTGTCACAAGATAAAACTAGATCATGATTTGAACTTGATCCAAATCACATATACAATCTTACATACTTCAGAATTTCCAGAAAAGTAGACTTTTGGTATGAAGCTCCCACATGAAGATCATAGATCTAGAGCGTATGGAATCCAATTCCTCGGATCATACAGGTCTAGACTGTCTCAAAACAGTTAAGAACACAAGCAATTCTTCTAAACATCCATGAGCCATCATAAGACTAAGAAAAACTACTTTGAACTTTATTTAAATTTCAAACCATTGGTCTTCACTAATAATCTAACTTGAAACCAAATCAAACAAATTGAAACATCTTAGATTCACTACAAGCTTCATCGCTTAGCCCTAGCTAAGAGGTTTAGCCGTTCATGATCCAAGGAAACATGAAAGCAACTAAACAAAGCATGAAACTAGAAAACAAACTAGAAGGAGTTGTAAAACTCCAAATCCGACTTCCGCCGTCTCCCACCGTGCTTAATCTGTTCTAGGATGCCTTAGGAAGAAGCCCTAGGTCCCCTTTTATAGCATAGTGCGGAAGAGTCCAGATTGCGCACGAAATTACGCAATTGCGCAGAGAAAATCGGAGCTTCACAGACAAGCTCTGTTACGCAGACGACCGGTCGCACGATCGGTCTGAGCTTCTGAACAACTGGTCGCACGACCGGTCTCAAAAATGTAAAAAACGTCTAGAGAGTTTTCAGAAAATTCAGACCCAGCTTTTTAATTCAAGGACCGATCGCACGACTGGTCTGAGCAGTGGACGACCGGTCGCACGATCGGTCCTATTGGGTCCAGTGAGTTTTGGCCGCAGGGCTCCTCTGTTGAGTGATCAGACCGGTCGGACGACCGGTCTTCAGTGCTTTCTTCTGCATCCTTTCTTCTCTCCTTTGCTTCTTTCTTCCATCCTTTCCCGCTTAGTCCTTTGGTCTTCAATGCTTGCGAATAGCTTCTTTAAGCCTCCAATTGATGAATCCTTCCTCTTATCCTATAACCACAAAATCGTGCATTAGTTGGGTCTTTAATCATGAAACCATGCATAATGAGTGATGAATTGGGGTTAGAATATGCACAATTAAGAGCTCAACACACCCCCCAACCAGCATTTTGCTAGTCCCGAGCAAAACATGCGTGAAACCAATTTCATTCTTCAAAACCCAACTCTCCTTTAGAAACCGTGTTTCTATATCCTTAATGATATGCAAGTGAAAGAACCAGGGAAACTTAGTGATAAAAGTTGAGACCTTCATCTTCTCATAACATAATAAGTATTTATATGAAATTCCCGCTGATTGATTGATAAATAGAAGAATCCAAACAATTTATCCTGGTGTGCTCAGTGAATGCTCATCTCACGGATTTCTGGGGTTACCTTCCTTGTGAATTGATTAAGGTATGGATTCAACGGTGTATAGATCAACAACAAGCCTAGACAGGAACTTGCCTTACCGTCCTTCCGACGGCTTTCACACTACGTCCCATTTCTGGATTTGGTTACGGGTAGACCATCCCTCGGTTGGTTAGGTAGCCCTTTTCGGAATTTTCCACCATGTTTTCCATCATTCCCTATTTTCATCCTTCCTTTCCATTTTCTTTTTCATTAGATAGGATTTTTAGAAATCCATATCTTTCATTATTTTTCCATGGACAAGGATGAACAAAATACCCCGGCTTAGTTTCTCAACACCTCAAATCCAAACTTAATCAATCCACAATTCTACATAATCCCTTCCAAGTGTGAAAATCGTGTAATGTGGACTAGGTGTAAACGTGTTTAGAAGTTCTATCAATCATAAAAATAGGGGAATTCACATATAAAACTGGTATCTTAGAGATTGCTCAAGGTAATCAACTTTACTCACTTTATCTTCCTCTTTCTTATACTCACACCATCCCAAATGCATAGAAACAAAGTTTTCCAACGGAGTTTTGAATTTTTGAAAAATTGGACAAGTTCCTACATAATTGCTCGACATGTTGCAAAACACTGGATTCATCTTAGTGATCCTACACCCCCCAACCAAATCTTGTATTGTCCTCAATGTAAAAGATATGCAATGAGCAAAATATGAGAGCAATGTGAAAATAAAAGGGAGTGAGCAATGAAAGTACCTGAGAGAATGAAAAGTGAAATTCTACCTCCTTCTATCAAACCTATGAACAAGTAAACGAAAGCAAGAAAATCATAATCCTAACTACTCTATACCTCCATCAGACTAGGAGATCAAACATCCTGATACATAGGATCAGTCAGAGGTATGGAGATACCTTCTGAAGGAAACTTCTCAAAGAACGGCTTTAATCGCTGACCATTCACCTTAAAGATGTTGTCGTTCCTTGGATTCAACAACTCGACGGTCCCATATGGGTAGACAGTTTGCACAATGTAGGGACCGGTCCATCGAGATCTTAATTTCCCCGGAAATAAGTGTAAGCAAGAATTATACATAAGGACTTTTTGATTAATCGTGAATGTCTTACGAAGAATGTTCTTATCATAGAACACCTTCGTCTTGTCCTTGTAAATTCTCGCATTCTTATATGCTTCGTTCCGGATTTCCACAAGTTCATTTAATTGAAGTTTGCGCAATGAGCTGGCCTCGTCAGAATCAAAATTCATCTTCTTTATTGCCCAATACGCCCGATGTTTTAGCTCCACAGGCAAGTGACAAGCCTTCCCATAGAAAAGTCTATAGGGAGACATTCCAATAGGGGTCTTAAAAGCGGTACGATAAGCCCAGAGTGCATCGGTAAGTCGAAGCGACCAATCCTTGGGATCGGGGTTCACCATTTTCTCCAAGATATGTTTAATCTCCCTATTGGATATCTCAGCTTGTCCACTTGTTTGTGGGTGATAGGGAGTGCTCACTTTGTGATTTACGCCATATTTCTTTATTAAGGTTTCAAAAGGGCGATTACAAAAGTGAGACCCTCCATCACTTATGATGACTCGAGGTGTTCCAAATCGGAAAGAATATTCTCTTTTAAGAAACGAATAACTGTTTTATGGTCATTATTCCGGCATGGAATTGCCTCGACCCATTTGGACACATAGTCAATGGCAAGCAAGATATATACGTTTCCAAAAGAAGATGGCAATGGACCCATAAAATCAATGCCCCAACAATAAAAAATTTCGATGATTAAGATGGGATTGAGTGGCATCATATTTCTATGGGAACTTCCTCCCAATTTCTAACAAGGCTCACATGTTTTACAAAACTCATGGGTGTCCTTGAACATAGTGGGCCAATAAAACCCGCATTGCATAATTTTGGCGGTGGTCTTCTTAGTCGAAAGGTGGCCACCACACGCATGAGAATGACAAATGGAGATGATACTTTGTTGTTCATCATCTAGCACACATCTTCTTATGATTTGATCGGGACAATACTTGAATAAATATGGGTCCTCCCATAGGAATTTTCGCACCTCATTGAAGAACTTATCCTTATCTTTCTTTTTCCAATGTGCAGGAATCGAACCTGTAGCAAGATAGTTAACAATGTCCGCATACCATGGCAATTGGGAGACTTTAAAAAGTTGTTCATCAGGGAACATGTCATTGATCGCAGTCGTCTCAGGGGAGTCGATGAGAACAAGTCGAGAGAGATGGTTAGCCACTACGTTTTCTAATCCTTTCTTATCACGTATCTCTATGTCAAATTCTTGGAGTAAGAGGATCCATCTTAACAACCGTGGTTTGGCATCCTTCTTAGAGAGAAGGTACTTAAGCGCGGCATGGTCGGTGAATATGATGATCTTGGATCCAATCAAGTAGAACTTAAACTTGTCCAAGGCAAAAACTACGGCTAAAAGTTCTTTTTTTCTAGTAGTGTAGTTTGCTTGGGCTGAGTTTAAGGTTCTACTTGCATAGCAGATAACACATGGCTTCTTTTCTTTTCTTTGGCCTAGCACGGCCCCAATAGCGTAGTCGCTTGCATCGCACATAATTTCAAAAGGAAGGCTCCAATCAGGTGGTTGCATTATGGGAGCATATGTCAACATACCTTTAAGTTTGGTAAAGGCATTTTAGCACTCACCATTCCACTCGAATGAGTTCTCCTTTTGAAGTAGGTTACATAAAGGACGAGGAGTGAACTGACGTCCTTTATGAACCGTCTATAAAATTCAGCGTGTCCCAAAAAGGACCGCACATCTCGTACGCTCTTGGGTGGTGGAAGGTTAGAGATAAGATTAATTTTTGCTTTGTCCACCTTGATTCCATTTTGTGAGATGATGTGACCAAGTACAATTCAATTTTGAACCATGAAGTGACATTTCTCCCAATTTAACAAAAGGTTCTTTTCTTCACATCTTTTCAACATAGATTTCAAGTGCATAAGGCACTCATCAAAGCTACAACCAAATACAGAGAAATCATCCATGAAGACTTCGAGAATTGTCCCCACCATGTCAGAAAAAATGCTCAACATACAACGTTGAAAAGTAGCAGGGGCATTACATAATCCAAATGGCATCCTTCGATAGGCGAAAGTGCCAAATGGGCAAGTGAATGTTGTCTTCTCTTGGTCTTCTAGGGCGATCTCTATTTGGTTGTACCCTAAATAGCCATCAAGGAAGCAAAAATGGGAATGACCCGCCAACCTTTCTAAAATTTGATCAACAAACGGTAGGGGGAAGTGTCTTTCCTCGTAACTGTGTTTAGCTTCCTGTAGTCAATGCACATTCTCCAACTGGTAGTGACTCTGGTTGGTACGAGTTCATTATTGGCATTAACTACGATGGTTATTCCGGATTTCTTAGGCACCACTTGAGTTGGGCTCACCCTTTGACTATCGGATATTGGATAAATGATACCCACATCTAATAGTTTCATCACTTCGGCCTTAACCACATCCTTCATGTTTGGATTGAGTTGTCTTTGTGGTTGCCTAGATGTCTTCGCATTCTCCTCAAGGTGTATGCGATGAGTACAAATTAGTGGGTCTATGCCTTTGAGATCCACAATCGTCCATCCAATGGCACTCTTATGCTCTATTAGGGTGGCTATTAGCCTACTCTCTTATTCCTCATCCAAGTGGGAAGAAATCACCACTGGATATGTCTCATCTCGACCTAAATATACATATTTCAAATCACTTGGTAATGACTTTAGGTCGAGTATTGGTGCCTTGATATTGGATGGGAGGGGCTTGTTCTCGTTTAAGGGTAAAGGCTCAAATAGTGCCCTCCATCTTTTGTTATCAAGTACCGGCATCACATCTAAAATGGCATCCATCTCTCGTATCGTGTCATCATTTATCTCATGAGAATGGGCCAAACATGCCTCCAAAGGGTCGGAATATAATGTCGAGGGGAATGTCTCCTCCACGAGTGATTCAATCAAGTTTATCTCATAGATCTCCTCATCAACTTCCCATGGTTGTTTGCATAAATCAAATATATTCAGCTCAAGTGTCATGTTTCCAAAGGACATTTGTACAAGCCCGTTTCTACAATTGATAATCGCATTTGAAGTAGCTAGAAAAGGGCGGCCAAGTATGATGGGAATTTGAGCACCGGTACCAATCACGGGATGTGTATCCAAGACAATAAAGTCTACTGGGTAGTAGAATTTATCCACTTAGACTAAAACATCCTCAATCACTCCTCTCGGTATGCGAATAGATCTTCAGCAAGTTGGAGTGTGGTTTTGGTGGGTTTTAATTCACCTAACCCAAGTTGTTCATAAACCGAGTATGGGAGGAGGTTAACACTTGCCCCTAAATCGAGTAAGGCTTGTTTAATCCGGTAGTCTCCTATGCTACATGAGATGGTTGGACTACCCGAATCCTTATATTTTTGGGGCACCTCTTGTTTGATAATAGCACTCAAATTCTCAGTCAAAAGTACTTTGTTGTGAACATTATGTTTCCTATTGACTGTACACAATTCCTTTAAAAATTTGGCATAGGATGGTATTTGCTTTATAGCATCCAACAACGGGATGTTGATCTTCACTTGCTTAAAAACCTCTAAAATTTTTAGCTTTTTGTCTAAAGGTTTGGGTGAAATCAACCTTTGGGGAAATGGGGCAACCGGCTTGTATTGCCTTTCCGGTTCTCTCTCTTATGAAGCATTGTTCGGGCTATCATCTTCTTTGGAAATTTTCGGATCCTTAGGCTTTGGGGCCTTCACCGAATTAGCTTTATCAATTATTTTCCCACTTCTCAAAGTGGTGATAGCTTGAACATGCTCCGTATGTTAGGAGGATGAGCTTGCGTCTTGTATCTCAAATTGGGTCTTTGGGTTAGGAAGAGGTTGGGCAGGAAGTGTGCCTTTCTCCCTAACGTTGAGGTGAGATTCAACCCTGGCCATCGAGGTTTTCAAGTCATTGATGGCTTGAGTTGAATTTTGATTGAATTTCAATTGCTCTTACATGAACCCATCTATTTTCAGAGAATTAGTCTTGTTATATTCAACTTGAACCAATACGAATGCACCCAACATCTCCTCTAGCGTAACTTTTGGTGTAATGACTAGAGATGGACCTAGTAAAGGTTGAAGTTGAGGAGCATTGTTTGCATTCGCAGTGGGTCCATTCCTCCAACTGAAGTTGGGATGGTTCTTCCAACTAGAATTATACATGTTAGAGTTTGGAGCACTAAATTGTCATTGATAACTGTTTATGGCATTTGATTGTTCTTGTAAGATGTCTTGGACTGCTAAAATTGTGGGACAATCTTGTGTTGCATGTTGATTTTCGGCACAAATTTCACAAACAGCTTCAACGTCTATTGAGTTGATCGTCTCTCCTTTCTTTAATTCCATGGCCTCGAATTTTCTTGTGAGGCTAGCCACACGTGCACTTATGTTATCCTCTTCTGAGAGGACATAAATTCTTCATTTTTCCTTCTGTTGGCTAGTCTTAGAATTTGTTGGTCTAGATGTATCCCAAGACTGTGCATTCTCGGCCAATTCCTCCAAATAGTCCCATGCTTCCTCGGCCTCCTTATTCATGAACTCCCCATTACACATCATCTCTACAAATTGGCGCATGTGTGAAGTTAGTCCTTCAGAAAAAAAGCTTATAACCCGCCAAATTTCATAGCCATGATGTGGGCATGCATTTAACAAGTCCTTAAACCTCTCCCAACATTGGAAGAAGGTCTCATCCTCCTTTTGGGCAAAATTCATGATAAGGCGCCTCAACATCTTCATTTTGTGAGTAGGGAAGAACTTTTTAATGAACTCCCTAGACATCTCAGTCCATGTGCCAATTGATCGTGGCCTTAATGCATGGAGCCAACCTTTAGCTTTATCTTTAAGGATAAAAGGGAATAATTTAAGCCTCACCACATCATCAGTTACATTTACAAAGCGCATGGTGGCTATCACCTCGTCAAATTCCTTAAGGTGTTGATAGGCACTTTCACTGTCTAATCTATGGAATCTTTGGAGGAGTTGGATTACTCCCGGTTTCAAATTTACATTTCCTGCATTTTGTGGAAAAACTATGCATGAGGGAGTGCTCACTCTTGCTGGTTGCAAGTAATCACATAATGTTTTGGGTCGGGGAACATTCTCAACCACATTCTCTCCCGTTTCGGTTTGGTTTTGGCCCAGATTTTGATTGGCCATAGGATTGGGTTGATTTACAGTCATACTTTCAGACAAAATTGGAGAATTTAAATGTCTCCTAGCACGTGGTTCTCTGTCAATTCCTTCTACTATTCCCCCTTCACTAATGAGTCGGTTATTAGAATCTCGAGCCCAATGTGGCATGCAAATCCTAAAAGAATGAAACAAAAAGAATTCTTCCGTCCTTCCTTTCCTTCTCTCTAAGACCGAAGCACAAGGTGTCTTGCAATGGCTGAGCCAGAAGCAAGGATAGAGACCGATTTCACCTAGTCAATAGGGGTTCAGAGAACTCCCCACCCACTCTTTGAATCTTTTGAGAAAAGTGCAGAAAAAGAAGAAAGAGGAATAGAATTGAGAAGAGAAATCTCTTAGCACAAGGTGATCCAAGACGGCAGGGCCGACCAATAGGAATCAAGGCGGCACAAGGCCTACCTATCAGAGATCCAAAAAGGAGTCTCCACCCACTCTACAAGAGATGAATATGATAGGAATGAATAAGAGAAGAAGAAGAGTAAGGTTAGAAAGATAGAACCTGATTTGAGACTTTATGATTCCTAACTTCTTCTTCAACTTCCTAGAAATCCTTGCAAAAGAAAAAAATAAACTTAGTACTAGAATCCTAAAAATCCTAAATAAATACTATTTTCAGAAATTTTGTGAAAAACCGTCAAAGTTCCCTTCAACGGCTCCAAAAACTTGTTCGCTTCCCCAAGTGTAGGGTTGCGATGTAGTAATAATCTCGGTAAGACCGAGGTCGATCCACAGGGACTTATGTAGGGATTCACAAAAAACGCCTAATAGTTTCTACTGAAGAGCTAACTAACAGATTTGTAGAAGATTGATGTAGATAGATGCTATTAAACTAAACTGAAGGTAATCAATTAATAAAGGCACTAGGGGTTCAAGGATCCACTTGTAGCAATCATTAATGCTCAACTCGCTGTGGTTTCTCACTTTCTCAACTAGAATCAAAATTAAGTTCTATCCAGTCGGATAATAGAGCAGTTAAAACAATTAATCTGTTATATGCATGATTCATGTACATGATTCTCTCAATTCAAGCTAGGACTTGAGCACACTTAATTCCATAAGTCAATCCCAATTCCAATAGGATAAGATCACAAACATAACCGTCATTAAATTCTGTCACAAGATAAAACTAGATCTTGATTTGAACTTGATCCAAATCACATTCACAATCTTACATACTTCAGAATCTTCAGAAAAGTAGACTTTTGGTATAAAGCTCCCACATGAAGATCATAAATCTAGAGCGTATGAAATCCAATTCCTCGGATCATACAGGTCTAGACTGTCTCGAAACAGTTAAGAACACAAGCAATTCTTCTAAACATCCATGAGCCATCATAAGACTAAGAAAAACTACTTTGAACTTTATTTAAAACTTCAAACCATTGTTCTTCACTAATAATCCAACTTGAAACCAAATCAAACGAATTGAAACATCTTAGATCCACTACAAGCTTCACCTCTTAACCTTAGCTAATAGGTTTAGCCGTTCATGATCCAAGGAAACATGAAAGCAACTAAAAAAAGCATGAACTAGAAAATAAACTAGAAGGAGTTGTAAAACTCCAAATCCGACTTCTGTTCTCTCCCACCGTGCTTAATCTGTTCTAGGATGCCTTAGGAAGAAGCCCTAGGTCCCCTTTTATAGCATAGTGTGGAAGAGTCCAGATTGCGCACGAAATTACGCAATTGCGCAGAGAAAATCGGAGCTTTACTGACAAGCTCTGTTACGCAGACGACCGATCACACGACCGGTCTGAGCTTCTGAACGATCGGTCGCACGACCGGTCTCAAAAACGTAAAAAATGTCCAGAGAGTTTTCAGAAAATTCAGACCCAGCTTTTTAATTCAAGGACCAGTCGCACAACCAGTCTGAGCAGTGGACGACCGGTCGCATGACCGGTCCTAATGGGTCCAGTGAGTTTTGGCCGCAAGGCTCCTTTGTTGAGTGATCAGACCGGTCGGACGACTGGTCTTGGGCTATGGACGACCGGTCGGACGACCGGTCTTCAGTGCTTTCTTCTGCATCCTTTCTTCTCTCCTTTGCTTCTTTCTTCCATCCTTTCCCTCTTAGTCCTTTAGTCTTCAATGCTTGTGAATAGCTTCTTTAAGCCTCCAATTGATGAATCCTTCCTCTTATCCTATAACCACAAAACCGTGCATTAGTTGGGTATTTAATCATGAAACCATGCATAATGAGTGATGAATTGGGGTTAGAATATGCACAATTAAGAGCTTAACATTCATCCTTGGCATGTGCCGAATATATCTCCAAACTTTCAAGTAGATTGGATTGGAAAAACTCCCCTTCTTCAGTAGATTCTATCATGTTTATCTCATGAGGACCATCATCATCGTCCGAATCCTCAAAGGGATCGAAGCAAACAACATATAGAGGATCAAGATTCTAATTTAAAACAAACTCCTCTTCCACAATGAACTCGATGAAATCTACTTCATGAGCATCATCATCATCCCTATGCCTTTTACCCATATGGAACTCATTCACCTCCAATGTCATGTTCTCAAATGACAATTGCATCTCCCCATTCCAGCAATTGATAATTTCGTTTGATGTAGCCAAGAATGGGCGGCCCAAAATTACCTGTATTTGAGTGCTAGTATCCATAACTGGTTGTGTGTCCAAGATGATAAAATCCACCGGACAGTAGAATTTGTCGACTTGGACCAATACATCCTCAACTACCCCTCTCAGTACACAAATAGATCGATTAACGAGTTGCAACATGGTCTTGTTAGGTTTTAATTCACTAAGACCAAATTGCTCATATACCGAGTAAGGGATCAAGTTTACGCTTGCCCCCAAATCTAGCAATGCATGCTCAATCCGGTAGTCACCAATGATACATGAGATTGTGGGACTACCGAGATCCTTATATTTTGGGGGGGTCTTTTGGGTGAGAATGGCACTCACTTGCTCATTGAGGAAGATCTTTTGTTATACATTATATTTGCGTTTGGTTGTGCATAGATCCTTTAGAAACTTATCATATGAAGGAATTTGTTTTATGGCATCAAGTAGAAGAATGTTGATCTTGACTTGTTTAAAAACCTCTAGAATGTCATGAGAGTTTGGGAGAGGTTTTGAAGCAACCAATCTCAAAGGGAATGGTGCTACAGGCTTGTGAACGCGTTCCGTTTCTTGTGGGGCTGAGTTAGATCCATCCTCATTCTCAGAATTTATGGATCATTAGGCTTGTCGGCCTTTACTGGAATAGATTTGTCAATTTGCTTACCACTTCTAAGAGTGATGATGGATTTTGCTTGCTCCACATGTTGGTTAGGGAGGTTAGGGGAGCTTATTTCATGTGCTTGTTTAGGATTGAGCTAAGGTTAGCCCAGAAAGGTCTCGTTCCTAATATTCAAGCGTCCCTTAATCTCATCAACCGACGTTTTTAGCTCTTGGAACATTTGCTGATTTGATTGATTGATTTGCTTTTGCCCTTACATAAACGCCTTTAAAGTGTCCTCCATTGAAAATTGAGGTGGGGCCATGTTTTGCATGGGTGGCCCTCCTAGAGAGTTGGTAAGATTGCCTGTAGGACCATTCCTCCAACTGAAATTTGGATGGTTCTTCCAAGTAGAGTTGTACATGTTACCTCCCGGTCCGTTGAAAGGCTATTGATACCCATATGCGGCATTTGCTTGCTCTTGTAACACCTCTTGAAATATGGAAATTGTAGGATAATCTTACGTAGAGTATACATTAGCGGCACAAATTCTGCATACATTCTCAATGGCTTTTGTGGACTTAGAAACTCCACTTTTACTTAGCTCCATAGCTGTTGAGCTCTTAATTTATACATATTCTAACCCCGTTTCATCACATTTATGCATGATTTCTATGATTAAAGGACTAATCTAATACATGTATGTGATTGTAGGAATCAGAGAGAGCTATTATGAATTTGATGATAAAATGATCCCTTTGAACCACATTGAAGACTCTGGAAAGAAGCCTCGAATAATCACTTTAAAAAGACCTGGATTGGCAGAAGAAAATAAGATTCAGAGAACACAACAATCGGCCACTGGGCACCTGACCATCAGTTGGCCGAGCGCCCGAAATTTGGAGGATTTCTACTAAACCTGCTAGACGTTTTTGGACCTGATCGGGCGCTCGACTACCACATGGTCAGGCACCCGATATTCAAAAGTGAATTTATGAAAACGTGCTGGACCGATTTGAAGCATGGTCGAGCGCCCGACCAACACCTGACCGGGCGCTCGATGACCGACATAAGTGCGTAAATTTTTACGCAATCTGAGGCGGTGGGTGAGTTTTGATATAAAAGGACACCTTGGCATTCTTCCTAGAGCATCCTAGAAGAGTTCTAAATTTGTGGGGAGCAAGGGAGATCATTGTGGAGCGACAACAACTCCTTCAACTAGGGTTTTTTCTAATTTTTTATACTTTCAAGTAGCTTTTCTTTTATTTCTAGTTGTAGTATGACAATGCTCGGCTAGAACCTCTCTGTTGAGCTCTGAATTGTGCACATTTTAACCCCAATTCATCACTCATTATGCATGGTTTGTATATTTAAAAGACTTATCTAATACATTTTTTTGTTAAAAGAATGAAAGAGAGACATCACCAAAATGAAGATTAAAAGACACTCTTAATGTGCATTAAAAGTAAAAGAAAAGAAGCAAGAAAAAGAGTGAAGAAAAGAAGCAAAATCACCCTAAGAGATTGATCTCCCAGCCTGAGCTGTAATATCTATGATTTTTTATGATCTATTATTTAATTTAAAAACCTGGATTTGAATTTATAAAATTAAAATAATAATAATTTGATGTGTATAAGGTTGATAACATGTTTGATGTACGTTTCTCATGGAATAATTGGGTAGAAAAGTGGAATTATAAACTACATTCCATGTACATAAACTTTAGTATTTCATTTTAAATTATTTGTATCATTTGTGGAATTAATCTGAGCCATAAACTGATAGATTAAATCATGTAGAATCCAATAATATAATCTGATCGACCAGATCTAATCATAGATCTTTCTATCGTGGTCATTCATCCTTATTTTGATCACTGTGGCCCATTAAACTGATCGAATCAAATTTGGTTCGGTTAAAATCATAGAGTGTCCTTACAGGAACCTTGATGACCATTGAAATTATCATCGAACTTTGATCAAGCCGGTAAACCTTATCCTAGCACTAAACCAGTGGTGAAAGTGAACCCCTGTGATTTATTTCAATTGGTATGTCATTTAATTGTGGGATTTTCTCCACATCTTTGTTATAAGATTTTAGTCGTCTGATAAGCACCTAATATTGCATAATTAACCCTGGTTGTTAAGAGCAATATCATTATTTTCCCGGTTAATTATCCCTCATTGGATTAATTTTCAATGTTCAAGTGATCAGGAGAGGTTGCGCAAGATTCAATCCAATCAGGGCATTTAAAGACCCAAAAGAGAGCAAGATCAAGCATGAGAACAATCTTGAAGGAAGTCGAATCGTAAAGATCAAAGGATGGATCATGTTCTATGATGGACCGCATCACAGCGCCGCTCATTTGGAATTCTAGGCTATGCATTTTTGCATGGTCGTGATTGAGCGATCATACAAGTTTGGATGATCCAGATTGGATGTCCAAATAAAGGGTGAGCCAAGCATCAAGCAACAAGTGGAAATGTTTCATTCCAACCATTTAGCTTGATCTCCACCATTCATACATGAGACAATTGGATCAGTCTTCCATCAACCAACGTCACCAAGCTGGAGATAAACTCACCGTCCACCCATTCAGAGCTTCTACCAGCGGAAGAGATTGTATCCAAGTTCATCCACCGTTCAATCAAGGCAATCAGTTGAAGTAGGTTTCCAACCGGCCAACCATTCAACCCAAGACCAACTTCCAAGTCCGCATCAAGCAGTGGACCACATCTCAATCCATAGTCGTCCACTCATTCTAGTATCCTCTGATCATCAACCATCCAGCTCTAGCACGTGTGGAACCATCCATCAGCTGGACCCACCATCAAATCCCTGCACGTCAAGCATCCATCAAGTGGATCGTCCAATCATCCAGCCAAAAATGGTCAGCTCATGACCGTCCAGTAGAACCAATTGGAGACATCATCTCCACCATCTCAGCTGTCCAAAAGGTGGACCCAATGGCTAGCATCTGCGTCCTGCAAGGTGGGCCACACATCAATCCATTCAATGGCTAGCAACAATCCAAAGCAGTTGTTGGATGTCCCTCATCTCCACCATGCTTTGCACGCAACACCATCTCAAAGCAGTCGTGGACCCCACCTCCATCTACCTTTCTCCCCCATTCAGTCAGTGGACGCCCAACAATCCATCTATCCATCCAACAATCTAGATCACATGATCTCAGCCGTTGATCGAAGCTGTCTATCAGAATCTTTTCATCTCAGCCGTCCATGGCCATCAACAACATCTGTAACTACTCCAACGGTCACCATGTCCACCGTCATCTCCATCACCTTCCAACCATGGCCTGCATCAACCGTCCTTCCATCCACCTTTCACCGCCCATCTTCCACGTCCAGCAGCTGCCAAGACAGCAGCTGTCCATCAGATGTTGTGCATCACTAGCACCCTCCAGTCCATATCCATCAACCGTCCATCAAGTGGACCACCTTCAACAAATGAACGTTATCCATCTAGTCAGCAACCAGCGTCCACCAAAGTCCAAACCACACCAGCGGCCAGCTCTCCACCATCCAGTGGACCAACATCCACATATGGACTTCTCCATCACAAGCAACATGCAAACATCCATCGTCCAGCAACCATCAGATGGATCTCCACCATCCTTTGATCAGCAGCTGTATGAAGCTAGCAAGAGAGGAACTCTCTCTCTCTCTCTCCCCCCACACGTGTAAGGCTATCATGCCACCTCACCACTCCAAGTCCAAACCTAGAGGAAGTTTTGCTTTAGGCTTGGAGTGCCACCTAGGCTTAGAGTACTTTTCATGACACCTCATCACCCAAGCCTATCTCCAAGCCCAAACCTAGAGAAACTTTTTTCTTTTAGGCTTGGAGTGCCACCCAAGCTTGGAGTACAACATAAGCCTCCCAAAAAGTTATAAAATGAGCTCCTCCCCTTCTCGTTTCCATCATCCAATTCTCTACAACTCCTCTCTTCTCTTCATTAGTTTTCTTTCTTTCTTTCTTTTGTAGTATAGAGTAGTTTTCTCTTTTGTAGAAATTAAGTCTTCCATTTGTAGAATGGTTGGCTAAACTCTTAACTAAGGCTAGGGGTGAAGCCTTTGAAGAAATTTGTAAAGTTTGGTTCTTTTGGTTCAACAATGGTGTGTGAATGTTGGAGTTCTCTTTAGTTGATTGGTTCGGTTATCCATCTCGGCGGACGCTATTGTTGTGCACAGCCCTTAATCCATCGTCGACTCTGAGCACGTTGGATGCTTGAGATCCCTTGCACACCAATTAGCTAGTTCATGATCGATAAAGTCCCTTGATCCATCATCGACTCCGGGCACAATGGATGCTTTGGATTCCCTACGGTCATCGATCTAGTGCAGGTAAAGTCATCAATCTATAAAATTCATTGATCCATTGTAGACTCCAAGCACATTAGATGCTTTAGATTCCCTGAGATCGATAGACGAGATCTTAATGGTTAGATCGGTCAATCAAAGCGTCATATCTTGTAAGTATGCATTTGATCGTATGAGTTGTGATCTTATCAGTTGACTTTTTGGTAAAGTTGTTGATTTGTACAATTCTTTGATCCATTGTCGACTTCAAGCACATTGGATGCTTGGAATTCCCTGCGATCAACTAACGAGTGCTTCATGGTCAAATCAATCGGTTCAGATCACCATCTTTTATGAAATATGCAAGTGATTTAACCGTTTCATCTTCCGATTGTAACAGATCTTTATTCAATTCCAGTTGAGTTATAGTTGGACCAATGAATCAAACCTTGTGGATTAACCAAAGGTGGATCTCTAATGCCTTAGCCTCTTTTCTATTTTTATCTTTCATCACACACAACTTGCTCCACTCTCGTGGATAATTCAGATTTCATCTCTCCCACCTAAACTAATTCTTTTAAGTGTTCTTAACCTTAATCCCTGTGGTTCGACCTCGGTCTCACCGAGTATTTTACTACTTTGCTACCTGCACTTGGGTGTGCAATCTTCGAGTTGTAGCAACGTCCATGTGAAATTTTATCACTGAATGATCTTCCGAGACTATCTAATCAAAGACTTACTGTGTAGGGCCATGTGGAACACCAATCAAGGTGAAATCACTTATGGATGACCTTTTTCATATTTTTAGGTGACCTATTGAATTAGATTTCATCGTAGTGTCCTAGATGTGTACATATGGACCGAGATGTACTGAAGTTCCATTCGATGCGATGTACCAATTCAAAGTCTTATCTCTTCGAATTCTGTTACGTAGATAAGGATAAGAGGATTTCTATCTCCGTTGAGAACCGTCCATCTTTGTGAATGACCATCGTTGTGTGTTTACATTTTATGCTTTCTAAGTTTTCTAAGATGACCCATGTTCCCATGTTTTCAGAATCTGGAACCGAAGTGTGTTCACCATCCATCGCATTTTTGATCAATTACTCTTAAACCGATAAGAAAAACGAAAAGTTAACGGCCAATTATTTAATCCAGGACCACCCTAACTTATAGTGCGAACAACTTTACACAATACTCAACGGTTATGATTTAATCTTGCCTTGAAGTGGTCAAGCTTATCCTTAGAAACTAACCACCTTAAGTTGTAGTGTTTACCACCATTTAAATCATTCTTTGTGTCCTTAGGAGATCGAGAGTTGGGACATCACTTGTACTTTTCAAACTTACCATACTTTAATAACTTTTCGAACCCATTGTCATGACGGTATCAGATTTGTAAAAGGTGGGCCCAATTTCGAGATATTACATATTTAATTTAGAACGTCCATTAAGTGTAACGTTGTTCAGATCAATGTGTGTCCATCCGATAATCCCTTAATCCCAAACTTCAACAATAGCTTGATGATTTTGATGTCTATATGATGTACGCCTCAGATTTGATAGAAGAACCCTAGGTAGAGCATAGATTAATCACACCTATCTCCACTATCATTTGTTTTAATCTAGAATTATATTTCAGTTCAAATATTATTTAAATTATCTCAAGAGAGGAAATGCTGGAATCATGTACGAGTACTCCCTCCCTTATCTCATCTGGACCATCCATTATCTGGTCCACTCCATCAAACCATTCATCTTCATCATCACGATCGTCCACATTCTTTTTTAGTGTTTGATCGGGGAGGAGAGACGATTTGTGTGTGAATCGGTGGATCATAGTGTAAAGCTTGTATCAGAGATTTTAACCATAGGATTGTGGTCAATCGAGTTTTCTTATCATCTTAACCGTCAGATTTTGGGTTTAGACCATCTAAACTGTGAGTTCAAGGAATTTTCACTCTACTTTCTTTTATGAATGCTGCATTTTATAGTTTAATTTAGTTTATTTTTGAAATAATAGTAATGTGGATGATCTGGACCACTGAATCCACGTCCCAACCATTTGTTACTGGTTGATAAAAGGACGGATGGAGTGAATCTTATTTACAACATGTCCAGAATTACTGTATTGCATGTGGACCATAGTTCTTTGAGAATTTATTTTGTGTAAACATTATTTTATGAAAAAGTACAAAAATCCTAGACCTTACTAGTGGACTCATCCATTACAAGATGGATGGAGTGGATTTCTAAAATGGGCCCCACAAGAGAGGAAAAAAAGAAAGAAAGAAAGAAAGAAATTGGGTTGTTGGACCGGTCAGCGCCCGTGCACCGACGCACATGGAAACAAGGAGGGGGCTGACGTATATGGGCCCCACTCGTGGGACCCACCATGATGTATTTGTTAGATCTGAACCGTCCATCCTCTCCAGAATGTGGATATTAGGTGTCCCTTTAAGTTTCAGTGTGATCTGATATTTGAATGGGCCCCACCATCTTAATTAGTGAAAACGTTTCTGAGATGTAAAGCAGACAGAAAAATGTGTATTTCTGGACTGGACAGCAGTCCACTCGTGCGCCCCATATGTATTTCTTTGAGAGATCCACCCCATTCATATTGTGTATTAATCAGTAAAGGACCCACCATAAAAAAGATGAGACCAATTGGAGTCCCGGATGGCCCACATCACTAGAATCAGTGGTGCTAACTATCTAAAACTGAGATAGAACCTGAACTTAAGGTGATTGGTACATCTGGACCCCACAAGGGAGTTATCTCTCCAATATAAAGCGTTCAATACCTGGACCAATAAGTTTTGAGTATACCAGTTTAATTTTGGGTACATCAGATGTCCAGATTGGCCGTACCAAGCCAAACCGTGGGGGATGTTGCTGTCCATAAATCCTGAAATTTCGTGTATAGTTTATATTAAAGTTTCTAAATAATTGGAAAAGTCTAGATTATAGTTCATTAATTGGTACTCTAATTTTATTTGATTTTGTGGTTTAATTCGATGTACAATATACAATAATTAATCCATGTAATTATTACTAACATGTGGTAACATCTTGATTTCTGTACTTGATGATTTTGTATGCATTTGGTGATTTTTAATATATGCAATTAGTGACCATTTTAAATTCTTGCATTTGTTATACACATTAATCTATGTACTTTGTGGTTATTTTTTAATTCATGCAAGCTAGATTAATTGTCTGTTATTATATATTTAATGTTTATACACATGCATACATGTTTACATGTACAATGCAGTCATGCATAGAGCGGTACATGGCAAGGTTGAGTTCATGGATTAAGTCAGAGTGGGGTATGTGAATGGTTTTTATCCATGATCATCCAAGTGTGGTTAATTTTGGACTATGTATGGTCTGTGTGTGATGGATATAGTTGTGGTTGTGTGGATTGGGCTAAGCATGCATGATTCTATGGTGATTATTCTTTTGTGGAAGTTGTATGTGGTAATGTTGTCTTTATGGAAATTGCGACCCGTGTCAGGATCGGGCGTATCGTGTTAGGATCGGAGCATTGTAATCCAATGTTGTCTCCATAGAGAATGCGTACCGTGTCAGGATAGGACATATCGTATCAGGATCGGGGGTTACCACACATGACTGGAGGCGGCTAATGTTATCTTTATGGGGATTGCGACCCGTGTCAGGATCGAAGCGTTGTAATCTAACGTTGTCTCTATAGGGAATGCATACCGTGTCAGGATCGGGGCATTGCCGTACCCCTTTGGATGTGGAATATTATGTGGTTAATTTATCAATTTGAGGCCAGACTAAAGACCTTGTATTAAAGGCCACGTGTATGGTTGATTTACACATGATGCATGGGCTTTCATTGTGGGAGGTTGGTTCGGTATCTATTGTTTATTGTCACGGGATGGAACATGTGCGCATGACATACATTCTTATTTATTATTATTTGGTTACTGTTACAATTTTATTTACATGTTATATGAACGCTTAATCATATTATGGAGTGGAGTAAGTATTTCTATTCGCTGGGCATTGTTTTGCTCACCCTTCTTAGGAAACCGTAGGTTCAGGAAGTGACATGGAATCCTTCGAGAACGAGGCACAAGCTGAGGACATGGTGGAAATTCAGGAGGAGGAGAACGCCAATTCTAATGAAGACACTTTTATCTATTTTTTATATTACGTTTATGTTGGGATTACTGGACGCTTATGTAGTCTTTGATTATTGGAGATTTGATGATTTCAGTTTATTTTAGACTTAAACATTCTGATTTATGTATGAAAAAAATACATGATTTCTAACTTGGTTAGTTAAGTAGATAATCGATTAGATTTTGCATTTATTTTTCTTAGTAACGATTGAAAATTCGTGCTCGGGTGGTATATTCGGGCGCCAAATTTTGGGGCATTACATGAGTGATTGATCTCCTAGCCTAAGAGATTGATCTCCCAGCCTGAGCGATTGATCGACGGAGCCTATAGATTAATCACCCGAGCCATAAAAAGTCCATATTTTTTAAGATTTATTGTTGAAACTCGCTGGACACTTTTTGCACCCAGCAATCAATCGCTCGGCCACCTGTGATCAATTGCCCAGAACAAGCGATCAATCACTCAGCGCAAGAGATCAATCGACAATGCGCCCAGTCCAGAAACTTCTAAATCTGTCCGATTTTCTCTACACAAGTACATAAGTTTTACCCAAATTCTGGAATATTTTACGTTAATGAGGCTTGAAAGCTATAAAAGGACTCATCCACTTCATTCCTAAGGCATCTAGTAACGTGGGGAGCAAAGAGATCAAGACTTAGAAGGCTTCCTAGCCTCCTACAACTAGTTTTCTTCTTCTTCTAGTTATAGTTTCTAGTTTTAATGCTTTCTTCTAGTTAACCTCTTAGCTAAGGCTAAGAGGTGAAGCTTGTGGCTAGTTTCATGTTTTATTCATTTTGATCCAAGTACTTTTACTTCAAGTTTGGATTTTGAATGTTCTGGTTTGAATAAAGTTGGTTTTTTTAGAAGTTTTATGAGAGTTCATGTGCTCCGGACATGAGTTCCTTGCAATTCTTTGAGATTGTCATGTTGGGATTCAGTTGATTTGAATTGTGGTAACCCTTAAGCATGCCATAGTCTCTTGGCATGGCTGTTACTCCGAAGGCTACATATTTAAAGTCTATGTGCTCAAATAGGACTAGAGTTTGATTTCTTAACTTAAGTGGGATTGTATGTGCTTGAATGCTTTATCTTCTAACTAGAGGAGAGATAGAACTTCGAATCTAGTTATGTTTTATGCTTGGATGAATGAATTAACATGGGATTTCTACAAGTGGATCCTCAAAAGCTTTAGTTGTCTTTTTCATAATCTCAGATTTTTCTTGTTTATGTTTAGTTGTTAAAAATTATTTTTCCTAAACTTCTTAGATTTCAGTTATTAGAGTAGTTGGAATTGTTTACCTCTTTCCCTGTGGATCGACCTCAGTTTTATCGAGAATTATTACTACATCGCAGCCTTGCACTTGAGGCGAGCGAACACTCTCAACTAGGCTGAGAGGTGAAGCTTGTAGTTAATTTCATATTTAATTCGATTTTATTCTAGTACCTTTACTTCAAGTTGGATTTTTTAATGTTCTAGTTTGAATAAAGTTGGTATTTTTAGAAGTTTTATGAGAGTTCATGTACTCCGGACATGGATTCCTTGCAATTCTCTGAGATTATCATGAATGTCTTGATTAGATTCAAATTGTGATAATCCTTGAGCATGCCATAGTCCATAGGCATGGCTGTTACTCCAAAGGCTACATATTTGAATGTTATGTGTTTGAAAAGGACTAAAACTTGAATTCCTTACTTAAGTGGGATTGAATGTGCTTTAATCAAAGCTTTATCTTCCAACTAGATGAGAGATAGAACTTTGAATCTAGTTATGTTTTATGCTTGGATTGAATGGATTAACATGAGTTCGCTGTGAGTGGATCCTTCAAGCCTTAGTTTCCCCTCTCATATTAATCAGATTTACTGTTTTAAGTTGTTGTTTAGTCTTAGTTTTCATAATTGATATCTTAAACTGTTTGAATTGAAGTTGTTAAATTAAGTTAGGGTTGTTTACCTAATTCCCTGTGGATCGACCTCGGTCTTACCGAGAATTATTACTACATCGCAGCCTTGCACTTGAGGCAAGCGAACAATAGCCTTGACTTTTCGTGTGAGATTGGCTATCCTTATATTTATATCATCTTCCTCCTTAAGGATGTAAATCCCTCCTTTCTCTTTTTGTTGAGGAGGCTTGAGAGTACTAGACTTGTCCGAGGTATCCCATGATTGGGCATTCTCGGCCAACATGTCTAAGTAACTCCATGCCTCATCTAGATTTTTGCTCATGAACTCGCCAATGCACATCATCTCTACAAATTGGCGCATGTTGAAATTCAATCCATCATAGAAGAAGTTTATAATTCTCCAACTTTCGTATCCATGATGTGGGCAAGTGAGTAAAAGTTCCTTATGAAAATGCGGTATAAGTTTGATTACCGCTGTTGTAGAAGCAAGAAACAAGTTATCTTGTCATAGAGGGGGGTGAATAGGACACTTTTTAAATTTCTCAATACAAAGTATTCTTAGAGCACTTTCATCAAACACCAGATATGCAAAGTATAAATCAATAAAAGCACATGTGAAAGAAGTAAATCAGTTCATCCATTCAGCACACAACAAGGGATTTTTATAGTGGTTCGGTTATGTACCTACTCCACTCCCGGCTGATCCACTCACTCCTTGAGTGGCCGGATTTCACTATCACTATGGTTTTAAACGAGGTTAACCATAAACCTTAACAGCCTACAAAAGGACTTACGACTCAACACATGGATTTATCCTTCCATAGGACTAATCCATGACCACTTAGTCCTACACAAGGGCTTGTCCTACTCAAGGACTTGTCCTAAGCAAGGACTCTACCGAGTTTGGGTCTTCAAACTCTGAAACCCAAATCTCAACTTGAGGAGGTTTCTTGGACTCGAAAGACTAAATATACTTAGCTGATAGAGTCCCTTGATGATGCCTTTGTTGAAGAAGCTTCGGCTTGTACGGAAGATGCTACAATCCGAAGATTGCACACCCAAGTGCAAGTAGCGAAGTAGTAAAATACTCGGTAAGACCGAGGTCGATCCACAGGGATTGGGGTTAAGAACACTTAGAGGAATTAGTTTAGGTGAGTGAGATGAAATTTGGTTTATCCACGTGAGTGGAGCAAGTTGTGTGTGGTGAAGGACAAAGATAGAAAAGGGGCTAAGGCATCAGGGGTCCACCTTTGATTCATTCACAAGATTTGATTTATTGGTCCAACTATAACTCAACTGGAATTGAATAAAGATTCATTCCAACCGGAAGATAAAACAGTTAAACCATTTGCATATTTCATAAAAGATGGTGATCTGAACCGATTGATTTGACCATGAAGCACTCGTTAGTTGATCGCAGGGAATTCCAAGCATCCACTGTGCCCGGAGTCGACAATGGATCAAGGAATTGTACAGATCAACAACTTTGCCAACAAGTCAACCGATAAGATCACAATTCATACGATCAAATGCATACTTACAAGATAGGAGGCTTTGATTGACCGATCCAACCGTTAAGATCTCGTCTATCGATCGCAGGGAATCCAAAGCATCCAATGTGCCCGGAGTCTACAATGGATCAAGGGATTTTACAGATCGATGACTTTACCTGCACTAGCTCGATGACCGTAGGGAATCCAAAGCATCCAACGTGCCCGGAGTCGACGATGGATCAAGGGACTTTATCGATCATGAACTAGCTAATTGGTGTGCAAGGGATCCCAAGCATCCAACGTGCCCGGAGTCGACGATGGATCAAGGGGCTTGCACAACAATAGCGTCCGCCGAGGTGGATAACCAAACCAATCAACCCAAGAGAACTCCAACAATTACACCACACAATGTTGAACCAAAAGAACCAAAGCTTGCAAATTTCTTCAAAGGCTTCACCCCTAGCCTTAGCTAGAGGTTTAGCCAACCATGCTACAATGGAAGACTAAATTCTCTACAAAGGAAAAACTACACTACTCTACTTCTACAAAGAAAAAGAAGAAAAGAAAAGAAGACTTGGATTGTGGGATTTGAGGGATGAGAGGGATTGAGGGATGATAGGGATTGAGGGATGATGAAGGTGGTGTGGGGACCACTGGAACATGGGATGGACGGTGGAGATCACTGCTGGACCCACGATGGTGCTGAAGAGTTGGAGCTGGAAATGGTGGGGTCCACTAGAGCATGGGTGGTGGACATGGAGTTGAATGGGTTCACATCTGGAGGCTGGTGAGGTCCATCTTGTGTGGTGGTGATGGACGGCTTGATGTTATGGATGATTAGCGGCTGAGATTTCCACATGTGTGGCTGTTTGGACAGCCATTGGATGGCTATACTTTGGACGTCTAACATCTGGTGGGGTCATCATGGTGGACGGTTGAAAAAGGACAAGGGGCTGGCGCCTGGATGAAAGTTGATGGATGACTGAGGATGTGATAGTTTGGTTCACCAAGCTGGCCATTAGAGGTGCTGCTGAAGACGGCAGAGATTTGATGGTGGATCCCGCTGATGATGGTGATGATGCTGAAGGTGAGGTCCATTGTTGATGCTCTTGAAGACGCCCATTGCTACTGTTGGTCTGTCCGTTGCTGATGGACGTTGATGGTGTTTGGATGCAGCACCATGGTCGATGGAGATGAGGGGTCCACAGTGCTAGATGATTAGGGCCATTGATGCTTCATGAAACTGTGGCCCGCCTTGCTGAATGCTACAGTTGGTCCAATCTTCGATCTTTACAGCCCGATTTCTTGCACGACCGCTTCACACTTGATCTTGATCACTTTGAGGCTTTAAGACGTCCTAATTGGCTCAGATCTTGTCCAACTTCTCCTGATTACCCGAAGACAGAAAATTCACCTAATGAGGGATAATTAACCAGAAAAACAATGATAACGCCCTTAACAACCAGGGTTAATTATACAATATTAGGTACTTATCACACCCCCCAACCAGCATTTTGCTAGTCTCGAGCAAAACATGCGAAAATCATCAAAGGATTTTTCAAAATACTGCAATAAATCTTATCCTCGACAGTTTTCATCAATTGAAATCATCTCAAGACTTCTCTTATTTCCTAATGAAAGAGAAGAAAAGGTTCAATGTATTTATGTGATCTTTCAAGTTATCTAAACAGTAGAGTTTCTAAGGCATATAGTTTTGAGAATATTTAAATATAGATTCTAGTCATTTAGTAAACAAATTGAGTTCAAAGCATTAATCATTCAATAGAAGCATTCTAAACATTGAGTTCCATGGTGCACGGTGAAGTCTAGCCTTAACACAACTAGGGGTTCAGTCTTCTACTTTCATGTTAACACTGATGATTGAAGAGAATGGTCAAATCAACCAAGTCACTGATTCCGAACCTTGCTACTGTTCTTCTTCTTCTTCTTTTTTTTTTTTTTTTTTTTTTTTTTTTTTTTTTTTGAACCAAAAACCGATAGCCGAAGACTCCAAAAGGCTTACTTCGTACTATGGTAATGTTTTGTAATGGTAACGACAATGGATGAAAATCCTTGCCCCAAATTACTATGAATATTCTTTCTTTTTTTTTTTCACTTTTTTTTTTTCACTTTTCTATGAACCAAGTAGACAAGGATCTCCAGGCTTGGTTCCAATCATTCTCAACAATCATCAAGTCAACATTATAGTATCAAACTCAAATCCTGGCAATGCAAGCTAGATGTGAACTTGTGAAAATTCATGACTCAATCAATGTTTATCATTTTCTAATGGAAAATTAATGGAACGAACTCAATTTTGAAATTTACTGAAGCAACTAAAACTCTAGGCTTTAATATTGTCATCACTAAATGCCTTTTCATTCTACTATTCAAATAATTTCAAAATCACATAAATCACATAAATCCCTAGATATATTTTTTTTTTTTTGTTTTTTTTTTTTTTTTTTTTTTTTTTTTTTTTTTTTTTTAAGGCTAAAGAAATAATAATTTATAGACAATGCAACCACAAAATTTCCTGTTCCTTTTGTGCAATGCACATAGACCACGTATCATCCGACAGACTCCTTCGGCCACAAGATGAGCCACATCCTCACATTTCCCATGATCAATTCAGTTTGGGGTCTTACGCTGCTCATAATACCATGAGAGTGTGCTTCACCTCCCAGCTGCCTTAATCCCCTTCATGATTTCTGGGAACAGGGAATATCTGTCGGTTTCAACAGCGATTTCCAACTAAGGTCCTCTATCACGGTGCGTTCAACACGAACAGGATGTTTCCAATAAAACCATTTTTTTTTAATTGACCTAAAATAGTAAAAAGAAAGGCAAAATAGCAAAGAGATAGACAACTGGAAAGATTTTTTTTTTACAGGAATTCCACACCCCCCAACCTAAATGTAACATTGTCCTCAATGTTGAAAAATGAATGCATAGGCAACTGCAACATGAGAGCAAAATGGTAAAGAATAGAGGGTAAAGAGTACCTGAGAGGATGAATACTTGTAAGCACTGGAATTTTCCAAGTTGCCAAAATAAAATACAAGAAACAAACTAACCTACTAGTATACAAAAGGGGATCTCCGTCAGACTAGGAGATCAATCCTGATAAACAGGATCTTCCAGAGGGGTGGATTCCTCCTCTGGGGCAAATTCCTCAAGAAAGGGCTTCAAACGCTGCCCGTTCACTTTGAATACATTTCCATTTTTGGGGTTCTCAATCTCGATAGCCCCATGAGGGTAAACAGTTTTGACTACAAAAGGGCCGGTCCATCGAGATTTCAGCTTTCCTGGAAACAGATGTAGCCTAGAATTGTACAAGAGAACTTTCTGAGATGGTTCAAAAGATCTTCGAAGGATATTCCTGTCATGGAATACCTTCGTTCGTTCCTTGTATATTCTAGCATTATCATAAGCCTCATTCCGGATTTCCTCCAACTCATTCAGCTGGAGTTTGCGAAGCGAGCTGGCCTTGTCAAGATTGAAATTGAATTTCTTTATAGCCCAATAGGCTTTATGCTCCAACTCCACAGGCAGATGGCAAGCTTTCCCATAGACAAGTCTATAGGGAGACATTCCAATTGGGTTTTTGTATGCTGTACGGTAAGCCCACAACGCATCGGTTAGTCTTAAAGACCAATCCTTGCGATCTGGATTTACAGTTTTTTCCAAGATGTGTTTGATTTCCCTGTTGGAAACTTCTGCTTGACCACTTGTTTGTGGGTGATAGGGCGTACTCACCTTGTGTGTGATACCATATCTCTTCATCAAAGCCTCGAAAGGTCTGTTACAGAAGTGTGTACCCCCATCACTGATAATGGCTCGAGGCGTCCCAAATCTTGACAGAATATTCTCTTTTAGAAATCGTAGAACCGTTTTGTGATCATTGGTTCTACACGGGATTGCCTCAACCCATTTGGAGACATAATCGACAGCCAGTAGGATATACAGATATCCAAATGAGGAAGGGAATAGTCCCATGAAATCGATACCCCAACAATCGAAAACTTCGATGATCAATATCGGATTCAAAGGCATCATATTTCTACGGGAGATTCCTCCCAACTTTTGACAACGGTCACAGGCTTTGCAAAAAACATGGGTGTCCTTGAATATTGAAGGCCAGTAGAAACCGCACTGGAGAATTTTGGCAGCGGTTTTCTTAGAAGAGAAATGACCACCACATGCATGAGAATGGCAAAAGGAGACGACACTGGTTTGTTCATTATCTGGAACACACCTCCTTATGATCTGATCTGGGCAGTATTTGAACAAATACGGATCATCCCAGAAAAAGTTGCGTACCTCGGTGAAAAATTTTCTTCTATCTTGTGGGGTCCAATGACTTGGAATTCTACCTGCAGCAAGATAGTTAACAATGTCAGCAAACCAAGGTTGGCAAGAGATTTCAAACAACTGTTCATCAGGGAAAGTGTCCTTTATCGGTGTCGTCTCTACGGAATCAGAGAGTACTAGGCGAGACAAGTGATCAGCCACTACGTTTTCTACTCCCTTTTTGTCTCGGATCTCAAGGTCGAATTCTTGGAGCAAAAGGATCCACCTGAGCAAGCGAGGCTTAGCATCTTTCTTAGAAAGAAGATACTTGAGAGCCGCATGATCAGTAAAAATCATAATTTTGGACCCAATCAAGTAGGACCTGAACTTGTCGAGTGCAAAGACTACGGCAAGGAGTTCCTTTTCCGTAGTAGAGTAGTTTACTTGCGCACTGTTCAAGGTTCTACTTGCGTAGTATATAACATAGGGCTTCTTGTCTTTTCTTTGCCCCAAAACTGCCCCAACAGCGTAGTCACTTGCGTCACACATGATTTCAAAAGGTATAGTCCAATCGGGTGGTTGCATTATCGGTGCGCTGGTCAACATGCCTTTAAGCTTGGTGAAAGCTTCTTGGCAGTCATTGGTCCACTCGAATGGAGCATCCTTTTGCAGGAGATTGCATAATGGACGAGAGATATGACTGAAGTCCTTTATAAATCTCCTATAGAATCCTGCATGACCCAAGAAAGAACGAATGTTTCGTACACTTATGGGGGCTGGTAGGTTGGCAATTAAGTCGATCTTTGCCTTGTCTACTTCTATTCCGTTGGACGAAATATTATGTCCAAGAACAATTCCCTTTTGAACCATAAAATGACACTTTTCCCAATTCAAAACAAGATTCTTTTCTTCACACCTTGTCAAGACCAATTGTAAATGCTTCAAACATTCATCAAAGGAACAACCAAATACCGAGAAGTCGTCCATGAAGACTTCCAAGAAATGTCCAACCATGTCAGAGAAAATGCTGAGCATGCATCTCTGAAAAGTGGCAGGAGCATTACACAGTCCGAAAGGCATCCTCTTGTACGCAAAGGTGCCAAATGGACAAGTGAATGTGGTTTTCTCTTGATCTTCTAAGGCAATCTCTATTTGGTTGTATCCAGAGTACCCATCTAGGAAACAGTAATAGGAGTGGCCAGCTAACCTCTCTAACATTTGATCAATGAATGGTAAAGGAAAGTGGTCCTTCCTAGTAACAGTATTCAGTTTCCTATAGTCGATACACATTCTCCAACCAGTAGTGACTCTAGTTGGCACCAACTCATTGTCTGCATTCGCAACTATGGTAACTCCAGATTTTTTTGGTACCACTTGGGTTGGACTTACCCATTGGCTATCTGAAATAGGGTAGATGATACCCACATCCAATAGCTTGAGGACCTCGGCTTTAACCACTTCAGTCATGTTTGGATTCAATCTCCTTTGTGGTTGTCTAGAGGGTTTAGCATTTTCCTCGAGGTGTATCCTATGGGTACAAATCAGGGGATCAATTCCCTTGATGTCAGCAATTGTCCAACCTATGGCATTCTTGTGTTCCTTGAGAACATTGATCAATTTGTCCTCTTGGTCTTTATCAAGGTGAGATGAAATAACCACAGGAAAAGTATTGCCTTGACCCAAGTATGTATATTTCAGTTCCAAAGGTAATGGCTTCAGGTCAAGCTTTGGTGCTTCAATTCTTGATGGTAGAGGTCGTGAATCATTTAGAGAGAGTTTTTCAAAATGGGGCCTCCACTGGTTTGTATCATGCACAAGGGTGGATTCTAACAATCCATTCACCACTTCCAAAATTATCTCATCATCAGAATCAGCAAAGTGGGCTAGACATGCTTCTAAGGGTTCGGATAAAGAGGTTAGAAGGAATTCTTCTTCCATAAGGGTATCGATTAGGTTGGCCTCATGGATCTCATCATCATTCCCTTGTTGTTTACACATATTGAAAACATTTAGCTCTAGCTTCATATTGCCAAATGAAAACTTCACGACCCCATTCCTGCAGTTGATCACAGCATTGGAAGTTGCCAGGAATGGTCGGCCAAGAATAACAGGTATCTGGGTGCTAACATTTGCTATAGGTTGGGTATCCAAGACGATGAAGTCTACTGGGAAGTAGAATTTGTCGACTTGTACCAACACATCTTCCACCACTCCTCTCGGTATCCGTACAGATCGATCGGCAAGTTGCAAGGTGGTTCTGGTGGGTTTCAATTCACCGAGTCCCAGTTGTTCGTACACCGAGAAGGGTATAAGATTGACACTCGCCCCTAAGTCAAGAAGTGCTTGTTCGACCCGGAAGTTCCCTATTATGCAAGTAATAGTAGGACTTCCTGGATCTTTGTATTTTGGGGGAGAGTTTTGGTTAATGATAGCACTAACCTGTTCAGTCAAAAAGGCTTTCTTTTGTACATTGAGCTTGCGCTTAATAGTACAAAGATCTTTCAGAAACTTGGCATATGAAGGTATCTGCTTGATTGCATCCAACAAGGGTATGTTGATTTTCACTTGTTTAAAAACTTCCAAGACATCTTGAGCTTTAACCATTGCTTTAGATGAGAGTAGGCGTTGGGGAAACGGGACCACTGGCTCGAAAACATGCTCTGTCTCCTTCTCAGGTTGATCATCACTAGATCCGTCATCACTTTTAGATGATTCCTTAGGTTTATCAACTGTCCTAGGAATATCTTTTTCAATCACCTTACCACTTCTTAGGGTGGTGACAGATTTAGCGTGCTCAACATGAGGGTTGGAAGAACCTGAATCATTCACCTCATACTGTCCCTTCGGGTTAGGTTGAGGTTGGGCCGGAAAGGTCCCTTTCTCCTTAACATTCTGTCGTGATTCGATTCTTTCAACGGAAGTTTTGAGCTCTTGGAGGGTTTGCATGATGTGCGTGATGTTCTGATCTTGTCTCTGATTGATTTGAGTTTGTCCCTCCATGAATGTATGCAAAGTATCCTCTAGGGTCTTCCTTGGTGGGGGCACATACGGTGTGCCAGTGGAAGGCACTTGAGGATTATTACCTACATTGGCAGTTTGTCCGTTTCTCCAACTGAAGTTTGGATGGTTCCGCCAATTAGGATTATACGTGTTTGACACTGGGGCATTGAAAGGCCTTTGATAAGTATTCATGGCATTGGCTTGTTCGTGCAACACTTCTTGAAGAGCTGGGATTGTAGGACAACCCTTAGTAAAGTGTGCATCGCTCTTACAAATGTCACAAACACTTTCAGTCTCCCTGGTTTTAATAGCGTTGACCTTCCTTAATTCCATGGCTTCTATTTTACGTGTGAGCCCTGCTATCTTTGCATTGACATCATCATCCTCGGTTAAAAGATAAACATCTCTTTTTTCATTGGGCCCAGGCTTGGTCTTAGCGGGTTTGTCAGATGTGTCCCAAGATTGGGAGTTTTCTGCTAAGAAGTCAAAGTATTCCATAGCCTCATCAGAACCTTTGCTCATGAACTCCCCATTACACATCATTTCTACAAATTGGCGCATGACTGGGCTCAATCCATTATAGAAGAAGCTAATCAAGCGCCATGTTTCGTAGCCATGATGTGGGCAAGCAAGTAAGAGTTCCTTAAAACGTTCCCAACACTGAAAAAAAGTTTCATTCTCCTTTTGAGAAAAATTCATTATATCTCGTTTCAGGGTGTTGGTCTTATGAATAGGGAAAAACTTTTTAAGAAATTCCTTAGTCATCTCTTGCCATGTCCCTATGGTTCTGGGCCTTAAGGAGTGCAACCAAGACTTGGCTTTCTCCTTCAAAGAAAAAGGAAATAGTTTTAACCTAACCAAGTCATCAGAAACGTTGTCGTAATGCAAAGTAGCGATTACTTCATCAAATTCCCTCAAATGTAAATAGGGACTTTCAGTGTCGAATCCATGAAATTTAGGAAGTAACTGTATCACTCCAGGTTTAAAATCAATGTTGCCCGCATTCACTGGAAAAACCATACAAGAAGGAGTACTCGTTCTTGCAGGTTGCAAGTAATCACGTAAACTCCTAAATGGTGGCTCATTGTGTACTTCATTCTCATCTTGATCATATTCATTTTCATTCTCGGCCATGTTTATGGTTAATTTACAAGTATCAGGAAGTTTTCTAACACAGTGACTGGATAGACCTTCAACCAAAATTCCGTCGCTTAGAAGACGTCTTGTGTGATCACGAGTCCACTTACGCATAAACACTAAACAAGGAGATAAGGAAAGAGGTTACCCGGAAAGAAGAACACTTGGCTATGAGTAATTCCTGAGAGCAACAAAATAAAAGAAGTTAGTATACTATTGACAATATATATACATAAACCAATTCCAAAAATATTCTTAAACCGATGCCAATCCCCGGCAACGGCGCCAAAAACTTGCTACAATCCGAAGATTGCACACCCAAGTGCAAGTAGCGAAGTAGTAAAATACTCGGTAAGACCGAGGTCGATCCACAGGGATTGGGGTTAAGAACACTTAGAGGAATTAGTTTAGGTGAGTGAGATGAAATTTGGTTTATCCACGTGAGTGAAGCAAGTTGTGTGTGGTGAAGGACAAAGATAGAAAAGGGGCTAAGGCATCAGGGGTCCACCTTTGATTCATTCACAAGATTTGATTTATTGGTCCAACTATAACTCAACTGGAATTGAATAAAGATTCATTCCAACCGGAAGATAAAACAGTTAAACCATTTGCATATTTCATAAAAGATGGTGATCTGAACCGATTGATTTGACCATGAAGCACTCGTTAGTTGATCGCAGGGAATTCCAAGCATCCACTGTGCCCGGAGTCGACAATGGATCAAGGAATTGTACAGATCAACAACTTTGCCAACAAGTCAACCGATAAGATCACAATTCATACGATCAAATGCATACTTACAAGATAGGAGGCTTTGATTGACCGATCCAACCGTTAAGATCTCGTCTATCGATCGCAGGGAATCCAAAGCATCCAATGTGCCCGGAGTCTACAATGGATCAAGGGATTTTACAGATCGATGACTTTACCTGCACTAGCTCGATGACCGTAGGGAATCCAAAGCATCCAACGTGCCCGGAGTCGACGATGGATCAAGGGACTTTATCGATCATGAACTAGCTAATTGGTGTGCAAGGGATCCCAAGCATCCAACGTGCCCGGAGTCGACAATGGATCAAGGGGCTTGCACAACAATAGCGTCCGCCGAGGTGGATAACCAAACCAATCAACCCAAGAGAACTCCAACAATTACACCACACAATGTTGAACCAAAAGAACCAAAGCTTGCAAATTTCTTCAAAGGCTTCACCCCTAGCCTTAGCTAGAGGTTTAGCCAACCATGCTACAATGGAAGACTAAATTCTCTACAAAGGAAAAACTACACTACTCTACTTCTACAAAGAAAAAGAAGAAAAGAAAAGAAGACTTGGATTGTGGGATTTGAGGGATGAGAGGGATTGAGGGATGATAGGGATTGAGGGATGATGAAGGTGGTGTGGGGACCACTGGAACATGGGATGGACGGTGGAGATCACTGCTGGACCCACGATGGTGCTGAAGAGTTGGAGCTGGAAATGGTGGGGTCCACTAGAGCATGGGTGGTGGACATGGAGTTGAATGGGTTCACATCTGGAGGCTGGTGAGGTCCATCTTGTGTGGTGGTGATGGACGGCTTGATGTTATGGATGATCAGCGGCTGAGATTTCCACATGTGTGGCTGTTTGGACAGCCATTGGATGGCTATACTTTGGACGTCTAACATCTGGTGGGGTCATCATGGTGGACGGTTGAAAAAGGACAAGGGGCTGGCGCCTGGATGAAAGTTGATGGATGACTGAGGATGTGATAGTTTGGTTCACCAAGCTGGCCATTAGAGGTGCTGCTGAAGACGGCAGAGATTTGATGGTGGATCCCGCTGATGATGGTGATGATGCTGAAGGTGAGGTCCATTGTTGATGCTCTTGAAGACACCCATTGCTACTGTTGGTGTGTCCGTTGCTGATGGACGTTGATGGTGTTTGGATGCAGCACCATGGCCGATGGAGATGAGGGGTCCACAGTGCTAGATGATTAGGGCCATTGATGCTTCATGAAACTGTGGCCCGCCTTGCTGAATGCTACAGTTGGTCCAATCTTCGATCTTTACAGCCCGATTTCTTGCACGACCGCTTCACACTTGATCTTGATCACTTTGAGGCTTTAAGACGTCCTAATTGGCTCAGATCTTGTCCAACTTCTCCTGATTACCCGAAGACAGAAAATTCACCTAATGAGGGATAATTAACCAGAAAAACAATGATAACGCCCTTAACAACCAGGGTTAATTATACAATATTAGGTACTTATCAGAAGACGTCTTCTTCAGCTCCCTCGATCGGCAACCTTGCTCCGGATGACCCATTGTAGATTCCAAGGTGAGGGATTGAGGTTAGGTTGAGGCTATTTTGGGATATGGCCTTTATATGAGGAAAGCTTCTACCTAAACCACCATTAATGGCATTGATGACAAGAGAATGTCTATGAGAGGTAGGTCAAGATGCCATTAAAGAGGGGTTGAGTTCATGTTTCAATCCAAGCTTTGAATGCTTAATCAATGTTGGTCAGATCAACATGGATTGAAGAATGAACTCAACAAATCTAAGGGTTTAGAAAAAGGGGATCTCAAGAAGAAGGCTCACTCAAACCCTAGATGATGCTCAAGGTGTCTTGGGCAAGATCCAACCGAGTTCTATAAATAGATTATGCCATTCAACGGTCAGAAAACGGTCAGCTCGATAGGTTCCGATCGATCGGACATAAGTTTTAGTCAAATTTGAATTTTGCTTGAAAACAGGTTCTCCGATTGATCGGACTTAGTTCCAATTGATCGGAATACCCTGTCCGATTGATCGGACAGATGGTCCGATTGATCGGAATTTCTTCTAGAGAGTTGATGCAATTTTTCTGGAAATTCCTCCGATGGATCGTATCTATGTCCGATGGATCGGAGAGCCCTGTTCGATGGATCGGACAGACCTCTGATTGATCGTAAAAGAGTCCAGAGAGTTTTTCATATATTTGCTGGACAATTGTACGATTGATCGGACATACTGTCCGATTGATCGGAATACACTGACCGATGGATCGGACAGCCCTTCGATGGCTCGGAAAAGTGTCCAGAGAGTTTACAATGTAACTGGACTATTTTTCGATGGATCGGACACAATGTCCGATTGATCGGACATCTATCGGACTATTCTCCGATGGATCGGGTATGTATCGGAGAGAGCAGACTTATAGTTTTTCAATTTTAAAGCAACTTCTGCCACCAAGAACCTTTCCATTGCTGATCTTAATGGAAGGTGAGCTATAGATGCTGCTAAGGGTGTGCCTAGAAAGGTTTTGGGCCATCTATAGAAGGTTTTGGGATCAAAGGTTTGGGTGGAGAGGCTTGAAGCTGACTTGATCTTCGAGAAGCTTCTGTCTTCAGCCGCAAGGAAAACTGTCTTCAGCCGCCAGGGACTCGACGACACACTAACCATGGTAATTGACAAATCTTTGCATTAACAATCTCCCCCTTTGTCAATTACCAGACAAAACCAAACCTATGCAAGTCTTGGTCCATACCACAGACTTATCCTAGACACCAAAAACCAAAATACATCATGTCGAGGAAAATAAAAACTTTATACATAGACATGACTCATTACATACAAAATGTACAGACTCAATGTACAAACTAGGCTTCACTTGAACTCCCCCTTAGTCCCTGCACACAAAAGATCAACAAAAAAGATAACCTGGATCTTTTGGTGGGATAAATTCTCCCCCTTTTTGTCAGTGATTGACAAAGGTTAGTGAAATGAGAATGCAGCGCATATGTCATAGACTCAAGGAGGAAAATAAGCATTATCGTGCCGAGAGAGGAAGCCAACACACACATGGTCATGCAAGGATATACAAGTATATGACAGTAAGCATAGAGGGCTTATAGCCCAAGCAACCAACCTCCCCTCCTGAAATGTATATCATGACCAACAAACCATATATACAAAATCTAAAAGAGGGCAAGAAGCCCAACAAGGATAAGCAATTTCGCACAATTATATGTATATATGCAGAAGATAGCCAAAAAGAATGATCATCAGACATAATATCATAACAAGAAAGACATAATGATCATTAGAATATCCAAATACAGGGCATAGCAGAATATCCAAAAAAATATCCAAAAACATATCCAAAAAGTATAACCATCCGTCAATCCAAAAAGGTGTCAAAGAAAAGATGCATCAATCAATACAACTATCAATGTCGCTCCAAAAAGATATCTGCGACGACTAGACACTAGAGACCCTAACTGAAAAGATAGGCAGCTATGGAGCAGGGCCAGCGACGTCATCTCGACGGCATGAGAGAGCTGAGGTGAGGCTCTGGACTGCATCATGAATGGTCTGCATCAAGCTCTCAAGTCGCGACAGCCGCTCACCATGCTGTGCAAGGGCACCCTCCACTCGATCTAGTTGAGCAGTGATCTTCTCCGTGCTGGGAGGAGGAGGAGGTGCCGAAGAGGCCTCGGACTGAAGGCGTCGCTTGACTGAGCGACGAGCTGGGGCAGGAGTTGGTGATGGAGCGGAAGACCTGCTGTGGGTGTCAGCTGACACCTGTGTGGGAGTGTGCGAGAAATCTCGGTCTTCTACGTCATCCTCTTTTGGAAGGGTCATCTTCTTGATATTGAGGTCCCTGAATGTGCGGCGAGGAATAGGGTGGACCACAATATCTGTGAACCCGCACTCGTGCCCTAATCTGGTAATGAGCCACCCGAACGGAATGGTGTTGCGGTTGTGTGGCAGAGCGTCCAGAATATGATGCAAAATGATGGATGGGAGACACAGGCACGTCCCATGACCAACGTGATACATCAGATTGACCATATTGGCAGTAAGGTCGGACTTGTTGGTACTGCGGGGGTAGACATTGGTGCTGAAGATCTGGTGGAGCACTTGAAACCTATTAGACATTTCAGATGCCCGTAGTGCACTACCGTCGATCCACTCCGGATTTGGACCCCGACATAAGTAGCGAGTCCAATCAGCCCTAAGAGAAGTATCAAGCAGATTGTCATTTGGTTGCGGGGCTGTGGACACGGGAACACCAATCAGGGAGGCTATTGTGTGGGCTGTGACCTGGACGACCCGGCCTTCGGCAATAACTTCACATGAGGGAGGGTTTCCAACGGGGTTGATGATTTTAGATAGAAATGTATATACAACCTCGGGATGGGCTACGCCGCCAAAACGAAGTACAGCATCCCACCCAATCTGTGCAAGAAGAGCGGGAATGCCAAAGGGCTCCACACATGACTCAGTGACCACTCTCTCATAGATAATGGTGCGAGATTGAAACCGAGAGAGAGAGGCTGGACTCTCAGGCTGGGCAGGAGGTGCAGCAGGTGGAGGAGAGCCCTGAGAGGGTCGAGAAGTTTGTAACTTCTTGGTCCTGGCAGTGGTGGATGGCCCAGCAGCCATCTTGGACTTGCCTTTCGGATCTTTAGGCATGATGTAGCAAGATTGGAAAGAGGATTTAACCAATGTAGATACCAAGATGGACAGAAAACACTTCAAATCCCTAGAAATGATGATCTGATAGAGGAGAGGGACAGAAGAAACCGATCGGATAGCCAAAAAATCAAACTGACAGCTTGGAGGATCTTACCTAGGAGACACGAAGACCTGTTGGGGCTGCAAATGAGGATCCAGGGAAACCCATCTGAGCTACAGACCGATCGGATGGGGATACCCTAGCAAAAGGGGCTGAGAGAAGACAGGAATAGGGCAGAAATGAAGACCAAGTGAATAGGGCTCGCGTATTTAACTGTTGAAATCCCGATATTTCCGATTGATCGGACGATGTGTCCGATCCATCGGAAATGCCCCCAGTGAGATTTTAACACTAAACATTTCCTCCCTTCAGCAAATGATTCCCAGCTTATATGATAAGAGTGTGAGCATGAGAATATCAATAATCACAAAAAAAAATGAGGCTAATTCCTCAGATATACCTATATGCACATGAGTTTCCATTTGGCTAGAATGAGCACACACCGATAGACTTCCGAAGGTGTTCAAACCTTGTGGAATCTAACGGCTTAGTAAGGATGTCGGCCAATTGCCGCTCAGTTTGAATGTATTCAAGATTAATCAGTTTTTCCTCAACGAGTTCTCTTATAAAGTGATGCCGGATGTCGATATGCTTGGTTCGAGAATGTTGAACCGGATTTTTTGAGATATTAATGGCGCTTGTGTTGTCACAAAAAAGCGTCATTTCATCCTGATTAAGACCATAATCCTTCAACATCTGCTTCATCCAAAGTAGTTGAGCACAGCAACTTCCGGCAGCAATATATTCAGCTTCAGCGGTGGACAAAGAGATGGAGTTTTGCTTTTTGCTATGCCAAGCAACTAAGCAGTTTCCGATGTAAAAACAGCCACCGCTAGTGGATTTTCTGTCATCCATATTTCTGGCCCAATCGGCATCGGAGTACCCCGCAATGATGGTTGAGGTGTCAAAGGGGTACCACAGGCCATATTCAGTGGTGCAGGTCACATATCTAATCACTCGTTTTACAGCAATGAGGTGTGATTCCTTCGGATCGGCTTGAAATCTAGCACATGCCCCTACACTAAAGGCGATATCGGGTCTACTAGCTGTGAGGTAGAGAAGACTCCCAATCATACTTCTATATAAATGTTAATCAACACTAGTGCCAGATAAGTCTTTAGAAAGTTTAATGGTGGTGGCCATAGGCGTGGTGTGTGATCGACCCGAGTCTAGCCCAAATCTCTTAACCAAGTCTTTTGCATACTTAGTTTGGTTGATAAAGATTCCATTTTTCAGCTGTTTAACTTGCAATCCTAGGAAAAAATTTAGTTCGCCAACCAAACTCATCTCAAATTCAGATTTCATTAGTTCAGCAAATAAGCCAGAGAATTCTTCACAGTTAGACCCAAATACAATATCATCTACATAAATCTGAGCAATGAGAAAGGAATCAGCCGTCCTTTTAACAAATAGGGTTTTATCAACACTCCCCCTAACAAACTGGTGAGCAATAAGAAATTGAGTAAGACGTTCATACCATGCTCGGGGGGCTTGTTTTAACCCATAGAGAGCCTTTTTCAATCGGTAGACTCTTTGAGGGTAACTAGGGTCCACAAACCCTTTTGGTTGTTCAACATAAACCTCCTCATCAAGTATACCATTTAGAAAGGCACTCTTCACGTCCATTTGAAATAATTTGAATTTAAGAGCACATGTTATGGACATGAGAATTCGAATGGATTCGAGTCTAGCTACCGGGGCAAAAGTTTCATCAAAATCAATTCCCTCAATTTGAGAGTACCCTTGAGCTACAAGACGTGCTTTGTTTCGAATCACATTGCCAGATTCATCTGTTTTGTTTTTTAAGATCCATTTGGTTCCAAAGACATTTTTCTCATTTGGTCTTTCAACTAGAAACCAAACATCATTTCGGGTAAACTGTTGAAGTTCCTCTTGCATAGCAAGTATCCAAAACTCATCATTGAGAGCCTCATTTATATTTTTTGATTCAATTTTTGAAGTGAAGCACACATGACTGTTGATGGCCTCAAGTTGTCTTCTAGTCTTGACTCCAACATCCGGATCTCCAATGATTTGATTGAGGGGATGATCCTTGATATGTGGAGCATTTCCCAAAGCTATTGAGGCATTGGGAGTGGGAGATTTTTCATCAGGTTTACCTATGTGGCATGGTTCTCCCACTTCATCATCATCTAGTCTTGTGTCTTCCTTGGATTGGTCATCAATGACAACATTTATGGATTCTTGAGTTGTTTTAGTCCTTGTGTTGTACACTCTATAGGCCCGACTATCAGAAGCATATCCTAGAAATATTCCCTCATCGCTCTTAGAGTCAAATTTTCCTAAATTTTCTCTATCTCGAAGGATGTGACATTTGCTACCAAAGACCCTAAAGTACTTGATGTTTGGGACTTTTCCATTCCACAGCTCATATGGGGTCTTATCTAGGCCGGCTCTCAAATAAACTCGGTTAATGATGTGACAAGCTGTATTCACTGCTTCGGCCCACAGATTTTGAGCTATATTTTTGCTGTTCATCATGACTGTGGCCATTTCGAGTAGTACTCTGTTTTTCCTTTCTGCTACTCCATTTTGTTGTGGAGTTTTTGGGGCTGAGAATTCATGTTTGATGCCTAAATTTTCACAGAATAGTTCAAAGCGCCCATCCTCAAATTCCCCTCCATGATCACTCCTAATACGTTTTACTGTGCATTCTTTTTCATTGTGGAGTCGTTTCATGAGTTTCTCAAACTCCTCGAATGTATCCGACTTTTCTTTCAAAAATACAACCCATGTATAGCGGGAATAGTCGTCAACAATAACGAAGAAATACCTCTTACCACCTTGACTCATCACTCTTGTGGGGCCTACAAGGTCCATGTGGAGTAGATCAAGGGGT
Source organism: Liriodendron chinense (assembly GCA_003013855.2). NCBI lineage: Eukaryota > Viridiplantae > Streptophyta > Magnoliopsida > Magnoliales > Magnoliaceae > Liriodendron > Liriodendron chinense. The sequence goes on along the minus strand of ML058342.1, from coordinate 334,678 downwards.
TTTGATGTAGCGATGATGGATGTCTTCTTATGTGCAACTTTAATTTGTTTACCTTTCAAGCATTCAGCACATACTTCTTTTGGTTTCTTCCCAATCTTTGGTAATCCTCTCACCAATTTCTTCCTACTCAGCCTAGCAAGGTTCCTGTAATGGACATGACCAAGCCGTTGATGCCATAATTCAGTATCATCATTAATAGCCATGTGGCATACGGCAGATGGTCCCTCATCACCCTTGTTTTCAATCACATAGCAGTTATCTCCAGTGCGAAACCCTTTTAATATTAATTTTCCATTTTGGTCCATAATTTCGCACATTTCTTTGGAGAATTTCACGGAATGCTGTTCATCACATATTTGAGAGATGCTTAACAGATTATGTTTCAAACCGTCAACACATAGTACATCCTCAATTTTGGGCAATCCTGGCCCAGTGATGGTTCCCTTTCCAACAATCTTGGCAATACTCCCATCTCCAAAGGTAACAGACCCACCATCAAATTCAGCATAATCACAAAACTGAGTCTTGTCACCTGTCATGTGTCGGGAGCATCCACTATCAAGATACCACCTAGTGTTTCTTCCGGCTCTAAGGGCTGTATGAATAACTAAGCATTTGTTCTTTACTACCCATTTAGAGACTATCCTTTTTGGAGAACTAGGTTTCTTGGTTGATTCTAGGGATATCATTGTTTGGGCATAAGTTGTTAAGGCTTTCTCTTTCATCAGCTCCATGGTTCTTTTGTTCAACTGTTTTACCATTTCTAGGAGCTCTTCCATTCTTTTGTCTTTCTTTGGTGGAGTGGGATAATTTTTCCTCATGTTTGGAGTTTGTTTAGGAGGACTCCACATCTGATTCATCCTTTTACCGGTAGGTACAAATTTACCTTTCAAGTTCCGAACTGGATTCTTAAGGACCAAGCATTCAAACTTTAAATGACCAACATTTCCGCATGCATGACATATAGGTGAATTTCTCTTAGTAGTGCTTCCTGATGCATTCCTGATCTTTTTAGGTTCTGGGTTACTAACCTTAGTTGGCTCATTATAGCCTAGCCCTCTTGTGTTCCTACAAGGCTTACCTGACTTAAGGATATCATCAAGTTTTTCTCTACTTTGGGCAAATCTTTCATTGAGTTGACTTTCTTGATTAAGCTGCAAGACTAAACACTGATTTGTAGATTCTGCCTTTTTCAGCTCATCTTCTAGGGTATTAATTTTGTCTTGAGCTGCTTTGTTTTTCTTTTCCAATTCACAGATCTGATGGTAAAATCCGTGGTTTTCTCTCTTCACTTCTTGCATTTCATCAGCCAATTTGTTGTTTTCAATATTAGCTTGGCTCAACTTCTTGGTAAGAAGGATGCTTTGATGGAATAGCTCATCATAGGCAACTTGCAAACCTTCATTATCATCCTCGTCATCATCGGAGGATGTCACATTGTGTTCTGATTGCTCATGATCATCATTGTCTCTTTCACCTTGTAAGTCTGGGACAATCTCAGAGATAGAGGCCATCAGAATTTTAACTGATCCTCTCTCATCACTTTGATCTTCTTCTGTTTCTGAATCAGTACTCCCAAGGTTGTCCCATGTGGCTGCCATAGCTTTCTTTTTAAATTTTTCTTTGGCAGGAGCTTGGCATTCAGAGGCAATATGACCATAACGACCACAGTTGTAGCACTTGGGATCTTTTGGCTTGTTGTAAGATTTTCCTATATAGCGCTTTTTGTCAAAAGATTTGCTATTCTTGTCAACCCTCTTTCCTTTGTTTTTGAAGAATTTTCTAAAGTTCTTGGCCATAAGAGCCATTTCATTCATATCCAATTCTTCATCACTATCAACTTCAGATTCTTGTGTAGTGTGTGAAGTTTTCAGCACGGTGTTTCTACTTTTTGGGGATTTCTTGAAATGAAGTTCATGGGTCTGTAGAGATCCTAGTAAATCTTCTATTTTCATAGTATCAATATCTCTACATTCCTCAATAGTTATGACCTTGGAAGAGAATCGTTCGGGTAAGGATCTTAGAATTTTCCTACAAATGCGCGAATCTGAAATTCTCTCCCCCAATCCCCACATAACATTGGTGACATCACTCAACCGGGTGTAAAAGTCCATGAAGTTCTCATGTTCTTCCATTTTCATATTTTCAAACTGAGTTGTCAATAGCTGAAGTTTTGACCTCTTGACTGTACTAGTCCCTTCATGTGTAGTTTCAAGGATGTCCCAAGCTTCTTTGGATGTTGTGCAATTACAAATTCTTTTGAACTCATCCGCTGAGACGGCACAAAAAATAGCATTGAGTGCCTTTGCATTGCTAATGTATCTCAGTTTTTCAAGATCAGTCCATAAGTCATCAGGTTTGACTGTGGTGGTGGTGACACCCTCTATGGTAGTGTTCAAGAGGGGTATTTCATATTTGATTTCCACAGACCTCCATGTTGCATGATCCAATGATTGCAAGAAAACTCTCATTCTTGCTTTCCAATATGCGTAGTTTGATCCATCAAAATATGGAGGTTTGGAAACCATACTAGAATCCCCTTTTGACATGATTTCAAGCATCTAGAGACGGATCACACTCCGGGCGGTTACGCCTTTGAGGAGGAACCCTCTCTGATACCAATTGAAAATGCGGTATAAGTTTGATTACCGCTGTTGTAGAAGCAAGAAACAAGTTATCTTGTCCTAGAGGGGGGTGAATAGGACACTTTTTAAATTTCTCAATACAAAGTATTCTTAGAGCACTTTCATCAAACACCAGATATGCAAAGTATAAATCAATAAAAGCACATGTGAAAGAAGTAAATCAGTTCATCCATTCACCACACAACAAGGGATTTTTATAGTGGTTCGGTTATGTACCTACTCCACTCCTGGCTGATCCACTCACTCCTTGAGTGGCCAGATTTCACTATCACTATGGTTTTAAATGAGGTTAACCACAAACCTTAACAGCCTACAAAAGGACTTACGACTCAACACATGGATTTATCCTTCCATAGGACTAATCCATGACCACTTAGTCCTACACAAGGGCTTGTCCTACTCAAGGACTTGTCCTACGCAAGGACTCTACCGAGTTTGGGTCTTCAAACTCTGAAACCCAAATCTCAACTTGAGGAGGTTTCTTGGACTCGAAAGACTAAATATACTTAGCTGATAGAGTCCCTTGATGATGCCTTTGTTGAAGAAGCTTCGGCTTGTACGGAAGACGTTTTCTTCAGCTCCCTCGATCAGCAACCTTGCTCCGGATGACCCATTGTAGATTCCAAGGTGAGGGATTGAGGTTAGGTTGAGGCTATTTGGGATATGGCTTTTATATGAGGAAAGCTTCTACCTAAACCACCATTAATGGCATTGATGACAAGAGAATGTCTATGAGAGGTAGGTCAAGATGCCATTAAAGAGGGGTTGAGTTCATGTTTCAATCCAAGCTTTGAATGCTTAATCAATGTTGGTCAGATCAACATGGATTGAAGAATGAACTCAACAAATCTAAGGGTTTAGAAGAAGGGGATCTCAAGAAGAAGGCTCACTCAAACCCTAGATGATGCTCAAGGTGTCTTGGGCAAGATCCAACCAAGTTCTATAAATGGATTATGCCATTCAACGGTCAGAAAACGGTCAGCTCGATAGGTTCCGATCGATCGGACATAAGTTTTAGTCAAATTTGAATTTTGCTTGAAAACAGGTTCTCCGATTGATCGGACTTAGTTCCGATTGATCGGAATACCCTGTCCGATTGATCGGACAGATGGTCCGATTGATCGAAATTTCTTCCAGAGAGTTGATGCAATTTTTCTGGAAATTCCTCCGATGGATCGTATGTATGTCCGATGGATCGGAGAGCCCTGTCCGATGGATCGGACAGACCTCCGATTGATCGTAAAAGAGTCCAGAGAGTTTTTCATATATTTGCTGGACAATTGTACGATTGATTGGACATACTGTCCGATTGATCGGAATACACTGTCCGATGGATCGGACAGCCCTCCGATGGCTTGGAAAAGTGTCCAGAGAGTTTACAATGTAACTGGACTATTTTCCGATGGATCGGACACAATGTCCGATTGATCGGACATCTATCGGACTATTCTCCGATGGATCGGGTATGTATCGGAGAGAGCAGACTTATAGTTTTTCAATTTTAAAGCAACTTCTGCCACCAAGAACCTTTCCATTGCTGATCTTAATGGAAGGTGAGCTATAGATGCTGCTAAGGGTGTGCCTAGAAAGGTTTTGGGCCATCTATAGAAGGTTTTGGGATCAAAGGTTTGGGTGGAGAGGCTTGAAGCTGACTTGATCTTCGAGAAGCTTCTGTCTTCAGCCGCAAGGAAAACTGTCTTCAGCCGCCAGGGACTCGACGACACACTAACCATGGTAATTGACAAATCTTTGCATTAACACCTTAAACCTTTTCCAACTTTGAAAGAACAACTCTCCCTCTTTTCCCATAAAGTTTATTATCGATCTTCGAAGGGTGTTAGTTTTATGAGCCGGGAAGAATTTTTTTAAGAATTCCCGGATCATCTCTATCCATGTCCCAATCGCATGTGGTCTAAGAGAGTGGATCCAACCTTTGGCTCTTTCTTTCAATGAGAAGGGAAACAATCTAAGTTTGATGACATCCTCTAACACATTGTTGTATTGCAAGGTAGTAACAACTTCATCAAACTCTTGTAAGTGTAGATATGGGCTCTCAGAATCTAGACCATGAAACTTAGGTAAAAGTTGAATTACCCCCAGCTTTATATCAATGTCCCCCCCCCCCCCGGTGGTTGGTAAAACCACACAAGAGAGTGTAGTCATACGGGCCGATTATAAGTAGTCACATAAAGCTCTCATTGGAGAAGCATTATGTACATCATTCTCTCCTACTCCCTCTTGATTTGAGTTTATAGTTGGAGTAGGGGGGAGGATTCCTTAACGGTGTTTGATCCATACTCCCCAAACTTTCACAATGTTCTACGTATTTTCTGACTCATCTATGAACGTAGAGTGGTCCAACTAAACCACCTTCAGTTTGGAGATGGTTTGTGTAGTCACGTTCCTAACGGGACATAAACCACACAAGAAATTATCTAAACTAATCCTAAGTCTTAAAACAAAAGTTTAAAATTAAACTAAAATCTGAAAACTAAAAAAGAACTGTAAAAAGTTCTAAGTTAGAAAGATAGTACCCGATTAGCTTGAACTAGGAAAGCTTCCTACAAAACAAAGCAAACTTGTTAGTTCTAGAAATTTAAAAACTACTTCTACGAAATAAAAAAAAATCCTATCTTAACTACTTCTACTTCTATAGCTACTAAAACAATTTAAAACTGTTTAACCTAGATTCCCCAGCAACGGCGCCAAAAACTTGTTCACTCGCCTCAAGTGCAAGGCTTGTGATGTAATAATAATCTCGGTAAGACCGAGGTCGATCCACAAGGAAATAGGTAAACAATCCTAATTAATTCCAGCAACTTCAACTAAAACAGTTTAGGAATTCAATTATGAGAAGTAGAACTAAAACAACAACTTAACGAGAAAATCTGAGAATATGAAAGAGAAGACTAAGACTTTGAGGATCCACTTGTAGCAATCCCATGTCAATCCGTTCATCCAAGCATAACCACAATTAGAATCAAAATTCTATCTATCATCTAATTGGAAGATAATCCATTCAACACACATGATTTACTCAAATCTGAAAATTCAGAATTCTAATTCTAATGAAGCATGCAGACTTCAAACTTGTAGTCTTCGAAGCAACAGCCATGACAAGAGACTATGGCATGCTCTAGGGTTACTCCAATTCGAATCTAATCAATCCCAACATGATAATCTTAGAGAATTGTAAGAAATTCATGTTCGAAATACATGAACTCTCATAAAACATCCAAAAAGACTAACTTTATTCAAACTAGTACTCAAAAATCCAACTTGAAGTAAAATAAACTTGAATTAAAATGAATTAATCATGAGAATTGGCTACAAGCTTCACCTCTTAACCTTAGCTAAGAGGTTCTAGCCGTGCATTGTCATACTACAACTAGAATTAAAAGAGAAACTAAAGAAAAACATGAAAACTAGAAAAATCGGAGTTGCAGACGCTCTACGAAGCTTTACTTCACCTTCTATAACTTCCAATTTCTTCTAGAATACCTTTAAATCAAAGTAGAGGAGTCATTTTATAGCCTTCAAGCCCCAGCATCGCAGAACATTCGAGAATTTGCGTAAAACTTACGCACTGGCACAAAGAAAATTGGACCAGATTTAGAAATTTCTAAACTGAGCGCACGGGCGATTAATCGCTTGGGCTGGGCGATCAATCAATTCTGGTCTTTAATGATTGGGCGATTGATCACAGGTGGCCGGGCAATCAAAAGTGTCCAGAGAGTTCAACAGTAATATTTTAAAATTTCGAGCTTCTGATGGCTTGGGCGATTGATTGCCTTGATTGAGCGATCAATCGGTGGAGCTCATTTTTGTCTAGCAATCTTTCTGGAATTCTTGCCTAATGAGCGATCAAGCGGTTTTAGAAACCGATCAATCGATGGTGCATCTTTCAGTCCAGCATTACATGCACAATGGCCGATCAATTAGTCTAGCCAGTAGATCAATCGATCACCCTAGCAATCAATCGGTCAGGCCAATCGATCGATCAGCGAGGATGAATCTTCTTCTTTTCTTTTCCTCTTCTTTTTGCTTCTTTCCTTTGGTCTTCAATTTGTATTAGAAGCGTCTTTAAATCATCATTTTAGTGAAGTCCTCTCATTCTTGTAAACACAAAAACATGTATTAGATTAGCTTTTAAACATGTAAACCATGCATAATGTGTGATGAATTTGGGGTTAGAATATGCACAATTCAGAGCTCAACAGGTTCCTCTAACTAGGATTGTACGTGTTTAAAGTTGGAGCACTAAATGGACGTTGATAATTATTTATGGCATTTGATTATTCTTGTAAATGCTCTTTGAATGCAAGAATTGTTAAACAATCTTGTGTCGCATGTATATTAGTGGAAAAAATACCACAAACATTATCAACGTTCTCACTCGGTTTGATCACATCAACCTTCTTCAATTCCATGGCCTTAACCTTTCTAGTCAGATTAGCCACTCTCATATTGACATCGTCTTCTTCTCTTAAGTCATAAATTCCTCCATTTTCCTTGGGATGGGCTGTTTTAGGATTAATTGGTTTAGATATATCCCATGATTTCTCATTATCAGCAACATATTAAAATAAGCTTATGCTTCATCGGCCTCTTTGTTCATGAATTCTCCATCGCACATCATCTCTACGAATTGGCGCATGGATGAAGTCGGTCCATCATAGAAAAATATTATTCCCCACTATGTTTCGTAGCCATGATGTGGACATGCATTAAGATTGTCTTTAAATCTCTCCCAACATTGGAAGAAAATTCCATCCTCTTTTTTCTTTTTCTTTTTTTTCTTTTTTTTTGCGTAATTCATGATTGCCTACCTTAGTGTATTAGTTTTTTGAACCAAGAAGAACTTTTTAAGGAACTCTCAAGTCATCACAGCCGAAGTGCCTATGGATCATGGCCTCAATGCATGAAGCCATGATTTATTCTTTTCTTTTAAGGAAAAAAGGAAACAATTTGAGCCTTAAAGTGTCATCCGATACATTATTGAAGTGTAGTGTGGCGACTATCTCATCAAACTCTTTAATGTGTAGATATAGACTTTCAGAATCTAGTCCATGAAATTTAGAAAGGAGTTGGATCACTCCCAGTTTGAAGTCCATGTTTCCTACATTGTGTGGAAAAACCATGTAGGAAGGGGTGCTCACTCTAACAGCTTGAAGATAATCACGTACATTTCTAGGGGGGAGCATTCTCTACTTCATTCTCTCCAATTTCTGTTTGATTTCGGGTTTGATTTTGTTAATTCTCGGCCATCTCTTCAAAACTTTCAATAGAAATTAAATGCTTTCTAGCATGGCGACAACCCTTCTACTATTCCTTCATTTAACAAGCGTTGAGCTTAATCACGAACCCACTTGGGCATAAACCACTCAAGCTAATCCTAAGAATTAAACTACTTCTACTTCTAAAAAGAAAAATTAAAATTTTGAAATAACTTAATGCAGGGAGGTTTAAAAGGATAGTACCTGAATTGAAGACCTGTGTTAAAATCCTGAAAAACAAAACGAAAACAGTAAGTTAGTATTTTTATTTAACTAGAAATCCTAATCTAGGAATCAAAACAAAGACTAAACCTATCTTAAAATAATCCCAATAGTAGATTATCTCATAAAAACACCGTAAACGACTAAGACCCCCGACAACGACACCAAAAACTTGTTCGCCAACCCCAAGTAAAAGATCACGATGTAGTAATAACTTGGTGAGACCGAGATCGTTCCTTAGGGATTTATGTATAAACGGAGTTTCTCTAAAATAATTCTAAAACTAGAATTAGATCAAGAAATATATTAAAACTAATTTGAAATCGAATTTGAATGGTATTGTGATTGAAAATAGGAATTTGAAGGTTAATCAGTAGAATGAGAACACTAGAGAGCCAAGGATCCACTTGTATTCATTCTCAATGCATGATTCTTATAAGTCTATTAATAACTCAACTAGAATTAGAGTCTTATCCTATCTAGCATGATAATGAAGCAGTTATAACATAATTAAAAAATCCAACAAAGATAAGAACTTTGGATTGAACAGTTCCCTCATTAAGAACCAAGTTCTAGATCACAGGGAATTTAAAGCATCTACCATGCCTGGAGTTATGATAGATCAATATATTATACAAATCTAAACATTACAAAACATGTAAGTATCCAATAAGCTCGGAGTCATCAAAATATTAAACATCCCTGCATTAGATCTCTTAAGCATCCAATGAGCCCAGAGTCATCAAAAAATTAAAGAAGAACTAGAACTAGAACTTTATTCAAACTTAAATCAAACCAAGTTCATCATGAAAAGTATAAAAGTAAACATAGGTTGAATCAAAACATAAAAAAAGAACTATAAGTTTCACCTCTTAGCCCTAGCTAAGAGGATTTAGTTCATCTCTAACATCCTCGAACTACAACTCTTTAAAACATAAGAAAACAACTAGAAACTAGAAGAATTCAAAGTAGAAGTCCTCCATCATCGCTTCTCTCCACTTCCTCACGTCCTACATGATCTTAGAAGCATGAGAGACACCCTCTTATATAGAAAAATCCTCCACTGCCTCTCTCTCTGCATAAGAATTTATGCACTAATGTCGGCTTGTGACCGGTCGCAGGCAACTGAAGATCGATCGTAGCTCAGACAGCCAATGAAAAATAAATTTTTAAAACAAACTTCTTCAGGCAAGCAGTTGCAACTCCTCAGTGATCGGTCGTAGGTGCTCCAGCAATCGGCCGCAGCTTCCCAGCGACCGATCGCAACTGGTTCAAAATAGTTCATGAAGCTTTGGCTCAAAACAACATGGCCTAGAGGAAATTCGGTCGATCGTAGGGTTCTTGCGATCGGTCACTTGATGTGGGTGACCGGTCTCCAATGATTGGCAACCGGTCGCAGAATGTTGTCTCTTTCAGATTCTTGATCTTTCTTCCTTTCCTCCTTTTTCTTCTTTCTTCTCCACTTTGGTTGGCTTACACTTGATTTCTAAATATGTTCAAATATATACAATTAAGCTTCATTCTCTCCATCTTTTCTCGAATCCATATAATCACATAAACAACTTAAGTAAGCACTTTAAACCCTATGTTTTGCATAATCATAGCATAGGATTAGGGATAAATATACACAATTCTAAGCTTAACATTTCCGTAGATACGTGGTGGACCACAGTATCATCCAACCACTATCTGATGAACCCCACCACCTTTCAGTCAATCTTCTTCCATTCCTCAACGGACATAACCGTTGGTTTCATCGTTTCATCTGTGATCGGTACATGTCTTTGTAATAAAGAAGATTCTTCATCTTAGCCTTCCAGATGGGCCAGTTAAAGCCATTCAAGCTAATCATCATCGATGAGCCTCCCTCCATAATTCAAACGATCCTATTGTCCGTTCTACACAACCTGAACGCTCTAATACCACTTTTGTTGGAGAAGGTTACACAAACCTTAGGATCTTACAATCCCCAACTAGCAAAATTATCGAATATTAATGCGGAACAATAAACAAACAATGATCACACATGAGATGTAAGACTTTTTAAGTGAAAAACCCTCTAACAGAGGTAAAACCACGGGACCTTGTCCAGCCAAACAAATTCACTATGTAAGAATGTATTACATAGCGATCACGAGTTTCAGGATAGTGTTTCGTCAAATCCAATCCGTTAAAGGATGAGAGGTTTAATTTTACTCCAACGGTTGAAAACAGATGGCGAAAGTTAACACAAGTGGACCACAACAAAGTTAACAGCACATGAGTTAATGTAGACGGTTTGTACTACTATGGGCCATCAAGTGGATTCTTGGTAATCCGATAAGATTACACATGAAGTTCCAAGGGTGAGCGGTTCAAATGAACGGATCTGATCATGCATGGGAGGCCCTCCCCCTCCTCTTTTGGCTGATGTAGTAGGCCCTACTCCCTCTTCCATGGCTTACGGGGCACTCAACCATCATACCGTAAAAAAGGCGCAAAGGGACAAAATGGTCAAAAAATTTCGGTAAACAGTGTCTCGGGCCAAAAATTCGGTAAACAGTCAACAGTAGCGCCTTTTTGTTGACTTATTCAACAATTGGGGTCAATTTACAGTTATCACAAATAAAGTTCATTTCCCTGTGTTTGGACTTAGCATTATCAAATGTGTTACTCCTCTGTGGTCCACATGATGAGGTCTAATGATCAGAATCGTCCACACTCTGCACGACATATTAAACGAGTGACGTTGAGAAATTTACAATGAACGAATGATCCTAGCAATGACTACCCGTAGATGGATGTAGAACACTGAAGGAAAAGTTTCCACAGCTAAAATTCAATTCTAACGGATCACATTCAACTTAAAAAATTAAAGCTCAGGATTATCCTTGAATAGTTTGGGTTAAAAACTTATCTAGTTAGCAGGCAGAAGAATATGGATGGTTACGACCATTGCTACATGTGGACCCATTGGGCCAAGCATTCTGTCAATCTACAGAAAATAAGATTTCATATATCATATGGTTACGGTTCTTTGATTAGTACGGTGATTTATCCATGGACTATTGATTGTTAGACTTAGAAAGGTTTAAAAAGAAAGATTTGAAAAATCTAATAAAGATTTTTTACTTTATTAACTAACTTGCCCTTAATTATGTTTAGTTTTGTATTGCCTTGGAAAAAGTTGGTAGGAAACTAAACTTTTATATTAAAACTCTCCATACCTATTCTTTAAAATTGTCTTTAAAATAGCAACTGTAACCTGGTCCAAGTCGCCAAATTCTTGTTAGGCATTTATTCCATAGATGGTGTGGTGATGCATTGGGCGTTGTGGGCCATCATGATGTCCGTGTTTTATATCCACGCCGTCCATCCATCTATTTTGCTGAAGTGGACCTCACTGGCCAAGAAACTGCAGGGATCAACATTGAAGCCTCCTTAATTAGGACCCACTGTAATGTTTATTTTCCATCCAACCTGTTGATAAGGTTACACAGAGCTAGATAAAGGGAAAACACAAATATCAGCTTGATCCAAAACTTTTGTGGCCGCAAAGAAGTTTTAATGGTGGGTGTTCAATCACCACTGTTCCGTGTGGTGTGGTCCACTTTAGCCTCAGATTTGCTTCTCTTTTTTGGTAACATACCCTAAAATGAGCTGAAATAACAGATGGATGGCAGGGATATAAAACAAGTACATCTAAGTGGGCCCGACAACACCCAACACATCACCACACCAACGACTGGGGGTGGTGTGGGCAACACCACTTGATCCGCGCCGTATGAATCGAGGGTCAGACTCATTTTGTTCGGGATGAGGTTTTTTATTTATGGTAACCCACCCGCAAGAAAAAGAAAAAAAAAAAACCCAACTACAAGTAGAGCCACACACGAGCCAAGCTTGGCCATGCTCAAGCTTGGCTTGATTAGTGGCCCACTGAGCTTGAGCTTGGCTTGGCTTGAGCATCGAGCTCAAAACAGCCGTTCGAACTTGGCTTGTTGGTCGAGCCGAGCGAGCTTTGTTCAAGCCAAGCCGATCACGTGTATAAGTTATAACTAATTAACTATAAACTAAAACAATTACAATATAACTACAAGTCTAAAAGTACAAGTCTACAAAATACTAAAAGTAAAAGTTAGTTAAAGTATACAAACCTTAATACATTATACATTCATAAACTTAAAATACTCCATACAATGAATGCCTAGGTCTATAATACTCATCCCTTCCATCAGATCCGCCCGTGCCCGAGCTGATTTCTTCTCCAAGTTAGTCATTAACCTCACCTGAATTAGAAGGCGGGGAGACCTTTCCATTATTTTCTTGTATAGATTCAGTTAGTTCTTTCAAACTTTTTTTGTGAGCTAATCTATACTTAATACCCAATATCTTAAAGAACGAAGCAAGTTTGGAGATAAACTTTGATGGCTTCTTACTTCCTGTGCTCGACCCTGCTTCAACGTCATGTTGTCGAGGAGGAGGACATCGTTGATATCTAAATGCATCTTCCTCTTCCTTACTTAACTTCAAGGCAATATTTATTTGCTCTGCCTCCATAGCTCTCATTTTAACTTCCCTTTCCTCTTGCTCTTCCCTACTAATTCTCTTCACTCTCTCTCTATTTCGGATTCTTCATCGATTACAATGAGTCTGTTATGGTATATCTTATGGCTAGTTATATTCGGTGTGAGAGAGGGGGTAAAAGACTTCCTGTTGGATTATAAAAGAGCCTAGAATAATTCTTGTACCCCCCCCCCCCCCCCCCCCCCCCCCCCCTGGACATGACAAGTGTAGTCTTAAGCCGATTTGTTTTGTATTTTACAAATCTAGCCCTATACAAATTGTATTGAATTTTTATTCTTCCAGAGCTTGGGGAGTGGACTTAGGAACTATAATCCCAAATGTCAGTGAATGAATCATCTGAAGACATTGTTGCACACCCTTTTATTGTAAAAGAAGTATTTTGAACAGTAAAGAACAATAAAGCTAAAAATAGAATTACACAAATTTAATGATACGAATGAAAACATTATATGAATGACACATATCACAAATCATATAGAAATTAAAGAACAGTAAATCCATAAGCCATAAGTGTAATTCATAATACCATTCATGATTAACTACCAATAATGAAAAACTAAAAAAATATGCAAATTTGTTCAATAGTTTCAATAATAGTGTAAAAAAATGAAACTCCTAAACAGATAGAGGAACAATCTCTCCTAAACCATTGGTGTCGTTCTCCGCTTCATCCTCAGCTTCAAAACTGCTACTGCCCCAAGTCGGCCGCAACCAATCCTGTGTACAGACGAGCGCTTCAATGGTTTTTTATGTAAGAGAGCTTCGATGTTTGCTGACAACCCTATTACCCATGCTAAATGCCGATTCTAATACCACTCTTGTAATTGGAATAGATAAGATATTACATGCCATCTTCGACATGGTAGGGTATTTTTCTTTAAGACTTCTTGCCTTCCACCAATCTAAAACATCAAAATCTTGTGTTGCGACCTTCACGATAGATTTGCTAAGGTATGAATTTATTTCTAACTCGGTTGTATTCTCGATCAATTTTTCTTTCTCATATGCCGAGAAGAATTCATCAAACATATCAGGACCAACAACAATTGAACTACAACTAGCTTTAAGTGGTTTAGCTTGATCTGTGTCTTATCCTTAGCAATTTTAGTAATATATAAGTTATACAATTCTATAACTACTTCACGAACACTTCGGGTTTTTCTTGTTGCTTTTTCAATCGAATAAATTTTCTTGAAGATGAAACTAAGCATCGCAATCTTACCCCGAAGGTCAAGAACAGTAACCATGGCCATTAAAAAATGACAATCAGTCAAGTACTTGTCAAATTTGTCTTACATGCCTTCAGCCATTGCTTGTAAAAAATTTGGACCGGTGTTAGCAAATCTATGTAGTCTCTCTTTAATCTTCCAAAGTAATGGAAGAAATAGATTTGTTGTAGGGTATTTATTTTCAAAACAAAATCTTCGTCGATTCATAAAAAATCTTCTAAAACCCATAAACTTACTCAGCTCGTATCTAATCTTCTTCTATAGGGCACCAAGTATATGATCTATTACACGCCTTGAATTCAATGAATATAATTTTCAACTCCATAGCCGAATCCAATATTTCAAATGTCGAATTCCATCGCATGTATACATCTAACTTCAAAGTTTTTTGTGACTTAACATTCAAACAGTGCAGTATTTGATTCCAGATACAAAGTCTTAAACGTGACCCCCTTATAAATTTAATACTCTCTCTTATATTCTCAATCGTGAGGTTAATTAATTTAAGTGTTTCTTACACAATTATATTTAGAATGTGTGCACAACATTAAACCTAGAATATTCTTCCGCCAAAGAATAACTTGTCGATTGTCCTGAAATAATTCATCAAGTGAAAAATGACACTATCATTTGTGGATACATTGTTTAATGTTATCGCTGAAATCTTATCTTCGATTTTCCATTTCAAAAGGCAATTATAAATGCGGTCTGAGATTGCTAAGCCATTATGGAGGGGAGGAAGATGACAGAAGTTTATGATTGACTTACACAACTTCCATTCCGCATTTACATAATGCACGGTGTTGAGTTCTGAATTGTGCATATTCTAACCCCATTTCATTACTCATTATGTATGATTTATATATTTAAAGACCTATCTAATGCATGACTTTATGATTGTATGATTTAGAGAGATACTTCACCAATATGATGTTGAAAGGGTCACTTTATATGCATTGAAGATCAATAGAACAAGTGCCAAGAGTTTAAGAGAAAAAGCAAGGAGAGAAGAGAAAGAAGAAAGAAAGAAAAAGCCAACATTCATGGGTCCGACCAGCCATGACCGGTCGGCCAAAGGACTGACTGGTCGGCCCCCTTACTGCTCCCTCTGGAAGTCCCTGGACTGATCCAGGCAGGTCCGACCGGTCTGCCAGACAGGTTCAACTGGTCATGACCAGTCAGCTAAAGCCAATAATTTTAAATTTCTAAATTCAACTCCAATTTTTGCTGCGCAACTGCGTAACTTCTTACGCAAGTCTGGAAGATTCTATGGTGGTGGCGTGTGAATGTCATAAAAGGACACTTTTAGGTTCGTCTAAAATCATCATAGAAAGGACTTGAAAGTCTTTGGAGGTGGAGAGGATCGTCGTGGAGAGTTTACAACTCCTCCAACTAGGGTTTTTATAGTTTTTATATGCTTTCAATTAGTTTTTCTTTTGATTTTCGTTCCAGTATGATAATGCTTGGTAAGAACCTCTTAACTAGGGCTAAGAGGTGTAGTTAGTTTCAATGTTGAATTCATTTATTCAAGTACACTTTACTTAATTATGGATTTTCAAGTTCTAGTTTGAATAAAATTAGTATTTTTAGATGAATTTTAAGAGTTTGTGTACTCCGAACATGAGTTCCTTGCAATTTTCTAATATTGCCATGTTGGTTTGATTATATTCGAATTGTAGTAACCCTAGAGCATGCTATGATCTCTTGGTATGGCTATTACTTCGAAGGCTACAAGTTTGAGTTCTACATGCTTCATTAAAACTAGAAATCTGATTTTCCATATTTGAGTGAGATTGTTTGTGATTGAATTCAATATCTTCCAATTAGATAAGAGATAGAACTTTGATTCTAATTGTGTTTGTACTTTAATGAATGAATTGGCAGTAAACTACTGCAAGTGGATCCTTAAAGCTTTAGTTTTTCTTTT
Organism: Liriodendron chinense; assembly: GCA_003013855.2. NCBI lineage: Eukaryota > Viridiplantae > Streptophyta > Magnoliopsida > Magnoliales > Magnoliaceae > Liriodendron > Liriodendron chinense. Next base: position 318,813 of record ML058342.1, on the reverse strand, counting down.
ATTTCTCATATTTTCTTCATTAAAGTTTCTGTTTAATTATAGTTCTAAAATTCTGAATTTCATAATCATTCTAAGTTCAAATTATTAGAATAGCTTGAATTGAGTTTATCCTTTTCCCTGTGGATTAACCTTGGTCTCACCGAGACTATTATTACTTGACAACCTTTCACTTGAGGCGAGTAAACATGCGGTCAATGACATGTAGCCCTTCTTCTGATTCGATGTCATCCACAAATCTGACATCAAATTTAACGTGATACTGATTTCAACACTTTTTTCAACTTTACCTTTTCAACTGAATACATCTTCATACACTCCCTCTGCACCGTCATGCGCAACAACTTTTTAACCTTAGGATTAAGGTATCAGCATAATTCATTAAATGATTTGCTCTCGATGAATCTGAATGGTTTTTCTTCGAATATGATTAACCGGACAATCAACTCTTTAACCTTCTCCTTCTCAAACTTATGAGTCGCAATGCTAGCTTGAGAATCACCCACAGATGGAGAAAATGAAAGCATTTGTTGGCCTCCTTTCCCGGTTCTTGGATGCCTGGGATACTATGAAAGAGGTTTAGCATAATGAGTTGGTGTCAACCATTTATGTTTTTTTAATGATGCCTTACAATGCGAACATATCACTTTCGTCTCAGCACATTTCATCTCTTCGTAGAAATCTTCTCAAATAGCTGATCTTTCATTTCCTTTAACTGTTGATCCAGTCGGACCAGCCCTAACATTTTTATCATCTCCCCCTACATGTAGAGGAGATGTGGCCAACGCACATGAGGTACTTGGTGCTTCCTCACTAGTCATCTATAATTAAAAAAATAGAAAACAACGTCATTCTAATTTTTACGTGAGCATTTCTTAAAGGCAAAAGTCCTAATGTCTCAGGGTCTCTATTAATTTCGTTCCATTTTTTATCCCATTTAGTAATATATCATGTACTATACTCGCACGATTTACATGCTAGCCAAAAATTCGGCTGCATCTCCCCTAATTCTCCAAATATATGTAAAATTTTATATTGATTTGATGCCATTAACATTATCTGTTATTCACAGACAAAGCATTCAATCATTCTAGAACCATATATTCGGAGAAAAAATTGGGAGACGTACAGAATTTTCGACTACATGTAAATCGTGTAAGCAACTTAAGTACATGATATACTACCAAACAGTCCATTGATTTGGACAATTTAAGAATACATATAGCACAAACATTATTAACCAATAACTATAACGAGAGTTATAGTTATTGGATAATACAATGTAGTTCTACATGCATTCTTAAACGGGTGGGTATATTATTAAATTAAATAGGCAACTAAATATGTGTCGATGTGAATCACACTTGCACAATTCTAAACAACTCAACTATTCAAGTCTTCAAAATTCACAAAATCACAATTCAAAACTATTCTAAACAATGTATGTAATGTAAACTATTCTAAACACTAATATAAAACTTTTAACCAAATCATAAGTATAAATAATTACAAACAATCCAAATTAAAACAATTATAAACAATTCAAGTTTAAACAATTATAAACGATTTAAGTTTAAACAATTATAAACAATTCGAATTTAAACAATTCATAATTATAAACAATTATAAATAATTATAAACAACCCAACCCACTGACCCAACACTACCCGACCCACTGACCTGACTTGACTCAACCCACTGACCCAACCCTACCAGATCCACTGACCTGACCCAACCCAACCCATTGACCCAACCATAACCTACCCAACCCACTAACCTGACTCGACCCAACCCACTGACCGAACCCTACCTGACCCACTAACCTGACTCAACCCAACCCACTGACACAACCCTACCCTACCCAGCCTACTGACCTGACTCAACCCAACTGCTACAATCCGAAGATTGCACACCCAAGTGCAGGTAGCGAAGTAGTAAAATACTCGGTAAGACCGAGGTCGATCCACAGGGATTGGGGTTAAGAACACTTAGAGGAATTAGTTTAGGTGAGTGAGATGAAATCTGGTTTATCCACGAGAGTGGAGCAAGTTGTGTGTGGTGAAAGACAAAAATAGAAAAGGGGCTAAGGCATCAGGGATCCACCTTTGATTCATTCACAAGATTTGATTCGTTGGTCCAACTATAACTCAACTGGAATTGAATAAAGATTCATTCCAACCGGAAGATAAAACAATTAAACCATTTGCATATTTCATAAAAGATGGTGATCTGAACCGATTGATTTGACCATGAAGCACTCGTTAGTTGATCGCAGGGAATTCCAAGCATCCACTGTGCCCGGAGTCGACAATGGATCAAGGAATTGTACAGATCAACAACTTTGCCAACAAGTCAACCGATAAGATCACAAATCACACGATCAAATGCATACTTACAAGATAGGAGGCTTTGATTGACCGATCCAACCGTTAAGATCTCGTCTATCGATCGCAGGGAATCCAAAGCATCCAATGTGCCCGGAGTCTACAATGGATCAAGGGATTTTACAGATCGATGACTTTACCTGCACTAGCTTGATGACCGTAGGGAATCCAAAGCATCCAACGTGCCCGGAGTCAACGATGGATCAAGGGACTTTATCGATCATGAACTAGCTAATTGGTGTGCAAGGGATCCTAAGCATCCAACGTGCCCGGAGTCGACGATGGATCAAGGGGCTTGCACAACAATAGCGTCCGCCGAGGTGGATAACCGAACCAATCAACCAAAGAAAACTCCAACATTCACACACCAATGTTGAACCAAAAGAACCAAAGCTTGCAAATTTCTTCAAAGGCTTCACCCCTAGCCTTAGCTAGAGGTTTAGCCAACCATGCTACAATGGAAGACTAAATTCTCTACAAAGGAAAAACTACACTACTCTACACTACAAAAGAAAGAAGAGAAGACTAAAGAAGAGAGAACTCTTGGATGGGATGATTGAAATGAGGAGGAGAGGCCTCCTTTTATAGCTTTATGAGGAGCTTCCAAGCCTCCTCCCAATCCTAGGTGGCACTCCAAAAGTTTCTTTAGGTTTGGGAATGGAGTTAGGCTTGGAGTGCCCAAAGCAACTTTTCTTTTAGGTTCGGGCTTGGAGTTAGGCTTGGATGGACATGTGGCAAGAAAAGTACTCCAAGCCTAGGTGTCACTCCAAGCCTAAAGCAAACTTTTCTTTTAGGTTTGGGCTTGGAGTGAGGCTTGGATGATGAGGTGGCATTCCATGCCTTACACATGTGTGGGGAGAGAGAGAGAGAGAGAGAGAGAGAGAGAGAGAGAGAGCTTCTCTCTTGCAGCCATGGAGGAGATGATGAGAAGGATCAAGGGGTCCACTGGATGGTGGAGAGCTGGCCGCTGGTGTGGCAGATGGTTGGATGGCTGGAAGGAGCTGTGGGGTCCACTGGATGGTGGAGATTGCAGCATTGCTGGAGGCCATCTGCTGCATTGGGACGGATGGTTGATGAAGGAGGAATTGCAGCTGGATGTTCTCCATTCGCTGGATGGTGATGATGCTGAAGAGTTGCAGCTGTGCAGGGATGTTGCTGACGATGGATGTGCAGACGCTGGATGATTGGAGGATGGACGGCTGGTGCTGGAGTGCAATGTGCAGATGGACGGCTGATGGATGTTGTGGTCCACTGATTGAATGGAGATTGAGTGTTAATGGACGGACGTCCACTGCTGGACGTTGGACGGTCTGCTGATTGCTGCTGCACATGTGGGATTGCTGGATCTGGTGGACGTTGGATAATGGTTGGACATGGACGGCTTGATGATTGAAAGTTGGTGGAGCCCACTTTAATAGCTGGATGCACGGCTGGATAGATGTGGCTTCAACTGCTGGACGTGATGGAGCTGTCTGATAGGTGGCCCACCTTCCAGCTAGACATGGGTGAAGGTTGGGTGGATGGATGCACGAGCAGAGCTGGAGAAGAGGACTTTGTTGGCCTTGGACGGCTGGAAATGGAGTCCACCTTGCTGGATGGTTCATCCAGCAACTGGATGAATGGATGGCTGGAAGGATGGTGGCCTGGATTGGACAGACGTCCTCTGCCGGATGATGGAGTGGTGGAGATGGAGGGATGTTCGATGCTGGACGTGATGTGGGTCCCACCTGACGTCATTGATGATAATCATCTGGCCACTGGATGGAGATGAAGGAAGCTGCTGGATGGTTGAAGCCTGCTTCCACACGTGCTGGAGAATGTGGTCCACCATCTGGACAGATGGACGGCTGAGGTTTTTGCTGCTGCTTGGACGGACGAGGGCTCCACATTGATGGTCGGCAGAGATGAAGATGGTGTTGACGTCCACCTGCTGGTTGGAATTGAGGTGGACGGCTGGATGATGATGCAGCCATGAGCGGCTGAGATGATCAGACGTGGATGGCATGTGGGGTCCACGGTGCTGGCCATTAATGTGAATGGATGTCCGGCAGCTGCTGGACGGTGGAGATTGGATTGCATGCTGAGCAGCTGCAGCTGCAGCTGGACTGCTGTGTGGCCCACCTGGTTGATCTGGCACATGTGAGGCTGGTGGACGTCCATCCTTGCTGCACATAGTGGTGTCCACCTTGGCCCGCCCTACACAGATGATGGATGGTTGGATATGGACGGTTGTGATGTGCATGGATGACTGGTGTCCAGCTGATCGTGATGGATGGATTGGATTGTTGGAGATGATGGTATGGTCCAAAGTGCTTAGTCGATTAGGGCCTTTGATCTGATGCTCATGAAAGTGTCGCCAGCCGTGATGCACAGTTGGTCCCAACTATAGACATCCAATCTTGACCATCCAAGCATGATCATCCATTTTTTTTGTGAAGGCCTTGATCACGATCATCATAACATGTCTCAGATGGACCTCCAAAATATGTCGATTTGATGAGGCCTTCTGAGACTTCAGATCCACCACAGAATATGGTTCACTCTTCGATCTGTACGCCTTGATTTTCCTCAGGATTGCCATACACTTGACGTTGATTACTTTTGGGCACTAAATCGTCCTGATTGACTCGGATTTTGTCCAACTTCTCCTGATCACCTGAAGACAGAAAATTCACCTAATGAGAGATAATTAACCGGGAAAACAATGATAATGCCCTTAACAACCAGGGTTAATTATACAATATTAGGTACTTATCACCAACCAACTAACCTAACCGACTAACCTGACCTAACTCAACCCAATCCTACCCTACTCGACCCACTAACCTGACCTGACCCAACCTAACCCTACCCTACCCTACCCTACCCAACCCTACCCTACCCGACCTAAACCTTACCCGACCCACTCGACCCAACCCAACCCAACCAGCTGACCTGACCCAACCCAACCTAACTAGCTAACCTAACCCAACCCAACCTAACAGACTGACCCAAGCCAACCCAACCAACTAACCCGACCCCAATCTGACAAAAAAAAAACCGTAAAACTAGCCCCATTTTAGAGTAATCCCTATTTCAAACAAAATAAGAAAAAATAAGAAAAAAAAAATAAACACAAGCCTACCTATGAGTGCTCGGGCATTCGTCATTCACTACCTGGTGCGGTGCGGCCGTGCAGGTCGGGTGTTCACTGCCGGTGCCAGGTGCGATGCGGGGAGGGAGCCGGAACGGAGAGAGGGAGAGGGAGGGAGATTGGAGAAGGAGGTAGATAAAGAGATTTGAAACTTGAGAGGGAGGGAGGGAGGGAGGGAGGGAATGAAAAGAAAAGAGGGTGGGTGGGTGGGTGGGTGGGATCGGGAAGGGTTAGGTTTTGTAACTTTATATATATATATATATATATATATATATATATATATATATATATATATATATATATATATATATATATATATATATATATATATATATATATATATATATATATATATCGAGCTCAAGTCGAGCCGAGGTTTGGTTCGAGGCCTTGCCTCGTTGGTAGACTCTGCGGAGGTTCAACAAGGGGTCTCAGTCTCGAAACCCATCAGTGGTGAAATTCCACGCTGCTGACAGCACCAGTGGGTGCATTGCATGACTGACTGGGTGGGTGTGTTGCGCGATTGACTGGGTGGGTGGGTTGCATGACTGATAAAAAAAAAAAAGCCGGGCCGAGCTTTATTCGAGCTTCTAGCCAAGCTTACTTGTGCTCAAGCTTAACTTGTTTTTTAATGAGCTTTCAAAATCAAGCTTTGCTTTATCGAACTGCCATACAAGCCGAGCCGAGCCGAGCCGAGCCGAGCTTAAAAGAGCCAAGCCGAGCGAGTGTGCAGCGATATACCCGCAGGGGCATTATGAGGTCACACGACCATCTTTGCAAGTAGCACCATGATCAGGTGACACATGCTGGGGGCCTTAACAAAGAAAGAGAAATTCATGCAATCTGGGTTGTTAGTGGGGTAGGGTAACGATCGTCGGCCATGGTTTATATATAACCCTGCTAAATCATAGCGTCTTCGATTCTAAAAAAAGAATTAAGTCAAGGTGCCAAGCAAGTGAAAGGAGGGATACCACTGAGAGAAGGGCGGCTTTCATTCTCCACCTTATAAAGTGAGTGCATTTGCTTGTGAGAAGAAGAGAGACTAAGATGATTACAGAGGCTGTTGTTTCCTTTGTCGTACAAAAAATTGGTGATTTCCTTGTCCACGAAGGAGCCGCCTTCCTCGAATTACATGATGAGGTCGAGTGGGTCAAAGCAGAACTGGAGTGGATGCAGGCCTTCCTAAAAGATGCAGACACCAAACAAAATGATGAAACGGTGAAGAAATGGGTGGCTACTGTAAGAGACATTGCCTACAAAGCTGAGGACATCATCGACAACTTCATCCTTCAAATAGAACAAAGCAGGAGAAGCGAGTACCTCAAGCACGAGGTATTTCATAATGATATCATTACGACCTGTTTTTAAACAAATAAAATAAATAAAACCTGTTTGAGGGCTGTTATGGGGCCATTACAGGCCATTTTTTCTGTAACAGCTGCTACAGTCATTTCGTGATGTAACTTTTTTGGCATATCATGATTAAGAGTGTCATTGTTGACAAACCATTTTCTTGGCAACAGCTAGGCAAGGAGATCAAAGAGATAAAGAATGAACTCAAGGAGATCCGTAAGAGAAGAAAGACTTATGGCATTAAAAATCTCAGCAAACGTGGAGAAGGAAGCAGTTCCATGAGCAAAAATTTGCAAGAGCAGAGGAGAACCTCTCCTCTACTAGAAGATACAGAAGTCATTGGTTTCCAAGACGACATAAAAACTTTGGTAGCATGGTTGATCAGGGACGAGTCGCAGCGATGCGTGATTTCTATAGTTGGAATGGGTGGTCTCGGCAAGACTACTCTCGCAAGGAAAGTTTATAATCATGATGATGTTAAGAAGCATTTCCATGGTTGTGCATGGATATATGTATCTCAAGAATATGATGTGAGGGATCTTCTGTTGAGCATTATGAGATGCTTTAGTATTCTCGCTACAGAACATCATAAGATGAACGTCACTCAGTTGAAGGAGGAACTTTTCAAGCATTTGGAGGCGAGAAAATATTTTCTGGTGTTAGATGATATCTGGAAGACGGAAGCATGGAATGCTTTAGAAGCTGCTTTTCCAGATGTGAACAATGGAAGTCGGGTCCTGCTTACCACTCGCAACAAAGAAGTAGCTTCATCTGCAGACTCCCAGAGCTGTCTTCATGAGCTGCAACTTCTAGGAAAAGACGAGAGCTGGAAGTTATTTTGTAAGAAGATATTCTTAGAACGAGATAACAATTGCCCCAGAAATTTAGAGGCGTTGGGAAAGAAAATTGTGGAAAAATGTCACGGGCTACCTCTTGCAGTCATTGTCATTGGAGGGCTGTTATCAAGGAAGCCAAGGCTTCCACATGAGTGGGACAGAGTATTGAAGAACCTCAGCAGCCACATTGTTGAAGGCGAGTCACAAATTGGAAGAATATTAGCCTTAAGCTATGAAGATCTACCTCATCACTTGAAGTCATGCTTTCTCTATATAGGAGTTTATCCAGAAGACCACGAGTTCTTTGCAAAAGAGTTGATTCGGCTGTGGGTTGCGGAAGGATTTGCACATCCAAGTGGGGTCGAAACATTCGAGGAAGCTGCGGAGGATTGCCTGGTGGAGCTAATCCAAAGAAGCCTAATTCAATTGGTAAAAAGAAGTTCGATTGGGGGAGTTAAAAGCTGTCGCATCCATGATCTTCTTCGAGATCTCTCAATCTCAAAAGCCAAGGAAGAAAATTTTCTTGATGGGGACACAGACTCTCTCTCTCCATGTAAAGCACGTCGACTTATTGTGCATCATGGCATCGGTAAGTACACCTCCTTAAACAAATCCACTCCATGCCTTCGTTCCATCTTGTGCTTAACCCTAGGCAGAGAAAAAGTTGAAAAGAATCAGCTGGAGCTTCTTTGCGGACGCTTTCATTTGCTTAGGGTTTTACATCTACACCACACAGCGGTAAAAGAGTTTCCAGATGAAATAGGTACACTTATCCACTTGAGATACCTTTACGTTACGGGAGGCGCGCACCATCTTGAAAGACTCCCATCATGGATAGCCAATCTTCGCAATTTACAAACACTAGAGGTAGATAAACCTACTGAAATCGAGATACCTAGTGATATTTGGAAGATGCAACAATTAAGGCATGTACGTGTACCAGGAAGTATTACAGGCGAAGGGCCTAAAGCAGGGGAGCTCAGTTTTCCCAGCAACCTACAAACTCTAACAAGAATTCGCGCCGGCGACTGGTTAGAGCATTGCTTGGGAAATCTGATTAATCTTAGGAAACTAAATATTTCGGGACTAGAGTTAAGTGAGCATGGAAAGGGATGGTTGGACTCTATTTCCAAATTGGACCACCTCCAGTCTTTGAGTCTAGGTGGTTACACTGTCTATAAAGGTCTAATCCCATTTCCACCTACTTCAAATCTGTTGCATCTGTATAAGCTGAATTTGAGTGGAGGGTTAGAGAAGCTACCAGAGTCTCATGAATTCTCAGAAAATCTCACCAAGCTTACCTTGGAATTAACTTGTTTAAGGCAAGACCCAATGACGATACTAGAAAAACTAACAAACCTTCGGATTCTCAGATTGCTTAATGATTCATACTTGGGAAAGGAAATGGTCTGCTCTGTGCAAGGGTTTCCTCAACTCGAGTTCTTGAAACTTCATGAATTAAAACATTTAGAAGAGTGGAGAGTTGAGGAAGGAGCGATGCCGAGTCTTTTACATTTACGTATTTCTTGTTGCAATCAACTGAAGATGCTTCCAGAAGGATTGAAGCATGTGACTAAACTCAAGAAATTGGAGCTACCTAGAATGCTATGGACTTTCACAGATAGGCTTCGAGAAGAGGGAGAGGATTGGCATAAGATTCGACACATACCCTCCATCCACATATAACTTATCCGTGGATAACTGGTATTCATTCAAAATTAAAAAGAGCGAGGAAAAAGGCCCATTCAAAGAGAAGGACAGACGTCCCAGCTAATGGAAGCTGGAGCAACTTCGACCGAAATATGCTGCAGCTGGTTCTGGAGATAAATATTGAGATGTGGTAACCAAAGACTGGCTTTTATTCTTTGTTGTAGACAGATTCAGGATATCTCCAAAGTAAAGCCAGTAAGATTTACTTCTTTCATTTTATTTCTCTCCTTTCCAGTCATACTTTCAACTAAAATCGTAGCCATTTTAAATTCTAAGTTTCTTTATTGCTGTGCTATTATATTATTTGTTTTTTCGTTATGTACATGTTGGGCCCCTTTTCAGATTTTTTGTGCATGGATCATAATATCAGCATTTTAGGTCACTGAACAATGGCCCCACTTGTAAAAACTAAAACAACTGTTGTGTAATATTTCCTTTATGCCATGCAAGCTAACTGTCGGATGAAATGGCTCAACAAGGAATGTTTTGTGTCGATCATATTTGAGTCTCATTTTTTTCCCTCTATTGTTGAATTGGCCCACGCAGTGGTATAGTTGGATGACCTGCATTGAAAATCGACGCTGTGGGACATGCCTCAACAATTGATCGAGAAGAAGAGGGAGAGGATTGGCATAAGATTCAACATGTACCCTCCATTATAACATGCACAAATAAGATGTGGATATGGATATGGTGTTGTTGTGACTAGCAATCAAGGTATTCAAAATCGGTTATGTAACAGCTGTAATGGCAGTTATGTAATGGAAACGGTCATAACCATTATGCGTTACGAGGTCGATATGGCCGTTACAGAAAAAACAGGCCATAACGGCCCTGTAACGGACCGTAACGGCCTCGTAACAGTCATGTAACAATTTTTTTAGAAAAACAAAAAAAGGGCCACGGCCCGTATCATAACGGGAATAGTGGTGGCCGTTACGGCCACCGTTACCGTTATGGAACACCTTGCTAGCAATCAAAGACAAGTTTTCCTTGTTTCGTGCACACAAATTCGTGATCTCTCCAAAGCAAAGTGGGTGAGATTTACTTCTTTTGTTCTATCCTCTTATTGATATTGTCAACAATAATCATAGCCATTTTAACTTCTAGTTTTCATTATCGCTATGTTCTTGCCCTTATTTATCAGTTTGTGCAAGTAAGGCCACCTTTCCATATTTTTGGTGCACCATTCATAGTGGGCGCCACAATGTTAGCATTTTGGGTCACTGAACAATGGGCCCACTTGTACAAACTAAAAACCAAAATAGTACTCTGTAATCCTTTGGACAAAACATTGCATAATCCTGCTGAACATTACGCGTACCAACTATTGGATGAATTACCTCAAAAAGAACGTTTTGTGTGGATCTCACTTGTGGGCCCATTCCTTCTCTATTGATGAATGGACCACATGGCTGTATGGTTGGAAGACCATACCATTGATGCCACATTGGATAAAAGTAGCACTGGTCTGACCATTGAAACTTTTCTTCCATCATTATGTGTTTTTACACCATATAGATATGATAAACTCTAACCATTTTGGCTCTTGTCCCTGTTTGAGAGACACCATTCGGATGATAAGGATGCAATTACCAAAGTGATTTTTTGACCGTCCATCCACAAAAGGGCCCTTCAAAGGGATGGTTTAGATCATTAAAATATGCAACCATGTGTGCTTGGCTCATACCTAATTGTTTGAAACAAGAAATGGACCTCAACCACTACTTATATTGAATGCTTCGCAGATGCATTGAAGCTGGAAAGTCTCAAGCCTGTGCAACCCAGCTCCCTTACTAACCAACACAGGCCTGGATGGAAGATGTACAACATCCAAGCTGTCCATCAAATGGGTCCCCACTTGCTGATGCCTGCAGCCAAAAAAAGGTGATTCCACTTCTTGGGAGGTCATGAAAAGTAAGGGCCCTGCACTGACGCAAAGAGGAGGTGGTAAGGTTGAACACCGTCTTCCTCACTGGAAAACTACCTTGAATCCACAATGCCTCTGGGACTCCTCAACCGGACTTCCTCGAATCCATGAGGGAAAACAAAATAATTCCTAAGAAAATCGTTATAATTGATTGAATAATAAAAACAGAATTACAATGGTTTAAAGAAGAAACTAAACCCTAAGACGAAGTAGCAGACTCATACTCCAACTCAAACACTTAAAAAACACGACTTACTATAAATAGGAAACTTACTATTTATAGACGTCACCTATTCCTACTAGACTTTGTGGTTTTCGGCTAAAAATAGTAAGTTTCCAATCCGGCCCAATCATGTGATTCTCCTAAGTTTTCTAAGCCCTTTTCATGTTGGGGAGAGCATCTACAACTCAAAGGATCAAAATTCAAAAGTTATACTCGAAATAAAAATTACTATTTATAGTAAAAATGCAAATAAACTAAGCTTTTGACCGTCGATCAGATGGAATCTCACAAATCCAGCATTGGCAACCCAACACAACGGGGTTGGTTGGCTTAACTAGCTCGAGCTACCTCAAAATCATATATTATACATCCAAAAACTCATCCCAGATTGCAAGATACGATTATTATACGGTCTTGATGGCCCGGATCACTTCCGCCTCCGATCAGGCTTCCTCTGTTCCATCTTGGCAATGAACATGTCTGCGGCCCGCTCTACATCACTCACCCAAGGAATTCTGTGCACCAAGACTCATTTCAGAGTTCCTCTGTTCTAAGCAAAGCATATGGCTTCACAAGCTGGGTAGATGCTTCCAGCAGAGTGTAAGTGTTACCACATTTCTGTTGTATCTCAAATGTATTGAATTCAGTTCCTTGGCCCCCCATTTGATCGGAAACTTAAAGAATTACATACTTTTTGTGGAGAGTTTCACTATGAGAAAAGCTCTTATATTTTCTTCTTTTCATTTTCTTTTTGATTTCTGATGTGTCTCATGTATTGGCATTGCAGTATCTGATGCCTATTGTATGAAGTGGACAACAAGGACATGGATCCTACATAACGGGGCCAAGATTAACATCTAACTAGCAATGCTTATATTGCTTGTCTTCGATATTATAGGCTTTTTTATTATATGTTTGTTTTCAAGTGCCGAAGGTAAATGAGAAGACTTGGTTTGTTCATGTTTTCATTTTCTAAGCATTGTTATTGTGTGCTTGTTGAAAGGGAATTAATAACTATATTCAAGGAGAAATCCAGTGAAAGTTTGTTCCCTTTTATGGTTCCTATTCTGACTTCCTCATTTATGAATAGAGTGAGATATTTGGATGCTGTTTTCAAACTGTAGCGCGAGGATGCTTGTATTTTATTATTATTTTTTCCTAAAAATCTTCAGTGCTTCAATATAACGAAGAGTTTCCATAATGTTTGACTTCTATTAATGTATATATCTTTGGCTGTAAGATGTTTATTCAAAGTCAAAGCAATTATTAAGAGTGTAGGCTCAGGGGTCCACAATGCTTACATGGATGCATGATCTAATCTGTCTTCAGGTGCAAGCCACTATATGGGCTGTGCAAAATTCAGGCTGGTCCACTGATCTGATGGGCCACAGATGTTCATTAAATCCTGACTGTACATTTCTTTTGCATATGTTTGGCTCGCCAGATTTCTGACTGACCTGATTCTTGGACCCAAGGCATAAGTTTCAGGTGAGGTTAGCTAAGACCACATGTGTGTGGAGCCTTGACAACAACGTGCGCCAAAATAGCATAAGGGTGTGAGGCAAGAGCTTTCCATCAGGTGGACCACTATGCAAAACAAATGGACGTCTAGAAAAAGAAATTGAATTAGTCATCCATTTCTTTTGTATGTTGTCCCCGAATTGAGAAGCAAAACTGCCTGATTTTTGCACAAGAAGGCCCAATCAATCCTGCTCATCTAATGGAAATATGGAAAGCTGGGATCTCAATTACATCTTTCATTTTGGCATGTGCGGCTACATGTGGATGGGCACGGCTACAACTCATGTGGGCTTAGCAAACATCTGTTTTGGGTTTACTTAATATGGTATTTATTTGGTCCTTCTATAGATATTTCCCTTTACAGCATGTGTAACTCTTAAGTCTTAATTACAGTAGTGTAATTGTTGTCTTCAATAGGGAACTCTTCGAGGAGGCTGACTTTATTGAATCTTAAAGATTCACCACATTCATATTCACTTGTTACCAATCTTCTCTGACTGCTTTTTACAAAATCACATTAGAGATACCAAAATCAATTACTTTAGCTTGAAAGACTTTATGGATCTAAAGCCAACCAGTTCCAATCAAAAACCGTTTAGGCAAAGAATGAGTTTGACCAGAGAAACTTCATTGGCTGCCCCCAGTACCTCAAGAGATGTTCCCATAATCTCCTTAAGCATTAGCAGTTAGACAAAATATCATATAAAAGTGAAATTTCCACTACCTTTCAAAATACAAAGTTGATTTAGCATACATTGTGCAAACAGTGATGGACGTTCAGTGGTTCAGTAAATTGGAAAAGGACTCACTTGCGAAGCACAAAGAGATCTGGTTTTCCCCATAAGAAAGGTTTGGTCAACTTATCCACTTTTGGAGAAGTGTATGCAGAAATGACCGACTCACTGGGAAAAGATGAAGGAATATGCGAGTTTTTGCTCACATTTCTGTGAAAGCATTACATAAAATGATATTAGGACATGACTGAAGAACTGATTCATTTCATAACAGAAGAAAGCAAAGATGGCAGAAACCACAGAGGTTACATGCTTATCCATGAAGATCTGTTTTATATTTGAGAGGTTATCCACTGACTGTTGGTCATCACGACCCTTAATGACACCTGGTCGGGTGCAGAATCATCTAAATTGTTTGGCCATTCTCATCATTGTTCCCTACTTTCGACGACCTTTTCTGTGAATTATTTCCAGTCTGAGCATTGAGCTTTCCAAAAATGGCTGGATCTGGAGATTCAAGCCATTCTCTGAATTTCTGGAGACCATCTTCTTGTGGAAATGCATGTACGACTTCAATGGCATTAACTACATGAATCCCACTGTACCATAAACAAAATTGGTAACATCAGTTAGTAGTCAGTAGAAAGACGAAAACATAGCATCATACATTTCCTGGTATATATCATGCCTTGAGAGCAACAAGGACATGATTTCCATAAAAAAAACAAATCCTCAATAAAGCTCCAAGAATTGCAGTATGGATCAGCACCCACAACAAAAACAATATAAATGAGGCACTTAGAGAATGACACAAATGACTTCCTAATTACTATATTAGTTGAATTATAAAATGGAATTTACTTGACACCTTCAGTATAGTCACTACCGAGAAGTAGTGCCATGCAGATCAATTTTTCTCTGGTTAACCCAATCTCACTCTCTGTCCTGAAAGACCAAAACGTAGTAATATGTGAAAAAGGAATGTTGAATGTCACAAAGAATAATTTTTCATATTGGAGTCAAGAGTCGGGAAACAGAACTAGATCCACGAGAAAATGAAATAGAAGTCATTAGCCTGGGCAAGCAACTTCTTGGTCAAACCAAAGTTGGTCTATTAACGTTCAATAGTGCCATATAATGGAAGAAGTTGAATAGATATAGGAAAGAATGTGCACTGCTAGATGCAAGCCTTTATGAAGTATGTTACAACATATTGCGTCGAATATATTCTTGTAAACACTTCAAGCCCCATACAAGAAACATCAGAGTCATCAGTTACAACACCATCGACTATGTCCATCAGTTCCATAAATGCACACTGAGCTTCTGCCTCCATAGGTGCAATGATATATGGTAAGCCAAACATCTGGAGTAATTCCAATAAATCAGCAAAAACAAGAACAAATACTTGGTCAAGATCATCAACCATAAATGATAAATATTACGTGCAATTTTCTCCAAGAAGTTATTTTGTCAACGTCATTACTAGTCTTTTTTCTAGCTTATTTGGAATAGCAGCATGGAATTCTGCCTGGTTACAGTTTCACCTGCCTATCCCCAGACTGAGTAAAATAGGGGGTGATGTTAGTAACCAGCGGATCGTCAAACTTTTGCCACTGCCATGAGAATACGTCCTGTTTGGCATCCTGATCAAGATAGGACATTTCTATAAGCAATGCACCACAAGTTGTAAACCCAATTGTGGTGGAAGGTCACTCCATGGAAGTGGCATGCCACAATTTATGAACCCAGTTGTGTGGAAAGTGTGAAAGGGTGTCCTAGGGCGTTCCTCAAAAGAGATGTGCTAAAACGAAGCTGGGTTTTGGTGGAAGTGGGCAAGGATTCCCGTACCAGACTGGACATGTGGGTAAACAAGCAAGCTTCAGATGGCAAAATTTTATCTCACCACTTGGAATATGGGAACTTTGTCTGGAAAGAGTATGGAAATTCATGAATAAAATAAGGAAGAGAGTTAATATAACATGCTTGCAGAAGTCGGTGAAAAAGGTCAGAAGTTAAAGAGATTAGAGATGGTTACAGTTAGGGATGGTGATGCTAACAACAGAGTAGAGTAATTGCTGATGAAGCCTTGAAGGATAGAATAGTAGAGGCTAAGAGAATGGTTGATACCCTTACAGCAACAAAATTGATTTTTTTTTTTTTTTTTTTGCAAGGTATCAGTATTATTTGTGCATATGCACCTGAGGTAGGGAAGAAGAAAGTATTAAAAAGAGAGTTACAAAGAGTTGGATGGGGTAATGCCAGATTGCTAAAAGGCGTAACGGTATTTATACGCGGGGAGTTGAACGGACAACAGGTTTAGGGAGAAACAAATCCAAAGAGGTCATCCTTAAGTTTGCAATGACAAATGACTGAGACACTTAGCGATGACTAATACTTATTTATAAAAAAATAAAAATAAAAAAACGAGATGAGCATTTGATGGCTTTTAAGAGTGGACCCTGTTAGTGCACGTTTATGTAGCATACTAGTGCACCTTATTTGTCAATCACGTGTATCCATGTTTTGTAATGTCGGTTAAGCCTTGGCAAGCTGAAGAGATTCAAGTGGACAAGAATTTAAGGAAGAAGAAATAGGTAAATGAGATACCTTGGTGACCCTAATCCTTAGAACCAAAACAGCCTTAAACTTTTAGATGACTTGGACCCAATTAGGTAAACTTTTAGTCATCTTAGAATGGCCTTAGGTGTCCCAAAAGATCACCCAAAGGAAGGCCTAAGAGGTTTATGAACTGCTGTAAAAATACAAACCAAACAACAGAACTCATGTGCTGTTGGATGACCAGTCAGCCAGCTAACAACACCTATTGGCCAACCGACAGACTGGTCGACAGGCCGATCTAACGCCGAAAAGGGAAAACAACCAAACCATTGTCCCATGCCTAATTCGACCGGTCAACACCCATTATTGGCTGGTCGATAGCTCAGTTCAGTCGGTCCATAGTTAGCCATTACGTCCAAAATCTATCTGTTGGAGCTCGAACTCTACATAAATGGAGCTCCGTTTTTTGGCATATTGAGAGCGATTTTAGTGCATTAGAAGCCACCCATATTGCAACTACCATTAGGATTTAATCCTAACCCAATCAAGTCATCTTCCTTATGATTAATCACATATTGGAGCATTCAAAGCTCAAATGAAAATGAACTTGTTCCGTCTTGATCTCTAGATGCTTAAGCACCTACACCATAGGTAAATCCTTTGTCTGAACCTTTCTAGAGATCAATAAGTGAATCCTTCTAGGCTTGAAACATACAACCAGTTGTAGAAGATTCAACCTATCTCCCATCACCTTGGTCATCTCAAGAAGATCATATGCAAGGCGATTGATCAGTGGAGCTAAAGCCTTGGTAAAGCATCAGTATTAATGATCGTGGGAGCACATGTGGAGCCGATTCAAGCACGAGAGAGTAAGAAGAAGTAACCCAAGAAGGCGCAACACAAGGGGCTTAATCCGACAAGTGTCAAGTTTGAGAGTCTGTTAGCACTCCTCCCTCTAACAGGATTGAGTATGAATTCATGGTTGATGGTTAGCCTATTGAAAACCACATAAGTCTCCAAAGGGAGCCACTAACACAGGTGTGTACGTGTAGGTTATTAGTTAGCCTGAGAAACTATTATAGGTCTCTTATATAGAACCGGAGGGTTGGGAGGAACCTCAGCAAAAATCCTAGGTTGAGAGGAGCCTTGTTTAAACTCCTAGGTTGGGTGGAACTTGCAAACACCTGAGTTGAGAAGTAAACCCGTAAAACTTTCGTTCAGGTTGAGAGGTGAACCTGATTTAAAACCTCCGTTTAGTGAAATCCGGTGTACTCTTGGGTTGGGTACGGAAACCGAGAGTGGAGTAGGGAAACCGAACCACTATATATGCTTGTGTTTGTGATTGTCATTTGAGCACATTTTTATTCATGCATTGTCTTTTAATTAATGAATTATATGAATGTTTGGATGAATTGTATGTTATGCACATGGTAGGTAGATTCACACACAAGATGTATTTTCACTCTATAGACCAGTAGCTTAGATAGTTATATATTTTGCAGTCTATGTGATTGGACCCTCTTAAGCTTGGAAGCTAAGAGTTGCTTGCTTAATTCAGTTTAATTATTCAATTAATTTTAATTAGGCAAGAGTTTTCAAAAGGTCATAATCCCCCCCTAGGACTTAGCCATAGTTCTGGTAGCTCCGCTCTAGCTTCCGCACATATGGTGCCTTAAGTATGAGCAATAGGCGCAATTTCAGACCCTACTTACTACAAAGAGATTTTTTTTCTTGGTTATGACTTATGAGAACAAAAGACCATAATGCAAGGCCTGTAAAGTTATAAAGGTGAACCACTTACTATGCAACATAGGTTAGCTATAACACCCCGGTTTCCGCCGCCTGAGCATACTACTCTTGCTATGGAGACCCGAGTATTACAATTAGGGTAAAGTCACACAGGGGTGTGTTTCCATAGTCCACAATCCACACATATTCAGTTTCCATTCATTCATTCCAAATTAGAGTTGCAACCAATCAATGGGCATCAAGGATAACTAGATAAGTAAAGATAAATGCACTAGAGAATATCAAGGCTAACATCAAGATATACAAATCCAAAAGAATGTCCACTCAGCCGGGGACTATGCCAACCACATATGAACAAATGTGCAGGATAAAACTAGCAAAAGGAGAGAACCAAAATTCTATTGGTTGAGCTCGTATAGCTCAACCATGCTAGGGTAGGGTTCGTCATCAACAAGCTCCTGACCAGACTCCTCAGGAGCCTCCTCACAGTCATCATCAACCTGCCCTACTCCCCCATCACCTGGTTGGTGCAATTGCACATAATAAACAATGTGAGTGGCCAGCTCAATAAGAAATTCCCTCAAGATTACACACACAACATGTAACGCCCCGAAATTTTGGCTCTCATGGATAACACAATGGGCCAAGTTTTCGGGTGTTCTCTAAAATGTGTTAAGGACACATTCATCTTTATTTCCCGCATTCATGGCATTCATAGAAAAATGACGGAATTCAAGGTTCTTATTCGAAATTTTTCTACTCTACGTTATCAAGATAATGTCCTTAAATCATACAAATTACATAATATTCTACTTTCTAGTCTCAATGAGAGGCTTATTACAAGTTACGTGAAAATAAATCTACTCTACAAAGATAATAAATGTAATCCATCTTCAAGCCGCTTCGGTTTCATCGTCCGTCATTTGCTGTTACGAGCATTCGAGCACCTCGTCGTAGTGTTCAATTCTCTTACTAGATCTTCACCTGGATTATCTGAGATGTGGTTGGATAGCGTTAAACGCTATCATAGTGGGGAATATCCCTTTAAGACAATCATGATAATAATGGCACAGAGTAAACGCAAGCAGGATATTATCATTTAATCAAATCAAAACAATTTAGTAAAAGATCTTGGTTAATGCAATGCATGACATGCATGCTCTGGTTAAGGCACCCTGACTAAATGAAACGGGATCACTCCACTCTTCTCACCAGCCTCTAGTTACCAGAGGTTTTAGCTAGGACGGGATCACTCCACTCTTCCCATGCACCAAACCAACTAGTGAAACGGGCCCATGCACACTTTCACTAAATAGCGAGAGAGAAACGGGCCGTACAGGTGACGGTCGGCGGAGATTTTCAAACGGAATATGTTTGGCTGACTCATGATTCGAATGGATAGAGTGGATTTGGCAGTAGGGTCCCCGTGGGGGGCGACATGCAATGCACGGATGGACTGCGTCTGTCCGCTGTTGCTAGCGAAATGAAGAAGACGGAGGAGAGAGAGAGCGTCGTGCGCACGCGGTACGGGAACCGCGCGTCACCGTTGTCCTCCACACATGGGGTCCATCATGGTGGATCGGAGCCATCTGCTCCATTCAACAGGTGGGCAACGTAATTTCATCCGCTGAAAAGAAAAATGAGGCAGATCCGAGTTAAGGTGGGCCACTTATATCCTGATTTCTAATTGGGCCGTTTGTAGGATGATCAAGGGCTGAAATTCGACATGAATGGTTATTTTGGGCCAGATAGACGATATACAAAGTTTGGAGCTTAACGGATTGGCAGAAACTGGTTTACTGAAAGGGGAGTCTTAACTTAGTGGCGTTTTCGTAATTATTTAAAAACAGTGAGATTTTTGAAATCTGGTCTTTCTACAATGTCTATAGGGTTATTTTAACATACTTTTGTAAAGGGTCCCTATTAGATCTCCTACGGATGGTCTGTTGTTTTTGAAACAAAATAAATGTACGATATTAAATCAAAATAAAATTTTTAAGAATTCCGAAATAAATCTCGAAAATCCGGGGCGTTACACAACATATTAGCCAAGTATAATTTCAACTAGGAAGCCACAAACTCACTTATAATTTATGAATATCTTGTTTAGATGCATGAATGCATGAATATGCACTCAGACCTGAGGATGCACAAACATCACAAGGATTTAATCCAATTTGCATATCCTCAGCATGATAAAGGCCACTAGTTCAAGCTGTGCTTTCATTGATTCATAGCATTGGTGATTGAAACCACATAAGAAAATCATGAAGGTGGCAACATGACAATTCATGAAATGGCAATCCCAATCACAAAAGCAATCTACAATAGTCCACAAGTTTCACAGTTAGATTTCAATTTCCACATTTCTATAATTCTAAGCATATTAACAATCTAGCACATGTTACTTATACAATAGCATGCTAGAATTCATGTTCACGTGAAACATACAGGACAAGCGTTATATTCAAGCGATTGTAGACAAGAGAAGGACAGAGGTCCCAGCTAATGCAATCTGGAGCCTTTTACGCCCAAGCTATTATATCTTCAAGAGCACCTTTGACCGAAATATGCTGCAGCTGGTTCTGAAGACAAATATTGAGGTGTGGAATTCTTGTTGTTGTCGTGAATAGCAATCAAAAACAGGCTTTCATTCTTCGTTGCGGACTGATTCAGGATATCTCCAAAGTAAACCCAGTGAGATTTACTTCTTTCATTTTATTTCTCCTTTCCATTCATACTTTCAACTATATTCGCAGCCATTTTAAATTCTAAGTTTCTTTATTGCTATGCTATTAAATTTTTTTTTTATCAGTTTGTACAAGTTGGGCCACTTTTTTCAGATTTTTGGTGCATGGACTATAATATCAGCATTTTAGGTCACTGAACAATGGCCCCACTTGTAAAAACTAAAGAACCCATTGTGTAATACCTTCTGTATGTCACGCATGCTGACTGTTGGATGAAATGACTCAATAAGGAATGTTTTGTGTGGATAATATTTGAGTCCCATTTTTTTTCTCTATCGATGAGTTAGCCCACATGGTGGTATGGTTGGATGACTTGCATTGAAAATTGATGCTGCAGGACAGGCCTCAACAATTGAAAGTGAGGAGAGGATTGGCATAAGATTCAACACACACTCCATTAACATACCCCAATAAGATGTGGGTATGGTGCTGTTGTGAACAGCAGTCAAAAGCAAAGCTTTCTTTGTTTCGGGCACACAGATTTGTGATCTCTTCAAAGCAAAGCAGGTGAGATTTACTTCTTATTGTTTTATCTCTCCCCTTTATTGACACTGTCAACAGTAATCATAGCCATTTTAACTTCTCGTTTTTGTTCTCTACGTTATCGTCCTTATTTTTCAATTTGTACAAATAGGGCCCCCTTTTCACGTTTTTGGTGCACCATTCATATTGGGGGCCACAACATCAGCACTTTGGGTCACTGAACAATGGGCCCACTTGTGCAAACTGAAAACTGAAGTAGTACTCTGTAATCCTCCAAAAAAAAAACATTGCATAATCCTGTTGAATATTATGCGTACCAACTATTGGATGAATTACCTCAAAAAAGAACGTTTTGTGTGGATCTCACTTGTGGGCCCATTCTTTCTCTATCGATGAATGGGCCACATGGCTGTATGGTTGGAAGACCATACCATTGATGCCCCATTGGATAAAAGGAGCACTGGTCTGACCATTGAAACTTTTCTTTTATCATTATGTGTTTTTACACTATATAGATATGATAAACTTTAACCATTTTGGCTCTTAGCCCTGTTTGAGGGACACCATTCGGATGATAAGGATGTAATTACCAAAGTGATTTTTTGACTGTCCATCCACAAAAGGGCCCTCCAGAGGGATGGTTTAGATCATCAAAATATGCAACCATGTGAGCTCGTACATAATTGTTTGAAACAAGAAATGCACACCAACCACTACTTATCCTTATGTCGATTGCTTCACAGATGCATTGAAGCTGGAAAGTCTGAAGCCCATGCAACCCAGCTCCCTTACAAACCAACACAGGCCTGGATAGAAGATGTGCAAGATCCAAGCTGTCCATCAGGTGGGTCCCCACTTGCTGATGCCCACAGCCAAAAAATCAGGTGATTCTACTCCTTGGGAGGTCACGAAAAGTAAGGGCCCCACACCCTAGGAATTCTATGCACCAAGACTCATTTCAGAGTTCGTCTGTTCTAAGCACAACATATGGATTCACAAGCTGGGTAAATGCTTCCAGCAGACTAAGGTAAGTGGTATCACATTTCTATTGTATCTCAAATAAATTGAATTCAGTTCTTGGCCTCCTATTTGATGGGAAGTTGAAAGAATTGCATACTTTCTTTGGACAGTTTCACTCTGAGAAAATCACTTTCATTTTCTTCTTATTTTCTTTTTCATTTCTGATGTGTCTCATGTATTGGTGTTGCAGTATCTGATGCCTATTGTATGAAGTGGACAACAAGGACGTGGATCCTAAATAAGTGGGCCAAGATTATCATCTAAATAGCGCTTATATTCCCAAGGCCAAGTAAATGAGAAGACTTAATTTGTCCATGTTTTGATTTTCTAAACATTGTTGTTGTGTGATCATTGAAAGGGAATTAATAACTATATTCAAGGAGAAATCCAGAAAGTTTGTTACCTTTTCTGGTTCCTATTCTGTTTTCCTCATTTATGAATAGCCTGAGATATTTGGATGATGTTTCCAAACTGTGGCATGAGGATGTTTGTCTTTTATTATTATTTTTTCCTACCTCAGTGCTTCAATATAACGAAGTGTTTCCATAATGTGTGGCTTTTACTAGTGTATATATCTTTGGATGTAAGATGCTTATTCAAAGTAGAAGCAATTATTAAGAGTGTAGGCTCAGGGGTCCACAATGATTACATGGATGCATGATCAAACCTGCTCATCAGGTGCAAGCCATTATATGGCTTGACTTTGTCCAAAATTCATGTCGATCCACTCATCTGATGGGCCACACATGCATATTAAACGCTGATTGCCCATTTCTTTTGCATATGTTTGGCTAGCCAGATTTGTGACTGACCTGATTCTCGGAACCAAGGCAGAAGTCTTGGGTGATGTTAGCTAAGACCACATGTGTGGAGCCTTGCCAACCACATGCACCAAAACAGCGCAAGGGACTGAGGTAAGAGCTTTCAATCAAGTGGACCACTGTGGACAAAACAAATGGATGTCTAGAAAAACAAAACTTCCTGATTTTTGCACAAGAACATCCATTCAATCCTGCTCATCTAATGGAATTATAGAAAGCTGGGATCTAACACACAACTTCCATATTGGCATGTACGGCTACATGTGTATGAGCATGGCTCCAAATGTGTGTGGGCTTAGCAAACATCTGTTTTAGGTCTACTCAATATGGTATTGATTTGTTTGGTCTTTCTATATGATATTTGCCTTTACAGCATGTGCAACTCTTACTGCAGTACTGTCATTTTTTTCATAAACTCTTTGAGGAGCCAATATATTTGGATTTGTTTGCAGTCAATCCATGCTTTGAAGCCCATATCATATGAGAATAGTAATTTTACATCTCAATCTTAAAATTGGATTGCGTAAGTAATATTTCTACAATTTTACAAGTTCTCTTTCTTTTATGACTTAACCAAATCTAACTAGGGAGTTCCTTTGCCATCTAATCTTTGGCCATCTTTTTCCTAGACAATTGATATTTATATTCTTTTACTATCCATCTTTTGTAGGACATTGACCAACCGTTCTATAAGGGTTTTGGAGCATCTTCCATCTATAGCAGAACTTGTCAAATTCAAGTTTATATCTCACAACTACTGACTTGAAATGGGAATCAGCACGCTTCAACCTAATGCACTAGGAACTTGCTACTTTGTATTTTCTCCATGATTAGTTTTAGGGATCATTTGGATATCTGTATTTTTTATTAGTTGTAAAGAGCTTACAGGTTACTCACAGGAGGTGTTTGGAAAGGAAATTTCACCTTCAGTTACAATATAGCATAAACTCACTTTCAAGTGCAACTTGTTTACTACTTAAACAGTTGCAAGCATCCAAACAACCCCTTGTAGCAACTATATGCTTCAACTACTATAAATTTAAGCAAACAAATTCTAGCAAGTAACTTTCAAGTTTTAATCACAAATTTGATTTCCAAACTTTCTTTTTCTTATAGGAGATGTGATGGCCACTGGACGGATGTCGAGAATGGTGGAATGGTGATTTGATGGTGATGAGATGTTCAGTCAATATTTGCTAATTGTAGCTTGTGGGTGCCTGTATCTTTTGCAGCCAATTGTTCGATATGGTACAATGTGCTAATACTTATTATGATATGTTCTGTATTCAAATTATACAAGAATTTAAGTAATGTTTTTTTATTTTCCTATTTGCATGTCTTCATGTAATGTGTTGATTAAAAATTGAAATAGGAAGCAATATTTCTTTTCTTTTTTTAGGTGTCATACTCTACTAAGATTTTGCAGTGTGCTTGGAATTTCATCTTGCACAATTGGGACCTATGGTTCAAGGGTACATATGGTTGTTGTGATGGATCCCACAGTCAGTGGCAAATGTTCAGCTGGCCCCTTGCTGGAAGATCCTAGCCATTGGCTTTCTGTGGCCTTTTCTCTGTTGTTGAATGTGACTTATTGGTGTTGAAACATTTCATATGTTGCTTAAGGCTTTGTTTGGGTAGTGGATCCCACAAAACTAGGATTCAGGGCCGTCAGCGGGTCCGGTTCAGGTCAAGTCCTATAGTACCCATATCCAAGCTAACTAGGTTCGGATCCAATTGGTTTCGGGTGGATTCCACCAGGTCTTTGGATCAAGATTTTCAGTTGGTTTCTTGACAAATAAGAGCATTTAAATGACGATAGGATTAGGTGAGATCCGGCCTCACCCAAGACGGTGCAGCCCTTACCATAGGGTTACCATGGGGCCCACCTTGATGTGTGTATTATGTATCCATGCCATCATCCGTTTTTCCAGATCATTTTAGGGCATTATGCAAAAAATGAAGCAGATCCAATTATCAAGTGGACCATACCATAAGAAATAGTGGTGATTAACCGTCCTACCATTAAAAATTCTTAGGCTGCACCTTAATGTTTTTGTAGTGTTTATTTACCATCCAATATGTTGATAAGGTCACATAAGCCTGGATGAAGGGAAAAAAACAAATATCAGCTTGATCCAAAACTTTTGTGACCCATTATGGTAGAGTAGGACACAAACCGGGCCAGCTTGGAAGTTCAGGCTGGCTCGTATCGAAAAAGACCGGTTTGGCCAAGTTCAAAGTGGAGTTTGAGCCAACGACGAGCCACCGTAACGCAGCCTGTTTAATAAATTCGCTGAACTCAATCTATTGAAGCACCAACCCGACCCAGCCCTAAGCTCGGCTCGGCCTAATTTGGACCAGACCATCCCAGCCCGGCCAAAAACCCTAAACAATATCGTCTCTCTCTCTCTCTCTTTCTCTCTCTCTCCCTCCGTTGCGAAACGCTAACCCTACCCATGTTTATTTTGAAGTTGCACTCCTTTGGAGGATGTTAAACATCATGTAGTAAGTTAATTTTTTACTTTTTCTGTTTAATTTCGAACTTTTTTAATTCTTTTCTATTTAAACAAACAACAAAACAAAAAGAGCTGCCACCTGTTCGAACTCGGGTCGGGCTGGTTCGAAATTTTTGACCAAACTGATTGCAACTTGGACCAGATTTTTCTGGAGCAAATCAAACTCAGGCTGCATGGGTTGGCCCGAAACCCAAACCAGACCGATCCACAAACTGGGGTGGCACAAAAATGATCTAAACCCAAAGTAGGGCTAACTCGCCCCTGCCCGATATTAGTGCACTTTTCTGTGGCATACTAGTGCACCTTATTTGTCAATCACATGTGTCCATATGTTATAATGTCGGTTGAGCCTTGGCAAGCTAAAGACCGAAGATTCAAGTGAATCAGAAGCATCAATGAAGAAGAACAGGTAAATGAGATGCCTTGGTGACCCTAGCCCTTTGAATCAAAACACTCAAACCCTCTTAAATGACTTGGACCAATTAGGAAAATCCTTAGTCATCTTCATTAGCCTTAGATCACATAGAAAAACATGATAAATTAGGCTAATTAAAGAGCCGGAAGTTGCTGTAATTAATCAGGCTCAAACAGCAATTTTCGATAGACCTTCGATATATCGGAGAGACGGAGACCAGTTCGATAGGTCTTCGATATATCGAAATGACCAATTTAATATATCGAAAGTCTGTCCAGCAAACTTATAAACTCTCTGGACAGTTTCTTCAATTAATCAAATTGTTCATTCGATTTATCGAAATATGTGTAATCGATATATCGAAACCCTTTTCGATATATCGAGAATTTTGTCCAACAGCTTGTTGATTCGCTGGATAGATTCTCTGATATATCAAACAGGCATTTTGATATATCGAAGATCACTCCGATCTATCGAAACACCAGTTCGATATATCAAAGCGACCGTTTATATGCCCGTTTTATGACCGTTGGAGATTTTCTTTAAATACAGGAGAGATGTTCTTTGGGCAAAAAGTAGAGGGATTTCGAAGAGATAAAAGCTACCACCATTGCATACCATTAGAAGCTCTATTCCTAACCCTAACAAGTGATCTTCCTTGTGATTCATCACAAGAATGGAGCATTCCAAGCTCATAATGAAGATGCACTTGTCCCTCTTTTGATTTCCAGAGTTTGGATTGATCTTGATAGTGATATTCCTATCCAAAATTCTATGATGTGATATTTGTAAATGAGACTCTCTAGGCAATCCAATTCCACTAGTTGTAGAGATATCAAACCTACCTCCTAGCACCTTGGGCATCTTCGTTGGAGCATCATAAGCAAGGTAGCTGATCTTGGAGTTGGGACATTGGCGACGCAACGACATCAAAGATCGGGGGAGCACAAGGGTAGCTGATTGAAGTACGGGAGAGCGGAGATCAAGCAACCCGAAGCGGCGCAACAAAGGGGCTCAATCCGACAAGTAAGTTGTCATTTGTAAGAGTTCGGTTCCACTCCATTCCCTGTGGGAATTGAGTGTAGAGTTTGTCTTCAAACTCGATAGGTTTGTAGGGCCTAGACCTGGTTGTAGGATCGAATTGAGTCTCCAATTGGGGAGCCTCCGGTGGGAGTGAACACTAGATTCGGTTGTAAGACCTTGGCTCGGTTGTAGAGCCTAAAACCATTGAGGTTCGGTTGTAGGACCTTGACTCATGAGTGGAGCTTAAATTGAGGTTCGATTGTAGGACTTTGGCTTGAGTAAGCCTATACAAGTCTCCAAGGGGGGCCACCAACATGGGTGTGAACGTGTAGGTTGAGAGGAACCTGTAAACTCCTCGGTTGGGTGGATCCAAGTTAAAACACTTTGGTTGGGAGGAACCAGATTTAAACTCCCTAGTGAATGCCAGCGTGCTCAAAGAGGTTGAGTACTTGAACTGGGAGTGGAGTAGACCCAAAATCGAACCACTATACATCGTTGTGTTTGTGATTGTATTTGAGCACATTTCTTATTATGAATTGTGTTTAATTGTTTAATTATAAATGCTTAATTAAAATGTATGCTAGGCACTAGATAGGCACAGTCTCACACACATGATGTACTTTCACTTATTATAGTAGACTTGAGCTTATATGATCCACTCTCATATAGTCTACTTAGGTTGCATAGATTAAGTACTTGATTAGTTTAATCAGATGTTAATTATGCATGCTTAGACTACGATATTAATTGTTTTAATCATATACTAGTCTATTGATTGGACTCACTTAGGCTTGAAAGCCAAAGTATTCTTGCTTACTTAGTTTGAATTGATAAAACTGTTAAGTAGGCGAAAAGAATTTCTAAAGGTCCTAATTACCCCCTCTAGGATTTAGTCATAATTCTAGTCACTCCGCTCTTAGCTTCCGCACATATATTCGTAGGTGTCGTGTTAAACTACCGACGTAATTTCAATTGGTATCAGAGAGGATTGCTCTTCAAGAACTTAACCGTCTAGAGTGAGATCCGATACCTGAGCACTAGCATCATGTCTAGCCGAGATGGGAGTACTATCAACCATCCATCATTCTTTGATGCGTCCAACTACTCTTATTGGAAGGCTAGGATGAGGATTTTCTTACAATCCATGACCGATCCCTGTGAGCAAGTACACAACATGGATATTCCATGCCCACGAAACAAGTGGAGGTTGACGGTAAGATCATGGTCATTCTCAAAGATGATAAGAAATGGAATGACCATAAGAGAGCTCAATATGTGGGTAATGCCAAAGCTCTCAATGTGATTTGCTTTACGGTTTTTCCGGGAGAATTTCAGCCCATCCTCACATACGCAACTGCAAAAGAAATGTGGGATACACTTGAGGTTACCCACGAGGAAATTAGCACAGTAAGACGCTCGAAGCTTTAGCTCTTAACCACCAAACTTGAAAACATTAGGATGGAAGAGACTGAAACTTTCATGGAGTTTTACACTAAACTTTTTTATATTTACAACTCCATGTTTGCCTTGGGGGAAAGGGTTCCGAAAAGAAGAATATGTAAAAAAATACTTAGGTCCTTCCCAGAAAGATTTAGCACCAAGGTAATGGCCTTAGAAAAGCGTAGAGACATAGATAACATAAAAGTAGAAGAACTTATAGGTTCCCTACATATTCATGAACTACACTTTAGGGCCCCCTCTAAGAAGAAGGACATCGCCTTGAAGACCTCTCATAGACACTCACATAAGCAAAAAGAGATTAAGAATGAGTCTTCCGAAGATAGCGATGATGAGGATGATGATCTTAATAAAAGATTCAAGAGATTCCTCAAATTTGAAAGAGGAAAAAGTTGTGACAAGAAAGACAAGAAAGTGGATAAATATAAAGGAAAATCCACCAAAAAGAAAGTCCAATGTTACAACTGTGATAGGTATGGTCATGTTGCCTCTGATTGCTAAAAGGAGCCTAAAAGAAAAAATAAAAATGTTATGACAACATGGGATGACACGAAGGAGTCAAAATCTGAATCCAGTAACTCCAATAGTGATTTGAGCCACAAACCAGTGAGAATTCTCATGACTTCCACCACTACCTCTCTTCCCCCTAATCTAAGAGAGGATCCTGACCATTTTCTTTTCTAGATGAGTTCCCAATCCTTCACCTCATGCTACATTCTATGAGGGTGTTGAGGAAATTAGTTACCCTTAGGCTAATCAAACTAAACATAATTAGTAAGGGTAGCTAAAAACTAGAATTATAGGTAAATCTGAGGATTTCAGCCTCATTTTTGTGTTTATGGGCAAATCAGAAGATTCAAGCCTCATTGGCACACTCTTTGGTAGTTTATCCTTGCTTTTACTTGATATAATTGTTGCTAGACTATCACCTTGCTTAGATTAGCAAATCATGCTACATTTTATGCTTAATTGTATGTTAATCTATGCTTAGGTTTGGTCATGATGTATTATTAGGGGAGGTTGGTTGATTGGGTTTCAAACCCTTAAGCTTTTATTGCTTAATGTATATCATAGATGACCAATTGTGCATGATTAACTATGCTTAGATAAGTTGCACTTTCTTGTTAATCATGTTCCCATGCATGCTCCTTGTTTTAATATTCATGCACCCTATACTCTCCTAGTTAGCATGTTTTTATAGTTATAACCGTGACATTTTAACCTCTCCTACCTTAACCTTAATTGATTTATCATTAAAGAGGAGAGATTGGTTTGTCAATTGCTGACAAAAAGGGAGGGAAAGATCAAGTCCTACCAAAACAAGTTTTCTGTTTTATGTTTCAGGGGTTGATAGGCTATGGGGGAGAAATCAAGAGGAACTTGCTTAATTACATGTCTTAGTGTTTCAAGTTTTAATATTTATTTCAATTTAACATGTAATGTATTTGTGTTTTGGCAGTGTCATTGGTATGTACCATGACAGGGTCTTAGGTTAGGTTTTCGTCACGTAATTGACAAATGAGGAGATTGTTGGTGCACTTTTTTGTGGCATACTAGTGCACCTAATTTGTCAATCACATGTGTCCATGTGTTATAATGTCAGTTGAGCCTTGGCAAGCTGAAGACCGAAGATTCAAGTGGACCAGAAGCATCAAGGAAGAAGAATAGGTAAATGAGATGCTTTGGTGACCCTAGCCCTTTGAACCAAAACACCCAAACCCTCTTAGATGACTTGGACTAAGTAGGAAAACCCTTAGTCATCTTCATTAGCCTTAGATCACATAGAAAAACATGATAAATTAGGTTAATTAAAAAGGCGAAAGTTGTTGTAATTAATCAGGCCCAAACAGTAATTTTCAATAGACCTGCGATATATTGGAGACCAGTTCAATAGGTCTTCGATATATCGAAATGACCAATTCAATATATCGAAAGTCTGTCTAGCAAACTTATAAACTCTCTGGATAGTTCTTCGATTAATCGAATTGCTCATTCGATATATCGAAATATGTGTAATCTATATCGAAAATTTGGTCCAGCAACTTGCTGATTCTCTGGACATATTCTCCAATATATCAAACAGGCATTTCGATATATCGAAGATCACTCTGATCTATCGAAACTCCAGTTCGATATATCGAAGTGATTGTTTATCTGTTCGTTTTATGACCATTGGAGATTTTCTTTAAATACGAAAGAGATGGTCTTTGGGCAAAAAGCAAAGGGATTTTGAAGAGATAGAAACTACCACCATTGAATACCATTAGAAGTTCTATTCCTAACCCTAACAAGTGATCTTCCTTGTGATTTATCACAAGAATGGAGCATTCCAAGCTCATGATGAAGATGCACTTGTCCATCTTTTGATTTCTAGAGTTTGGATTGATCTTGATGGTGATATTCCTATCCAAAACTCTATGATGAGATCTTTGTAGGTGAGACTCTTTAAGCAACCAACTTCCACTAGTTGTAGAGATCTCAAACCTACCTCCTAGTACCATGGGCATCTCCATTGGAGCATCATAACTAAGGTAGTTGATCTTAGAGTTGGAGCATTGGTGAAGCAACGACATCAAAAATCGGGGGAGCACAAGGGTAGCTGATTGAAGCACAGGAGAGCGGAGATCAAGCAACCCGAAACGGCGCAACAAAGGAACTCAATCCGACAAGTAAGTTTTCATTTGTAAGAGTTCGGTTCCACACCATTTCCTATGAAAATTGAATGTAGTGTTTGTCTTGAAACTCGGTAGATTCGGTTGTATGACCTAGACCTGGTTGTAGGGTCGAATTGAGTCTCCAATTGGGTAGCCTCCGGCGGGAGTGAATGCTAGGGTCGGTTGTAGGACCTTGGCTCGATTGTAGAGCATAAAACCATTGAGGTTCGGTTGTAGGACCTTGACTCATGAGTGGAGTCTAAATTGAGGTTCGATTGTAGGACTTTAGCTTGAGTAAGCCTAAACAAGTCTCCAACGGGGGGGCCACCAAAACAGGTGTGAACGCATAGGTTGGGAGAAACCTATAAACTCCCCGGTTGGGTGGATCCGAATTAAAACACTTTGGTTGGGAGAAACCAGATTTAAACTCCCTAGTGAATGCCGGCGTGCTCAAAGGGGTTGAGTACTTGAACCGGGAATAGAGTAGATCCGAAGTCGAACCACTATACATCGTTGTGTTTGTAATTGTATTTGAGCACATTTCTTATTATGCATTGTGTTTAATTGTTTAATTATGAATGCTTAATTAAAATGTACGCGAGGCACTAGATAGACAGTCTCACACACATGATGTACTTTCACTTATTAGAGTAAACTTGAGCTTATATAATCCACTCTCATATAGTCTACTTAGGTTGCATAGATTAGGTGCTTGATTAGTTTAATCATATATTAATCTATGCATGCTTAGACTAGGATATTAATTATTTTAATCATATGCTAGTCTATTGATTGATTGGACCCACTTAGGCTTGGAAGCCGAAGTGTTCTTGCTTACTTAGTTTAAATTGATAAAATTGTTGAGTAGGCGAAAAGAATTTCTAAAGGTACTAATCACCCCCCCCCCCCCCCCCCCCCCCCCCCCCCCCTGGACTTAGCCATAATTCTAGTTGCTCCACTCTTAGCTTCCGCATGTATATATGTAGGTGTCATGTTAGACTACCAACGTAATTTCACCTAGATCGTTGCCCACCTCTAATTAATGGTCAATCAACAATATTTCAAATGGTATGGTCCACCTGATAATTGTATCTATTTCATTTTTCATAAAATGTCATAAAATGATTTGGAAAAATGGATGGACGTCGTGGATACATAATACCTACATCAAGGTAGGCCCCACGGTAAGCGCAACACTGTCTTAGGTGAGGCTAGGGCCTCATCTAATCTACTCTCATTTAAATGGCTGATCTGGGTGGGTGTACTAACATTGGGGTGTGTGAACTAACCCATAAAAAAAATAAAATAAAATAAAATAAAAAAAAGAGGCTAAGCCCAACCCATGGATGAATTAGATCTCACACACATTACTTTGAGATGCTAAAGGTGTGTAAATGGGTTCTCTTATGTGTATGGCTTAGGAAACCTCGTCTCTTTTGCTAGAATAATCAACGTGTGTGTGTAATTTTACTATTAAAACTAACTAGACCCCACTAGACCCAAGCCAAGCATACATTAACAAGGTCATCTCATGGGATCGACTCGAACTTGACTAGACCCAATTTTTGCCAAGTCCAAAAGGTGACACCCAACCCCAACCCGATTTTTGAACGATTCCAATAAATGGGACCCACACCTATTAAAATCAGGTCGAGTTCCCCACAATTGACAGCCCTATTGGATTGAGCTTAATTTCCAATTTTCAAAGACCACCCACTCTCCACTTCGATTTGTATCAGTAAGTGTGCTTTCTTCCACATAATAACAAATTTTGACGTGTTTACTCTTTCCTAAACTTCTAACTTGTGATCATGCAAGAGAAAGGTCTGCTTTAGTGACACAAATTTGATGTGGAGGGTATGGGATCACCTTAATTATGATCTAAAGCAAGGGTGAAATAGATTTAGAGGTGGCAATGGGCCAGGTCAACCTGCAAGTAAAGTCTTTTGAGGTGGGTTCAGGCCAACCTAAATGGATAGTGAGTCGGGCTAAGGCTGAAAATGTGATGCTTTAAGTTAATGGGTTGGATAGGGTTAATTCTACATGCCCTGACCCAACCCGCCCATATAGGTTCTCAATGGGTTGGGTTAGACTACCCAGCCCAACTTAACCAAACATCCAAATCAAAATAAAGAAGAAAACGTATAAATAATTTTTTTTTTATGCATGTACATAGCCACCGTCTAGGCTGGGTTGTTTGCAGCCTTCGTATTGTGTTCCATTCTAAAACTCGAGTTGGGTCCTGGCAGGTTGCGTCGTCAGTCCAGCTATCCCAGCTCCCGATCCTATGGCCCTGGCAGCCTCATCGAAGTACATCTATCATGGTTTCGACACCCTTATTATCATCGCTTGATCGTCAAGGAGATTGCATTCCATCTCCATACCGTCTGGAACTTGGTGGGCTGCCAGGAAGTCAGATATAGCTTGTCTAGTTGTCCCTTGATGGCTCGAGACGGGAGATATGTGATGTTGAATTCTGATAGTAGCAAGGCCCACTTAGTCAGCCGCCCAGATAACATAGGTCGATTCATGGAGAACTTGATAGGGTCAGCTTTGGAAATCAGCGTGATTTAGTGTGACAGGCAGTAATGTTTCAGCTTCTCGACTGCAAATATTGGGGCAAGGCATATTTTCTCGATTGCAGAGTAATTAAACTTGGTGCCCACGAGAGTGAGGCTCAAGTAGTACAAAGAGTTCTCTTTCCCGTCTCCATTCTTTTGGGTAAGCAATGCCCCCAGTGAGTTTTCTCCGACTACTACGAACAATATCAAGGGCTTTCATTTAATCGGTGCCGCGAGGACTGGTGATTTGCCGAGTAACTCTTTTAAGGACTCAAAAGCCTTCTAGCATGCCTCGTCCCATTTGAATCGGACATCCTTCTTATTCAAGCGAGAAAACAACTGACAGCGGCCGGAGAGATTCGAGATAAACCACCGCAGATATGACACCCTGCCTTAAAAGCTCTTCAATTCCTTTATATTCTTTGAAGAAGGCATTTACCGAATCACTTGAATCTTCGCGGGGTCAATTTCAATACCTTGATGCCTGACAACAACCCTTAAGAATTTTCCAAAAGAAACCCCAAATGCGCGCTTTAGGGGGTTCATGCGAAGGCTTTTCCTTCTCAACCTTTGGAACACCTGTCTCAAGTACTCGCAGTGTTGCTCATGCCCGTTGGACCTCACAACCAAGTCGTCGACGTAGCACTCCACGTGCTTATGCATCATGTCCTATAATACGACTTGACTCGTTTGTATGTGGCACCCACGTTCTTCAATCCGAATGGCATCATGTAATAGTAGAATATGTCTAACATAGTACGGAAGGTTGTAGCTTCTTCGTCCTCTCGTACCATTCGTATCTAATTGTATCCTGGGTCATAACCAAAATTGCATTTAAAAATCCAGATTAGCGACGGACTTAGTCCGTTACAGTTTACTGTGCCTAATTGTAAACGACGGAGTATGTCCGTCGCTTTTAATCAACAGATTACGTCCGTCACTAAATTTGTGAAGCGACGAATTTTGTTCGTCGTACCGAAGTGCTGCGACGGATATCTGGGGTCCATTTATTCGGAATTTAGCGACGGTTTTAATCCGTCGCAAAAAAATATTAATATTTGAAGTGAACCATTCTCCATAGAATTGAGTAACTAGGCTTTATTTTGTCCTCAATTAAGACCATTCTCTTGACCATTCATGAAGCCTTCATTTCTACTCTTTCCTTCATAGCTGCTTCCACCTCATACATTAGCAAATCCATCAATTGACCCACCTGCAAAATCCAGAATCTAAAACATGTATAGAGTATCAGTTTCATAATCTAAGAAGAAAAAAAAACAAAAAAACAAAAAACAAGCTTGAAAACTATCATGCAAGAAGTTTCAGTGGGATGAAATTAGACACCTGGAGGCAATTCCATTTGATCCTCTCTTTGGGCAAGAAGAGAACCGTTTTCCATTGCTTGAAGCACCTTGTTTGAAGCCATGAACAACTCCGTAAAATTCAAATGAACTGAAGCTAATTCGTTTATTTTTTTGTTCTCTGGATAATCCAACTAACAGAAAACCAAAAAAACATTTTTCTAAATCAATCATGAAATTCTTCTCAAAATCAAATGGGTTGTTACCCAGTATCTCAAATTGTTACAAGTAGCCCAAAAGAAAAAGAAGGAAATAACAGAGAGCTTAAACAAACTGATCCATTTCCTTCTCTCTTCAGTTCTTTCTTTTTTCTTTTTTTTTTTGGAGAAAAACAAAAACATGATAGCCCCACTAATCCAGATTAAACAAACTGTTAAATCAGGAATGAGCAGAGCGATCTCAGCCACCTAGAATAGACACATGGAAGCTAAACTTTCCAATTATACTGAGTTCTCTGCCAGAATTTCTTTGCAACTCAATGAGACGGAGGCCCATTCAATCATCCTGGCATTGATGCAATCAAAAGCTCTGCTCATCTAGATATACACACCAATTCCTTTCTTTCCATAATTCCCAGCGCATTGTTGAGGGAAGGACACACCTCGAACCTATTTAAACAGCATCACCTTGAATTAAAAAATGCTCCCCATTGAATGAGCAGAATACAGAGATTCCACTAAATCAGCTCGAAATGGCCATTTAGCCCATTTGAAACAAGCACAATGGTCATTTGAAATAGTAACTACCAAACCACCTTTATGCATCCATCATGCATATATATTTGAACTCAAGACCTAACTTCAAATTCCAGGAATATTATTTGAGTATTAACTCAAGTAAATTGAAATAAAGTGACTATGAAGGGCAAAGCTGCAGATCAATGTCAATGTTATATTGCCTCATTGCTGTTGTGGCAACCATTTAGAAAAGGAGAACTCAAAATAGATGGAAGCAAAATGGATTTGAAAAACTTAACACATCATTAGGAACTGCTAGTTTTTGCATTTGTGCTAATATATCATTTGAGTACTGTCATGAAAGAAGGTCCCAGCATACTATTTGAATGTAAGATGGGTAAAATAATCATAGCTTTTGAGGTCGGTCAGAAGCTTAGAAAAGATCCACGTACAAGTTTTATCAAACCCTGTTACTTCTCTTGTGAAAGATTTTTACAACAAGAACTTTTTTCTTTGAGAACACCAGATTAAGGCTGCATTTGGATGTATAAAAGAATTGAATTGTTGACATTCAGATTAATCAAGAGGAAATGACAACAGAAATTGGTATATCCCAGTATTTGTAATGGACAAGTAGCCCTCTACGGTTGCAATTGCAGTAACATAATGGCACAGACCCTCATTGTGAATGCTAAAGAAGAAACTATAATGAATTCTTCATCCCAACACATCAATGAAATAGAGATAATAGCAAATCGTTGACATATACACTGTAATAGCAAATCGTTGACATATGCACTGAACCCATCAAACAAATGAATCGAAAAGCTAACAAAATGCTCATGAAATGGGACAATAATGACAGCATCCAATTCACAATAATACTTTCAGATTCAAATTAAAGTGAAAAATCTAACCTATAGCTTGCCACAAATGCTTAGTTGTCATGTGCACTGCATAGATATGGGATACATGGTATAGTGGTCCATGAATCCAAGCCAATCATCTGGAAGCCCCTCATGCATGGGTCACGGTACAAAATTCTCACCCATCTTACAATATGAACCATCCCAGTGATTAAATACAATTCAACTTTCTTTTTTCTTTTTATATTAGTGATGACGAATTAATAAATACACAGATTAGCAGAATACAAGATTGAAGGCATGCCAATAAGCTCGAGATGATCTCGTCACTATAAAATATTGCCAACACTACAACCCAAAAAGAACAACAACACAAGATGTAATAATCACGACTCACGAGATATGGCTTGTTTGTTTACAAGGAATCGACCGTGTTGAAGTAGATATGCATAATGGTTACCCTTTAAAACACCGTGCATGGATTCCAAAAAGAGGGTGCTGTTTGTTTTGCAAGCAGAAATCCCAAATTCAAATCACAACAATCACCTTGTATATTGCACCAATGGATTAGTGTAATTATTACTTTGCGGATTAGTGTAATTATTACTTTGCGGAACCCACATTTTTCTTTACAATCCAAACATTACTCTGTTTTTGTTATCTTTTTTTTTGTTTTTCAATATCATCATCATCTAATCCTTATCCCGATATTGGGGTCGGCTAATGTGAATCTTGTTCTGCCATTCCACTCTATCAAGAGTCATACCTTTAGTAGGAAAAGCTCTGTGCACCCCAATATCGGGGTACCAATGTTGGTGACTGGAAAAGCTCTATGCACCCAACCATAATGCATGTGTTCCATCCACGCAGTCCATTCATTTTTCCAGTTCATTTAGGAAATAAGCCCAAAAAATGAAGTAGATCCAAATCTCTGGTGAACCACACAACAGGAAACAATGGTGATTGAATGCCTACCGTTTAAAACTTCTTGGGCCTACAAAATTTTTGAATCACGCTGATATTTGAGTTTCCCTTCATCCAGGTCTGTCCAACTTAATTAAAAGGATTGATGGCGAATAAACATCATGTTGAGCCTTATGAACGTTTCAACGGTGGGTGTCATTATTTCCACTATTTCTAGTACACTTTTTCAGATGCTATGAACATGCTGTGAATGCAAAGTGGAGTGTATGGCTGAGATATGCATGGCAGCAGGATTATTTAAAAAAGAAAAAAAAAAAAAAAAAAAGAGTGCCCAAACATGTTCTTTTGGAAAAAAAAAAAAAAAAATGCAAATGAATTCCAGTAAAGAGGACCCCACATCATAAGTTGCAAATCACTCTCAAGCAAATGGAATTGGGAAGATGTACATGTACCTTGAAGAGGAAGATGAAAGCAAGTGGTCTTTGATTCTACCATATTGCGAGACCATGGTCCTAGCAATATTACAAGAAGGCCCAAGATGGCTGGCTGCTAGCAAAACCCCGTGAGATCACTTCTCCATCTTTTTATATTTTCGGCCAAAAAAAAAAAAAAATTTACAATGACGACTATGAAATGGACGACCAAGTTACCATAATCAGATGGGCGCTGAATAAGATTATACTAGGTGGTGTAGATGTCAATGTAGATGATCCTTGAGCCTGTGAGCTGGGCATGAAGACTTTGAACTTCTTGGGATAGTTTATTATTCACATATATTGCTTCCTGGTTATAAGAATCCGCACATTCTCTTGTCAGTCTTGCAAGTGTTCTCTGTGATGGAACACATCCTATTGGAGGAAGCCCCACCATGCCTATCTTTTTAGCCTTTTGTCCAAACAATTCCTATTAATCAAATACAGGACAAAGTCGGAAGTACCCAAGGAAAAAAAAAAGAAATAGAAAAATTTATGTGTAAGCTATGGAAGCAAGAAGAATGCATGTACATCACTTGACTATGTATCAGAAGATTTCAAAGTCCAATTGGTTCGACCAAAAATTACCATCTACCTAATAGATAACTTCCAGCATGTTATGTGCCCCTGAGATCCCACCCGTCCAATAGGTTTGCCTCATCTTGAAGATTGCTGAGGCAAAGTATTGGTATCCTAATTCAGTTGAACAGGCTGAAATGACAATTGGAAACTGAAAACTAGGAAACAACAAATGCACAAATGAAGGATAGGGAAATTAGAGAAGAAAATACAGAAGGAAACATGGGAACTTTGCAATTACACTCTTTAACATTTTGAACAAACCAAATCCGAACACCAATTTGCTAATTTAGTAGAGGCATATATAAATATGCCACAAAATAAATGAGAAAATCTGAAACTTACCAAGCAAATGCCAGTTCAATGAGATATACCCCATCTTTATCTCCTTTATGATTTTGGGCAGAATATTTAGTGCTTGCATGAGCCCTACAAGTGTAGCCAAATATTATCCTTACACATCCTATGGGCATACATTCAGATAAACAAATAAACGTCACCATAAGATGAGATAAACAATCAAAATGGTTGTTGTTCCATTATACAAATGTTTGAGGAAATCAAGTTTCTGTGAATGCCCAAGGTTGGCGTGCGGGAACCCAATGTGATTGCCAGGTGGGGATTTATAAATCTTGTTCTGAAGCGAGAGTCGAAATTACCGCCCATCACACCGGGATTTCCCCATCAGACAAAAAATAAAAAACAAATATTAAAAATATATAGAAAAATTAGAGCAGTAAGTAGTAACATAGAAAATCGTCTGTAGAGAAAAAGGTTGGGGTCAAATACCCAACTGTTACCTTTCTCATGTTGTCACAAATATGTAAGCAGAAAGCATGTGCATTGTGCAACCGCACACAGGTAAACTAAACAGAGCCAGATTTTTCTTCATATATGTGTTCAATCACTCATTCCTGGTATCTATGTACACATTAATGTCAAACATCTCTAATTTAACAAGTAAAAAATTCTAATATAAGTAGAATAAGAAGAACAATGTCAAAAAGACCATGTATTCATATATCTACATGCCCAGTGGCTTGAAATCATGGACCATACCAGTGGCTCAAAATCATGGGTGGTGAGAATAAGAACAAGGTCAACAAGCTCCTTCCTCTTGAACACTCACTGCAAAATATCCCGCCACAAAACCGGCAATGATGCCGAAATTAGCATCTATTTCAACAACAGGAATAAAAATACGACAATAAAATCCTAGATGGGGCGCATGTACCGCCAAGGTGAGCATCGGATCGGACGATTGAAAGCTGTTGGGACCTTCCTCCCACAAGTACCCATCCCTCTCGACGGTCGTGATGTTCCCGCCTACGCGGTCCCTCACCTTCGTCACTATGATGTCTTCGGCGACGATGTCCCCATGCTTGGTGGTAAGGGCCTGCGCAATGCTCAGGCCGCTGATGCCGGCCCCGAGGACGACGCAGTCGACGGAGCGGACGTCGAAGGGATCGCTACTGGAGCAGAGGGGTGGAGTGAGATGGGGATTGCAGCAGAGGGGCAGATATCATGGCCGAAGAAGAGAGGGGGATAGACGGAACGGAATCGGGGGAGGGAGGTTTTGAGAGAGAGAGGGGATGAAAGAGGGGTTTTGAGAGGGGGAGAGATTAGTTAGGGATTTTGGTTTCCCTCTCTCAATTTGGGGACGCGCGCGGTTTGGCCATTGACGCTGCCGTTAGCAAAGTGTGCTAGAAAACGGATTGCGAACGGAGTTACTAAGGACGATAAACTCAGTTGGGCCCACTGTGAATGTATGCGGCTTATCTACACTGTCCATCCGTTTTCCAGCTCATATTAGCGGTTGAGCCCAAACTTGAAGCATATTCAAATCTCAAGTGTATCATACCATAAGAAACAGTGGAATAATGATTTCCACCGTTGAAACCTTCATAGGGCCCACAGTGATGTTTATTTGTCATCCAACCTGTTCATAAGATCACAAAGACATTGACGATGGGAAGACACAAATATCAGATTGATCCCAAACTTTTGTTACCTCCAAGAAATTTTCAATGGTAAAAGTTCAATTCACACTGTTTCCTGCGGTGTGGGCCACTTGAGCTTTGGATATGCTTATTTTTTTTTTTCTCAAGCCCTAAAGTTATATGTTAAAATGGATGGACGGAGTGGATAAAATACATAAATCATGGTAGACCCCACAGAGTTTACTCGCTAAGCGTCCTGAGTAACTCCGTTCGCAATACGCTTCCGGTGGGCTAGTGGCCGGTGCTCTGTGGACCTACCATGATGTATGTGTTTTATCCACACTGTCCATCCATTTCTCAAGATCATTTTAGGGCTTGATGCCAAAAATGAGCCAAATCTAAATCCCAAGTGGACCACACCATAGGAAAACAATAGTGATTGAATGTCTACCATTAAAAACCTGGTGAGGCGCACTATAACGTTTATTTGACATAAGAGGTTGATCAGGTCATACAGACCTGGATGTAGGGAAAAAACAAATATCAGCTTCTTCCAAAACTTCTGTGGCCTCCAAATAGTTTTTAATGGTCGGCGTTTAATTAACATTGTTTCCTATAATGTGGTCCGCTTGAGATTTGGATCTACCTCAATTTTGGGATCAAACGATAAAATGATCTGGAAAAATGTATGGATGGCATGGATGAAACACATACACCATTCTAAGCCCACTGAGCACCGATCACTAGCCAGGTCACTAGCCAATCCACGTACGTTACCCATGGCTTACCGTAAGCTAACCCAAGCCATGCGAGCCCAAGTTGATGTGTTTTATGTATATCTATCTCATTCATCTGTTCTCTAATATCATTTTAGGATGCAACACCAAACCTTAAAAAAATCCAAACCGCAGCGGCTGAATTAGAGTTTGGAGTCCATTGACCACACATTTCTTGGGTTTTCATGAGGTCAGCAAGCTGCAATACAATTTTGACCTAAAATTTGGCCTAATTTGAAAATCTGATCCAGTCACTCTATTCTACTCATCAAGAGCTTCAATTTGACCGGTCACTCTCCTCAATCGGATTTCGAATGAGAAAGATATTGGGCGGATAAGATTGATCAATAATATGATGGGCCATGTCTTGTGATCCAATAGTTAGATTTGAATGAAATTTAATCTAAACATCTAAAGTCATTTACTCTTCAATATGAACCGATGAGATTGTCCAAAAGTTAAGTTATTCTTGCAATTAACTTCATTTGGGCTAGCTTTTTTGTACCAATGAACTTGTGTGTATGCATGAGTGTAATTTTTCACTTTTAACCATCTAATAAATGTCCATCAATAAATTTGGTCCACTCAATTCAAATTTCTCAATATTTTTTAAATCTCAAAATTTTCAATCGCACAAATTTATTTTTAAATCTTATTTTTTTTCAAACTTCTTAATTTTTTTTAAACTTCTTAATTTTTTTTTTTCGAAATCTCAACTTTTTTCAAAATCTCATATTTTTTTATCAAACTTTTTATTTCTTTTAAACTTCTCAACTTTTTTTTTCTAAATACAAAATCATAATTTTTTTTTTAATTTCAAATCTCCATTTCGTTTTCAAAATCTCATTTTTTTTTTTCGAACTTATAAAAAACCGAATTTTTTTTCAAAATTATCAATTTTATTCAAACTTCACATTTTTGCATGATGCTAATTTTTTTATTCAAAATATTAATTTTTCTCAAAATCTCAGTTTTTTTCTCTTTTTTTATTTTTTCCAAAACTCAATTTTTCTCAAACATTATCAATTTTTACCTAACTTTTGAACTTCTTTTTTCAAAATCACATTTTTTTTTAAATTCTCAATTAAATGTTATTTTTTTTCAAAATCTTAGTGTTTTTCTAAATCTTAATTTTTTTTCAAAATCTCAATATTTCTCAAACATTGTTAATTTTTTCAAGGTGCCAATTTTTTTTTCGAAATGTCAATTTTTTCAAAATCTCAATATTTTTTAAATCTTAATTTTTTATTTTCAAAATCTCGATCCTTTAAAACAATGTGAAGTTTTTTTTTCCAACTTTTGAACTTTTTTTTTTTTTTATCAAAATCATACTTTTTTTAAACTTCTCGATTTTCTTTTTCAAAATGACATTTGTCTTTTTAAAGTCAAAGTTTTTTGTGTCTTAATACTCTCAAATTTTTAATTTTTTTTAAACTTCTCCATTTTTTTCAAAATGTTTATTTTTTTCGAACTTCTTAATTTCGTTTTAAAAATCTGAATTTTTTTTAAATATAATTTCTTTCCAACGTATATTTTTTTTAAAGTGCCAACTTTTTATTTTTGAAAATGTCAATATATTTCAAAATCTCAGTTTTTTTTTTCCTCAAAATCTCAATTTTTCTCAACCATTGTCATTTTTTTCAAAATCAGAATTTTTTTAAACCTCTCAATTTTCTTATTCAAAATGTGAATTTTTTTCACCATCTCAATTTTTTTAAAATCCTTTTTTTTTTTTTTTCAAAATTTTCATTTTCTTCAAACTTTACCATTTTTTTTCAAAATATCAAATTAATTTTTCTAAACTCCTTAATTTTTTTAAAATCACAATTCTTTTGAAAATCGAATTGTTTTTATCAAACTTCTTAATTTATTTTAAAATACAAAATCTCAAATACTTTATAAAAATCTTAATTTTTTTTTCAAAATCAATTTTTTTTCACTATACCCTCAATTTTATTCAAACTACTTAACTTTCTTTTTCGAAATGTTAATTTTCTGTCAAAATCTTAATATTTTTTCACTCTTAATTTTTTAAAAATATTTTAATTAAAAAAAATCTTATAAAACATTAATTTAATGACGGACTTTGTTCGTTGCTAATGGAAAAAGACCATCCTAAACTTGTATTCACTGCGACAAACCACGTCCGTCGCGTAAAAAAGGTGGCATTTTTATCTTCAGCGATGGACCATGTCCATTGCAAAATCCCGCCACGATAACCCCCCCAAAATTTTCCTTTGAAAACAGGTTTGCGATGGACATTTTCAGATAGAGACGAACCTAGTCCATCGTTAAACCAAGCAATTTTTGCCTCAAATTTGCAATTTGGCGTAGTGAGTAGCCATCCATAAAGGACATTACGGTGTACACTGAAGTGTTGTTGATTAAGAGCTTAGGAATGGGTAACAGGAAATCATCCATGGGACATGCTTCGTTGAGGTTATGGAAGTCGACGCATACTTGGATCTGACTGTTCTTCTTCTTTATGGGTACAACATTTAAGATCCATCGTGGATGCTAGACTTCTCTAATGAATCCTACTTGGATGAGCTTCTTCACTACTTCTTCTATCTTTGGCACAATGTCAGGGTGCAAGCGCCTCTACGATTGTTTAACCGGCCTCTTTTCCTTCACAATGTTGAGTCTATGCATCGCAATTGTTGGGTTTAGCCCTGACATTTCAGAATACGTCCAGGCGAACACGTCCTTATTCTGCCTTAAAAACTGGATATAGCTTTCCCTTTCTTCTTCCAGAATGTTCTTGCTCAAATAAGTGTTTCTTGGATCCTCAAGTGTCCCCAAATTGATTTCCTGCAGTTCATCTATCCTGAGCTGGTCCCCGTCTTCGATCTATGCTCGCACGACGCTCGGTTGCACAATATTGGTCGGCTCTGTCGGTCCGATCTCCTCTACAGGACTGATCGTCACCATGTTGACATGGCTAATCTTGCACCTTGCCCCTAGGCCTTGTTCCGATACACCTGCGCATCTCTCTTGAAGGATGCCAACATGCCTTTCCTAGCTGAAGGCTCTGACCAAATGAACCCCATGCTTCACATGATGTCCCTACTAGCCTTGTTGTATCTCTCTACAAGTTGTGTTTCAATCGGCCTTCTTTTGGTATCTTCTTCGAAATGCAATGGGTTGCTGGATCCTGCATAAATCTTATCTCGCGATGAGCCCTGGCCATTGGTGGCACAAAAAATTGACTCAGAGCTTTTGGGAACGGATGGGTTCTCTCAACCCTGGGTACCGACATGTTAAAGCTGGATTGCAACACGCTCATCTGCTGGCTCGTTATTAATTCTAAGACTGATTGCCCTGCCTTGTGAAGATGCTTCAGGACTAAATAAAACTTCTTTCAACATGACGAGTCTTCCTTACGAGCTGCAACTGCTTCTACAAC
Organism: Liriodendron chinense; assembly: GCA_003013855.2. NCBI lineage: Eukaryota > Viridiplantae > Streptophyta > Magnoliopsida > Magnoliales > Magnoliaceae > Liriodendron > Liriodendron chinense. The sequence goes on along the minus strand of ML058342.1, from coordinate 273,978 downwards.
TACTTGCGAGGCTTTACCTCCTTTCTCCGAGCTTTCGCCCTGCGACCTTGCCCCCTAGGTCATTTCCGCAGACTTACCAATCTCTTCAATCATTTTGATTCCATCGCCATCCTGATAATATTGCACATCTTCCAGGAAGGATTCAGTAATCGTATACGGCCTTGGATCCGCTGCTAGTTGATACTGAATTCTATCTCTATTGTATTTAAAGCATTGGTGGTACGTTGACAGGATAATGTCGTATTGGTGGAGACATGGCCGCCCTAGCAGAATGTTGTATGTCGTTACTGCGTCGATCACCTGGCATGTGACCTTGGTTCTTTACTCTTCTATTTCTAACATGACTGTGATAGACCCTAAGGCGCGCTGGCTGTCCTGGTTGAATCCTTGAATGATCATGACGCTCGGGCCAAGCACTGTCTGCCTGTAGCCTAGTTGTTGCAATGTCTTTAAAGGCATGATGTTCATGGCAGATCCATCGTCTAACATGCATCTTCTGATTTCTATGTCTTGAATAAAACCCGTCACCATCAACGAGCAATTGTGGTCTGTCAGGCTTATCATTTTGTCTTCTTCAAAAAAGGTAATCATGGATGATTGGTCGATTTTCATGGCCTGCTTCACAGGTGGGTTCTCTGCCCCCACTATCTTTAGCTCGTCCATTTTTTATTCAATTTCAGCCACCATCGCTACACGGGCCTCCTGGTCGAGCAATGCGTTGAGCAACATCTCTCGGTACTTCTTTGAGGACATAAAAACATCATATATGCTGAGACGGGTTGGAACTTTGCACAAATGGGACACCATGTCATAAGCTACCAGCATCTTCTCTCGCGCGCGGTCTTGCTGGCTAGCTACTAACTCATTAACAACTTCTTTCTGTCTCACTTCTTGAGGTGCTTCAAACGGCTCGCCTACGGCTGCGTTTATCATTCTTAGATCGGGCCACCTTAGGAACTCTCGCTCTACCATTAGTTTATCAGACCGCAGGACTACGACGTTAACTTCTTCTCTTTCAATGTTTTGAACTTCGTTGCGAGGTCCTTCTTGGGCCAAAAAATATATCATGGCGCAGTGCACATACTCCACACTTGGTGGCGCCTGCTTGGTGTTCCTCTCTCTTCTACCCTTTTTTCTTCTTCGCTCACTCTCTCTAGGAGCCTTCGCTTGTTCTCCAACCTTTTGCAGCTACTCACCAGCGTCTATGGCTCTTCCGACTCTGGAAATGGGCTTAACAGCTGGGCATCAACTGGTGCAGAAACCACTGATATCATAACTGACGTGTTCCTGTTTATCTCTCCCGTTTTCATGTTGATAACTCCCTAGTTAATTAGCCTTTGAACTTTCCCTTTCAAAATGAAGCATTCTTCGTTCCTATGCCCGATGATGCGGTGGTGCTTGCAGTAATTGGGATCATTCACTCGTCCAATTTCGTATGATCGGATCGGCTCCGGTAATTACAACTCCCCATCTTCGACCAACTACTCCATGATCGGAACGAGGTCTTCTATGTCAAATGTATATGGCCCATTCGCTTTGTCCTACTCAGTAATCATTGCGCGTCGCGGCCTCTGTGGTCCCTTGTCTCTAGCTTGTATCCCAATTGGCTTGATTTCCACCTTGGGCTCTGGATTCGGGCGCTTTTGGTCTTTCGAGCCTTTACCCTTGTCAACATAATTTGATGCAGTTGTTCTCCTTGCTTCTCTTCTCGATCTTTCAGCCTTGAACTGCACTCTCAACGCAGCCCCTTCCACCATATGAGCTTCCGTGGCCAGGTCTCTGAACGTTGAGAAATTGTGCCCAGACAACCTGAACGAAATCATCGCGTCCATAGCCTGCATGCACATCTTGACCTGCTCGGCCTCGCTAGGCAGTTCCCGACACTGTGTTGCTATTGTGCCGCACCTGTCGATGAATTTCTTGATTCACTCTCCCTGCCGCTGGCGAACCATGGCCAGGTCTGTCAACGACACCTCTCACTCAGTGGAGAAGAACTTGGATATGAAGCTTTCCTGCATCTGGTCCCAAGTCCTGATGGACCCTGCCGTCAATGACATGTACTATTGGAACGCTTTCCTGGTTAGTGTTGAGCCAAACAATCGGAGGCAATACTGAGGCACCACCAACAGATTACCCAACATAGTCATGAATTGAGTCATATGTTCCTCCGGCAAGCCCTTGTCGTCGAATCGTGGGAAGTCTGGACGTTTGAAGCTACTAGGAAATGGGATTTCGTCGACCTCAAGTGGGTATGACACCTGATAAACATACTTTACTTTATTCTCTTTCTCTCTCCTGACGCATCAGGTTCAAGACTACCTGAGATAACTCTTCTCTCGTGACATGGGATGGCAGTGCAGACGCACGTTCGGACATGACGCTTCTCGGCCAGACATGTGTCTCTACAACTGTTGGCTCTTTGTTGCCCCCCGCGACTCTTCCATTGACTGCCTGGTGGGGATAGCTGTGTTGCGGGCTGCCCCCTGTGCAACTAAGGCCAGTAGAGCTTCTTTGATCTCCCTTACCCATCTCATTGTTTTGTGAGACAATGAGCCAAATAAACTGGGGCAACCCCGATACATGGTGAAAAGCTAAAATTCATGAGAAGAAAATGATTGGGGACAAACCAGGAGGTACTACAAACAAACATAGCAATGAGGAGCTAAAAACACAAAGCTACCTCGAGCTGAAAATGATAGGCAGTGTTACCATTGATGGACCGTCAAAAGAAGACTTGTGAAATCATAAGGGAAACTCAACATGAATATCTGAACAATTAAGGCAACGGTTGAACTACTCATTCAAATATCTACCAAAGCGGTCATCGATTCAGCATCCAGGGCAACAACCAGAGTTTAGAATAATTGCAGAAGCATCAACCAAACATATAAGACAAGACATCCATCCAATTAGAATATAAACCATGAAATCCAGCAGCTTCTTTGATAGACTGGTGACTGTAAGGCCAATAGCTTCTTTGATGGGCTAGTAGTCGCAGCAAAATACTCCACGTCATGAGTATAAATTGAATCTTGTATTGAACTTTATATTGCATCTTGTTGAGCTCTGAATTGTGCATATTCTAACCCCAATTCATCATACATTATGCATGATTTTCATAGCTTAAAGACTAATCTAATGCATAATTTTATGGTTGTAGGAATGAGAGAGAGAGACTTCGTCATTATGATGTTTAGAGGCCCTTCTTACATGCCTTGAACATCAAAGAAATAAAGGATAAGAGATGGAAGAAAGATCGATGCAAGCAATGGATGAAGAAAAACTAGAAAAATCACATTTTTCATGCCCACCGACCGGCCGGTCACAACCACCGGCCGGCCGAACAAACCCTCCAGAAACAGCAAACTCTCTGGACTAATTTTATGAAGGCCAACCTGTGGTCCGGCCAACTGGCTGATAGGTTGGCCATGCACTTTCAGAAGTTAGATTTCAAACAGAGGCAGTCCCCTTTTTTATTTTTCAGCCCAGTTTTCGGGGGCCATCTTGATGATATTTGAAAATCCAATCATATCAAAGAGGAGCTTGACACCAAAATAACCAAAGTGGTTTCGTGTCGATCGGAACTATGGATTGACCGTGGTGGCCAAAACAATACGAACTGTCCAGAAAGTTTCCAGATTCCACCTACTCAACTCTAGGCCGGTCCAAGTGGCCCATCATTGATGATATGAAGAATTTACTTTGACCATCTTCTAGATCACATCTATATATGAATAACCACAAAGTTTCAGGTAAAAAAGATGTGTGCTTTGATCCTACCGGTCGAAGAAAGATGGACCATCCAAAGAGATTCTAACTGCGCAGATTTTATAAAAAGCCCTAAGTGTTCTAATTTTCGGACCATATTCTAGAATTTTTTTGGACAATCTAATCTATCTATCATGTAGAGAAGAACGTTTTCTACCAATGTTCAAAATTTGAGATCAATCCAACCTCTGTACACTTTGTAATGTTGAAAGCAAGATTATTGGTTCTGAAGGTACCCGAATTGCGTGATTTTGAGAGGCCGTAGCTGATCTGATTGGTGGGCCCATTCAGAAGATAATCTTGGAAATCTAAATCATCTATGAGGAAGATCACATTATAAGGAAGTTACAAATCAAATTTGAAGGCAATCCGATCATTGGTTAAGCCGCACCAAGCGAAACAAAATCTGTTATGTTACTGTACTGTTGCTGCATTATAAAAGGAGGTGCTCTCTTCTATTCCAAATCAAGCAAGGACGTGGGGAGCAATGAGTTCAAGTCATAAGAGGCTTCCTAGCCTCCTCCAACTAGTTTTTCTTACTTTTCTTAGTTCTAGTTTTTAATATGCTTTTCATTAGCTAATCTCTTAGCTAGAGCTAAGAGGTGAACCTTATAGTTTTCTTAGATTGTTTAATTCATTTTTGAGGTTTCAAGTTTGAATTTAATGTTGAACAATGGTTTTGCTTAAGTTTGAATAAAGTTCTAAGTAATTTTTCTTAATCTGATGATGACTCATGGATGTTTGGAAGAATTACATTAGTTTCTTACTTGTTTTGCAAAGATCTAGACCTGTACACTCCGAGGAATTGGATTCAAGACGCTCTAGAACTTGGACCTTCATGTGGAAAATTCAAACCAAAGTTTTATTTATTCCAAAAATTCTAAAACATGTATTGTTGTTTATGTGATTTGAATCAAGTTTAAACCATTGTATTAGTTAAGCTTTGTGACAAGGTTTGATGATTATTATGATTATGATCTTAATTTATTGGAACTAGGATTGACCTATGCAATTGAGTGTGCTCAAGTCCTAACTTGAGTTGAAGGAACCATGTTAATAAACAACACGTGTTGGATTGTTTTGATGATATAACCGCTCTATAATCCGGCCAGATATGATTTAATTTCGATTCTAGTTGAGTAATTGAGAAACCTAAATGAATTATACATTTAGGAGAGCTATAAGTGGATCATTGATGTTCTAGTTATTCTTTATTATCAGATTTTTCTGTTTCATTTTTAAAATTGATTTCATAAACCTCTCTTAAGATTCTAGTTATTAAGATAGTTTGAATTGTTTACCTCCTTCCCAGTGGATCGACCTCGGTCTTACCGAGATTATTACTACATCGCAACCCTACACTTGGGGAAGCGAACAAGTTTTTGGCGCCGTTGCCAGGAAAGAGGTTAAACGGTTCTAATTGTTCTAGTAGCTATAGAGTTGTCTTAGTTAGGTACAATTTTCAGCTTTTCTAGAAGCAGTTTTCTAATTTTTTTTTCTACATTACTAACAATTTTCTGTTTTTGTGTTTTATAAGAACTTAGTTGTTGACATAGTTCTCACCTTTACGAATAACATCTCCCCATCTCCCTTTCTTCTTTTTATTTTTCTTCCTAGATTAAGGTAGTTTCAACTTTTTATAATTTCATTATGAATGATTGGACGGGTGGATTGTCTAAATACCTTTTGGAAGATGAGAGGTCGAACCATGGAATTAAAACTCATTATGATTAGAACCATTACAAGCATGAATATTTTCCTAAGACTCAATCTACTTTTAATACTCTCCCAAGTAAGACATTGCGAGATTATCGGAATAAGAACAATGTGCATAACTTTTCGTCGGGTAAGACAATGGGAGAGTATCAGAAAGAGATGAATAATGTTCCACCGGTTAAGACAATGTATGATCACTTGTTTGGTTACACATATCAACAACCATCTAATAGCCCAACATATGACATCCATAATCCTAATAGGTGGGAGCATCAAAATTTCAATTTGGGAGACGAGTCAACCATGGATGCCAAAAATTATCCTCAGGAGTTTCTTTCTCATGAGCCGCAATTGACATAAACTCTTGAGGATACGCTGCGAGAGTTTATGAAAATAACTAAGTAATGCATACAAAACCTCTTGCCATCTCAAAATCCTGAACTCGACATTGGGAACCCCGAATCATTCCCCAACAATGAGGAGGATGAGGCTATCCAAGCCCAACCCTCTTCCGATTTGATGATTAAACTTTTAGGGGATTGTTGGGGTCCCAAATAGTAGACATTCTTAAAATAAGTCAAATAACCATATAACCCTGAAGGAATCACGCGAAGAATGCCTCCCGGCGCACGCAAAACGGAAGCGTACGCGACTTCCCTAGACTTAGCCAAATTCCCTAGTGGGCCCCGCCGATCACCATGTTCGGAACCGCCCGGAAATGGACCCGCAACTCCGTCACTATTTATGATGAACAGTGCAAGTGATTGCGGAATGAAACGGGCCCCGTAAACCCTCCGAAAATCAAAACCCAGTCGGTGGAGCCCACATTTATGTGTCCAACGCATCCTGAAATCCGAGCACCTCACGCATCCAATGCACCCTTAAAAACTGCACGTTGGCCCGCCATTTGCGAAGGCCCACGCACTCAACGCACCTTGAAAACCGACCAACGTACCCCTAAATTCGTCTTGAAATCGACATTGAATTAACAGGTGCGTGGAACCTCACGCACCCGGCAATTAAACCCCATGCACCCGTATGATTTTCGGACACTTGCAATCAAATAAACAGGTGCGTTGCGGGCATTTGACAGATGCGTGATACGTGGAAGCTTCCTATTGGCCGAGTTCACCTATAAATACCCCTCGTCCCGCTCATTTACACACGATAGAAAAGGAGAGAGAGAGCCGCCGCTGCCGGAAACCCAAAAAAACCCGCCGGAATCCTTGCTGGAACACCTTTCCGTTCACCGGAATCCTATTTCCAGGCACAGACACGCTATTACAGGTCTGAATTTCATGTACTTTAAGGCATCTGTAACAGGGACCTCACGCATCCAAAAGTACCCCACGCATCCGCCAATTGAGCCCCATGCGTCTGTAAATTCAGCCAGAATCAAAGTTGGTGAAAAACGGACCCACGTATCCTAAATATACACCAACGCACCCCTAAATTCATCTTGAAATCTACATTGAATTGACAGGTACGTGGAGCCTCACGCACCCGTAAATCAAGTCTCACGCACCCAAAAAATCAGCCAATTGCAGAATGTGTCAGCAGGTGCACCAGGCTCAGTTCTGAGTATTCTCAGGGTCCGTCGGAGCCTGTCTTGGGTATTTCGAGCATTCCGGACGCAATGGAACGGCCAAACGAACATTTCGAGAACTCTAAATGAGCAGAGTCGGGCATCTTCGAGACTTAACTCGGTTCGACGCGATGAACGGAGTAACTTCCCGGAAAGGAGTCGCCAACATCCAGAGCTATGCAAATATGCTGATATTTACATTCACTGTAAAGGCATGACCCGATTTGTGCCAAAAGCTAGACCAGCAGGGCCTTGATTACCACAATGAACCATGGCCAAAGAACTTCGACTCTCTACAAACCAGTTACTCAACTGCCACAACACAACAGTCGATGCCCTATCCATCTAGACAATATCTGCCGGTTGGACTGCGCAGGTACACACAACTGCAGAATGGACTTCCCAAGGTCACCTGTCCCTACATTGACAGGCGCGGGCCCAGAGTCGTCCATATCAGTAATAAACCCTGACAATTTCAACCCGGGTATCCTGTTAAAATATGGGACATAGACATCCGACTAATACAAAGGTGGTTCAGTACATAGCAGAGCAAATATATAGGTCCCATGACCACAAACTCTAAGGCCATAGTCCCTGCTGGCTAGTCTTTTGCCTTCTAATCAAGGGTCATCGATCATTCGATGTAATTAAGGGCCCGTGCCAGACCACGGCCTGGAATGTACAAGATCTCAGAATCTCTGGAATAAAATTCGCCTTGCAATATCTCTTCTTTTGTGTACTTTGTGAATGCTTGTGATTGTCTATGAATGTTTTCATTACTCAAAGCCCCCTGAAGCAGCAAAACCCGACATTTCAGGAAAATGTCCCTTGTGATCCATTTTCTAGTCCCAACAAACTGGCGACTCTGCTGGGGACCGAACCCAGAATCTCTGGTTATGTCTGAGCATAGAAACACTCTAAGATCAATTACCTGCAAACATGAATTCACGCATAGGAAAAGTTACCGCGAGGCGTAATGTTTCGACGCCCCTCGGGCGTCAAACTGGCGACTCTCAACGGGAACGTTCTTCCCTTCATCTCTAAGGCAATAGATATTAAAAAAAAGAGGAGGTTTTCGAACCCACAAATTTTCACAACTACACGTATTTATCGCCGTCTTGCATATTTCTGCCGTTTATGCATTGCAATCGATGGGCTCATACTCCCGATCGCACTTGTGAACTGTTCTGACGATTTTTATGACACTACAAAATTAGCAAGGTACTAGGATAGACAAAAGAAATGGCATGCTCAATAAACAGTTTGTGCACTTTCCTTACCACCGGAGGCTTCAGCTTCCCTCGCTTCATCCCGACCATGACAACTGCCTCTAATTCAGGATGGCAGTTGGTCGAAACACGCCGACAAAAGAAAGAGCAGAAGAAAGCAGTCAGTTTAGCAGCATATAAAAAGGTGGATGTCACAAGACCTCGCCCTGCAAACAAGAGACAATGGCAGCCAAAACAGGGGCAGAAGACCCCTACAAGCAGGAGGGTTGCGCCGGCAGAGCCCGCAATGCTCGCAATAACAATTGAGCAGTTCCCGCCGTTGCCCAAAACCTCTCGCACCCCACAAAGAACCACCGGGCTCGTAAATGAAAAGCCCAAGTCCACGACGATCCTCATACCAAGACAAGGACCGGCCCAAAAAATCCAGTTGGCGCAAGTAGTAATGGTGCAGGTGGCCGCAGAGGCAGAGGAAGAACCGTATGAGACGGAAGAGTTACCTCCGTTACAAGATCAGATCGACAGGTTGGTGGAGGCTAATCGTGAGACAAATGAGCGAATGAAGGCCATCCAGGAGGCCTTGACCACTCTGATAGCACAAAATGCCGCCAGAAGTGCTGCACCACCCACTCGTCAGTCGGCGGAGGAATCTCAAGGTGCAGCAGAAGGTCCGGTTGAGCCAGAGCCGCCCATCCAACCTAGAGTCATACCAGTAGGATGCGCACCGCTCTCCACATCTCACGTATCACGAGAAGAGCTATCTCAAACGATAGCCCATATGATGCAACAGGAAAAGGAGAAAGAGAGGAAAGGTAGCTACAAATATCGGGTCCCATACCCACCAGAAGTAGAGGAGGTACCATTTCCGTCCAACTTTAGATGCCCGGACTTCGAAAAGTTCAACGGCAGAGGGTCGCCAGAGGAGCACATCACCCACTTCCTAACTACATTGGGAAACTGGTCTGCAGTCCCGCAATACTGCATGCAGCTATTTGGATCTACCCTAACAGGGAAAGCTTTCCAATGGTACATGTCACTACCAGCCGGCTCTGTGAGAACATTGGAGCAGATGCAAGATGCCTTCATCTCAAAATTCTTCGCAACAGAGAGAGAGAGATCTCGTTAACAGATCTCGTTAACAGATCTTGCAATGGTCAGACAGAGAAATAGTGAGCCAGTTGAGAAGTTCATCGACCGATGGGGAACCACAGCGGCTCAATGCCGAGAATTACCCAGTGAGGGCGAGCAGATGAAGATGTGTCTAAGAGCCCTAGACCCGATGATCTCGTATGGCCTGTCAGGCAACACCTTCAACTCCTTTCGCGAATTAGCAACCAAAGCACACTTGGTAGAGGAAGCAGCATCTCGAGTAAGCTTCAGGCCCGAGAGACAGAAGAGGGAGACAGGAAGAGTGGTGGAGACCCACCAGGTCGACAGGAGCAGGGACCCGAAAGACCGGAAACGCCCCGCTACGAATCATGGGACAGAGGTGAAGACGGCAGAGGTACCAGATAAAGGCAAAAGGCCCTATGTACCCAAACGTGTATCTATAGCCAAAAGAGAAAAGGCGAACGGCCCATACACATTCGACATGGCCGATTTAGTTCTGATCATGGAACAGTTAATCGAAGAGGGCCTGGTACGCCTACCAGAGCCGATTCGCTCCCACGAGGTCGGACGAACGAACGACCCTAAATACTGCAAATATCACCGGTGCATCAGCCATCAGACGGAAGATTGCTTTTCCTTAAAGGGAAGAATACAGCGATTGATCAATCAGGGGGTCATCAGCATGAAGGTACCTGAGACAGTGAAGGAGGCAGTCGGGGCAATTTCAACGGTCCTGATAGAAGGTGGAACCGGCCGATCAACCCTGCTCCCTAAGCCAAAGGAACCATGGACCCCAGTCAGTAGCAAGAAAAGACTTGAGAACAGACAAAGACTCGTGAAGAGAAAGAAGAACAGAGGAGCGGAGTCGCAGGGGCAGGGGCAACTCATGACGAACATGGCCCGCTGCGGAATGGTGTCGTTCGCCGAACAAGCATCACCTGAAGAAACGCCGCAAGTAATGGAGAGGGAAGTTGACGCAGTCATCCTACGGTCAGGAAGGCAAATGCCTGACCGTTCTCTCCCCAGACCAGACAACCCGATACCAGAAGACGGTACCCCTGACAGATCGCAGGAAAGACTTCGCATGCAAAAGTCGAAGGAAAAAGTCGTCGAAGCTGCGACCAGTCAACCAAACCCTAGGCCAGTGGAATACGACATTGTGTCACACCTACGGAAGGTTCCCGCCCGCCTGAGCATATACGATGCCCTATGCCTCTCAAAAGTATGCAGAGAAATGTTAATCAACGCCTTGCTTGACAATGAAGTCAGGGAGGTCACGATAATAGAGATAGAAGAAGAAATGAAAAATTCAGATAAATTTTGGGAAGGGTATATGCTGGTGTCACAAGTCATGCCTGTCAATCATCATTCGACCATCACGTTCTCAGAAGAAGACCGCACGATAGAATCAATAGACCACAACCGTCCGCTAATGGTCACAGGAATAATCAGGGACACCGAGATCAAGAGATGTATGCTGGACGACGGGTCGGCTGTAAATATCATGCCCTTGAGGACATTGCAGACGCTAAGTTACATGCAATCGGCGTTACGCCCGAGTTTTATGATGATTCAAGGTTTCAATCAAAACAGTCAACGTACACTCGGATCAATTACGGTAATGTTAGAAATCGAAGGACTGACCACGAAAGTGACATGCCAGGTGATCGATGCAGTGACAACATACAACCTCCTTTTAGGAAGGCCTTGGCTCCACTAAAATCGCATAATCCCCTCGACATATCACCAGTGTTTTAAATACAGCAGAGACAGAGTCCAATACAGGGTAACGGCGGATCCAAAGCCATACACGATAGCCGAATCATTTTTAGCCGACGCAAAATACTACAGATCGGCCGACGGCAGTGAAACCAGCGAAAGGACCGAGGTATCAGAGAAGGGGCAGACGGCAAAAACGCGAATGGAGAAGTTCGCACGGGGAAGCGAGCCTCAAACGGCCACCCAGGGGAGATCCCGACATCCGCTAGAAAGTCACTCTCGGCCAACCACGAAGAAGTTTTATGTGATACCGCAACATTTACGTCAGCCAGGGCATTCTGTGTTAAAATTAATCTCAGATCAAGACATGAGCGTGCTCAAGTCCAGCTTCAACGTACCGGTACCCAAGATAGGAAGAACCAAACCCTTTCCAAAAGCTCCAAGCCAGTTCATCGTGCCGTCAAGAGATGTCACCCAGAAAGACATCAAGTTTCACTCAGGGCCGAGCCGGCCAGTGCCATCGGAAGGAAGAGGGGAAGGAAGGGGGCTCGCGCAGCCTCGACCAATAGAAGAGAAGAGATATAGCAGAGCCAGCCGAAAGATCATGAAGAATATGGGATTCCCCGACCAAAGCATAGACACAGAGAGGAGGTTACTGGCTCCATTTGAAGAACATAGGCGAGTCTACCGCAATGGAGAAGGCCTAGGGGCTAGGGCAAGTGTAATCATGGTAACCATTGGCCCGGTAGAGGAAACCCAGTCGCAGGAGCTTAGCGATGTGGTCCAGCCAAGTATCGCACCTGTGCAACTAGAAGATGGTGGACAGCCAACAATCGACGAACTCGAGGAGATAAACCTGGGCACCCCCGAAGAGCCCAGGAATACATACTTGAACAGAAACATCCCAGAAGGAGAGAAGGAGAGATACTTGCAACTGCCAAAGGAGAATAAAGATATCTTTGCCTGGACGTATTCAGAAATGCCCGGGCTCAGCCCGACGATCGCCATGCACAAACTGAGTATCATGAAGGATAAGAAGCCGGTAAAACAACCGCAATGACGGTTTCACCCGGAAATTATACCAAAGATTGAGGAAGAGGTCAAGAGACTGATTCAGGCTGGGTTCGTTCGAGAGGTGAAGTACCCCCGCTGGATCTCAAACGTCGTGCCAGTCAAGAAGAAGAGCGGAAAAATCCGAATATGTGTTGATTTTCGAAACCTAAATGAAGCCTGCCCTAAGGACGATTTTTTCCTCCCGATTCCTGAGATGTTGATTGACAGCACGACGGGGTACGCAGTGATGTCTTTCATGGACGGATATTCGGGATACAATCAAATTCGCATGGCACCAGAAGACGAAGAAGCCACGGCTTTCCGCACAACTCTCGGCATCTACTGCTACCGCGTAATGCCCTTCGGATTAAAAAATGCAGGGGCAACCTACCAGCGCGCAATGCACGTCATATTCCAGGACATGATGCATAAGCATGTTGAATGCTATGTAGATGATTTAGTCGTCAGGTCGACCGATCACAAGCAGCACAGGGAGCACTTAAGGCAAGTGTTCCAACGATTGCGTAAGAAGAGTCTCCGCATGAATCGGCTAAAATGCGCGTTCGGAGTTGCATCCGGCAAATTCTTGGGTTTCGTGGTTAGACACAGGGGCATAGAAATCGATCCCGCAAAAATTAAGGCCATCATAGAAATGCCGCCTCCAAAGAACCTGAAGCAGCTGAAAAGCTTCCAGGGCCGCGTAGCATACCTGAGGAGATTCATCTCAAACCTAGCTGGTCGTTGTCAGCCATTCTCCCGACTCAACAAGAAGAATGTCAAGTTCGAATGGGACGCCGCCTGTTAGAAAGCCTTTGATTCACTAAAAGAAATGCTCGGGAATTCGCCAGTCCTTGCTGCCCCAATCAAAGGCAAACCGCTGATTCTATACATTGCAGCGGGTGATAACTCGCTAGGGGCGCTCCTGGCACAGAAGAACGAAGAAGGCAAGGAGAACGCACTGTATTATTTAAGTCGCACATTGGTAGGGGCCGAGTTTAACTACTCAGTGATCGAGAAGATATGTCTGGCCCTCATCTTCGCCGTGAAGAAACTTAGGCATTACTGCCTCTCACATCAAATAACGTTGATATCCAAGGCTGATCCGATCAAATTTCTTATGAATCGGCCCATGTTGTCCGGGCGCTTAGCAAAATGGGCCCTTGTCCTTTCAGAATTCGATATCACTTACGTCCCGACCCGAGCCGTTAAAGGACAAGCGATTGCGGATTTCCTTGCTGCGCACCCCATTCCAAGCAATGAAGAAATGGAATGCGATCTCCCAGACGACCAGGTTATGATGATCGAAGAACTGCGACCCTGGCAAATGTACTTCGACGGAGCCGCTAGGTCCGCAGGGGCAGGAGCAGGAGTTATATTTATTAGCCCGCAGGTAGATCTACTGCCCTATGCATTTACGATCGTGCCGGCTTGTACCAACAACGAAGCAGAATACCAAGCCCTTATTATCGGACTACAGCTTGCCCTCGAGATGCGTATCAAGGCAATACGGATCTACGGCGACTCCAGGCTAGTCATCAGACAGCTAACGACGGAATATGAGGTTCGCAAGCCCGAGTTGTCACCCTTCTGCCACCAAGCGCAATCGTTGTTCGACCAGTTTCGCAATGGCAGCATTTCACATATACCAAGGCAAGAGAACATACAGGCAGACGCGTTGGCCAGCCTGGCCGCTGCCCTGGCTAATCCCGGAGGTAGCCCACTTCAAGTAACGATCGAAGAAAGAAGGATCTTACCAACCACCCTACTGCGCAGTGACGAATCAAGCGTGAATCCCATCTGTTGCTTTGAAATCACAGAAGAAAATGACTGGAAGAGACCATTCGTCGACTACTTGAAGTACGGATTTTTACCGGAAGAACCCAAGATGCGCACTCAGGTCAGGAGGCGCGCCGGTTCATTTATAATGCAGAGTGACACCCTTTACAAGCGCTCGTATGAGGGAGTGCTGCTACGCTTCCTAGATCAGGATGAGGCATACGCCATGCTAAAAGAAGCTCACGGAGGGGAGTGCGGTGCTCACCAAGGGGGTAGGAACTTGCATCACCGTGTCCGACATATGGGGTACTATTGGCCCACAATGATGAAAGACGCAATAGACTACGTCAGGAAGTGTCATCAATGCCAGATACATGCAGATATAATACACTCACCACCAGAAGAGTTACATCAATCGATGATATCTTGGCCTTTCGCCGCCTGGGGCATGGACGTGATAGGACCGATCAACCCGCCATCCTCTCAGGGGCACTAGTACATCCTTACTGCGACCGATTATTTCTCTAAATGAGCAGAAGCCGTTGCCTTAAGAAACGTGAAAGCCAGACACGTCGAAAGTTTCATCCGTCATTCCATATTATACCGGCACGGTATCCCTGAAAGAATCACCACCGATAATGGGACACCCTTCAAAAATGCCACTATCGATAAGCTATGCGCGAAGTTCAAGATCAAGCATTGCTATTCGTCACCCTACTACCCTCCCATGAACGGGTTAGCCGAAGCGTTCAACAAGACTATCGTAAAAATCCTGAAGAAGACGGTGGCAGAAAATAAGAAGGACTGGGACAGACGATTACCCGAAGCATTATGGGCATACAGGACCACGTACCGCACAGCCACCCGAGCCACACCCTACTCATTAGTGTACGGCACAGAAGTCGTGATCCCGATGGAAATACAGGTGGAGTCGCTACGGGTTGCGCTCCGACACTCCTTGACAACCGAGTACAACGATAAAATCAGAATGGTCGAGCTTGACGACCTGGATGAAAAGAGACTCGCCGCTCAGCAAAGGCTTGAAATGTATCAAAAACAAATCTCAGCTTCGTACGATAAACGAGTCCAGGGAATGTCATTTAAGAGAGGCGACCTGGTGCTAATGATGAAACGTCCGGCACCGGTGCAAGGCCCAAGAAGTAAATTCGATCCAAAATGGGATCCAGTATGCATTATCGATGAGGTGTACTCTAATGGAGCCTATCGGGTAATAGATTGTAAAGGACAGGGCGTTAGTACGCTGGTGAATGGTCGGTTCTTGAAAAGATATTATACTTGATGGAAGTCTATCATCATATTTTGTAAACGCCCCATTAGAGGGACGATGTAATATAGGAAGTACTAAGAGAAATGATACCGCATGAGGTTCGGAGTAAAATACTAATTATCTACCTTTTCTTCCACAGGTATCAGGAAGTCGTCAAAGCTCAGAATACGTCAGGAATGACATCCCACTCTTTAAGGCCATTAAGAAAGGGGGGTAAGCCCTTGGTAGAGGCTCGATCACATCCCTGTTCGTACAAGCACAGGTTTGGGTCCTAACAGGGGGACGCTCTTCCCAGATGACTCAGTCAATTCGCATTTAAAGCTCAAAATTACAAATAACTTAGTAGCGTGACATGAACCTAAAATCAAAATAGTGTACATATCAACACAATATTTGTTACAACGTGTTCTAAAATTAGTATTAAGTACAAATGGAGGTCACTACAGCTCAATTGCTTAAAGTTTTCAAACATTGGTCTAACAAGTTTGCTGCAGACTCCTCAACCGCCTTCCGTGTTGCCTCGGCCTCAGCTAGAACTAGAGCAGGGTCAGGAATGTTCCTGAGAGACTGCTCCAACTCCGTAACTTGGGCTTTCACGACGTCACGCTCCGCCTCCCACTGATCAAGGGAAGATTGCAAACGAGTCCTCTGACCGATGAGCTTGGATAGTTTAAGATGGACGATCGAGAGTTCGGCTTGCAGTCTAGCCACCTCATTGTCTATCTCTTCCAAACGAGCGGTAGCCTCTTGACACCCATCATCAACAATCTGCCAGTCCTTCTTCGCCGCGACCACCCCAGCCTCGTGTAACTCCAGTTTCGGGAGAAGGGACCGCAAGTGACCGCATTTTTCCTCAGCAGAAGGGTCAATTTGGAGGCTTTTCGCCTCGCGTTCTCGGGCCACTCGTTCCTTAAACAGAGTCACTTGACCGATTACGGAAGACAAGTCAATCCCAAGCCAAGCAGCGTTAAGCCCTAGTGCCTGCAACGCCTCGTCTAAGATGGGCCATTCCTCCTCACGTCTTAAAGAGTCGGCAATGTCAGACAGAAGACCCTTGAGAAGGTTTGACTTGGTCCTCGACAGACCCCGAAGGGATGAGATGAATGACTCCGGCAACGCCCCAGGCGCTGAGGCATCAGCAGGAGCAGCCACTGGCACGGAAAGTGAAAAGCGTTAGTACAGAAAAAATCATCGTCAGAAAGGAAGCAGTCAAGACAGTAAAAGCAAATGACATACCAGCAACATCAGGAATGCCAACAGCAACGACGCTGGATGAAGTGGTAGGCACAGGTGATGCTGGGGCTGGCTTGGCAATTCCGGGGAGGATATCACCACGACCTCGGGAATGTCGGCATCAGGCGCTGGCCCAACAACAGGAGGAATTGCGGTGGCAGGCTCGACTAGCAACGACGTGGCGACGGGCGAAACTTCAATAGCAGATTCAATTAACAACGGTTCAGCAGAAGGAGGGGCCCCCACAACAGGATCGAGCGCGCTCAACTCAATAGTAGGAACCGCTACCCCTTCCACAACGGCGACGATCGCTTCCGGCACCCCGCTTTGAGCTTCAGCATCCGCCACAGAAGGATTGGGGGGAAGGACGGACTCGGCAGGTGTCTCATCATCCAAATCCATGAAGATTGCCCCCACGTCATCTTCAGGGACAGGCATATCATAAATGGGCTCATTCTCATTGCTCCCCCGGGTAGGGCAGCCTTCGCTCAGGTTGGCTTGAGAGCTTAGCTCGCCCTCTTCCCTGACTTCTCCCGTGTTAACGACCGGAGTGTCACCAGCCTCCTTCGAAAGCTGCTCCCGTAGGCCCTCGGCCCTACGCAGTTTTCACAAATCCTTTATTTTCTTACCGCCGCAAACGACGGGAAGACAAGGAGCAGTCTTCACCCGAGGGCCGGCGCGCTCGACCCATACGCCCTCATCACCCTCACCACCACCATCACCACCGTCATCACCATTATTATCACCATCATCACCATCAGAGACTCCACCTCCGCTACCTCCCGCATCATCTTCACCTTCGCCAGCTCCGCCTACAGCATCATCGCCGTCCCTATCACCACCATCGCCTTCCGCGGCAGCGTCATCTTCCTCAACCCCTGCCTCAACCATGTCATCATCATCATCGTCGCCTTCATCACCATCATCACCGTCATCTCCCCCTCTCAGAGCGTCGCCCCCGGCAGGCAACTCATCGATAGGGCCGAGAGACGGGAACTCTGGCCCCACCGCCGTCACATTCCTCTCCCCATAGGCGATCCAGCCTTCCAGGGTGTGCTCCGGCTTTTCGTGATCGATCACCACGTTCAAGGAGGTTTGCAATCTCTCCGTGCCTGGCACTACAGGTTGATGAAGATTATCCGATACATAGCCAAGCCCGTTGGCAGGAGTAGGCGTAACGATGGGCGGCGCGACGAAGACGGGCTCGGTAACGAGCATTTTATTCCCCACCAGCGCGTATTGGTGGGCTCACCACCTCATCCACCCAAAGGTGGCCCCCGCAAAACACTGCATCCCCGGGATCACAAAGGAACAGCCGGTTCAGGTCAGCAGAAGTTGCCGCCACATCCATTTCCAGTGAATAGGCCCAACATCGTACGCCCGCTGCTCGCGCGTCACAGGTTCTAGGGTCGCTGGCACTCCCTGATCATACCCGAATTGTCGAGAAAAACGATTTGGATAATAAGGCTCCCTCCAGAACTCCAGCCCTTCGCGGAGCGGCAGTGATGAAGGAAGAATCGCGATCAGGAAGGAACGCTCGTAATAATCGATACTGTCGTCATCCGTGCACAGGACCGGCTCTTCGCTACGGGTACCAGAGAAGTGATAGAAGTATACGTCATCGAGTCCCGCGATCCTATTTTCGATAGTGTTTAAGTTATGGCTGATCATCCTCTTCTTCTGGAAAAAGTGCAGCGGGAGCTTCCCCTCTCTGATGTAATCTCCGCGCCTTACGCCATAGACCCAGGGGAAGTATACCCCGAGCCAACCAGAGAAAAAGTGTCATCCGCAGTAAGCGGAGTTCATCCCATAAGCAGCGCGCTCCTTGTTGCTGATGACGTAACCGAATGCTCGGTATATAGAGCATAAGACCACCGGAGCCAGCGCGTACCGGTGACCGTTCGCCAAGGCCCCTGCGACGGCGAAGCAAGACACTCTGATATTATCCGCTTGCTTGGAGCTCGGAAGCACCACGCAACTGAGCTAATATGCCAGGAAGCCGGCTAGCTCGCAGGAGGGGGAGAGCTTGTTGGGGCGCGGGAAATTTTCCCTCATCCGTTTCTCTAAAAGCGCCTTGTCACCACGACCTTCGTCGAAGGCCGCATAGTCCAAGCTGAAGAAGGGAAAGGACGAAGCGTTAGCAGAAAAAAAGAAGCGTGACAGAATAGTAAGGCACAATTCATTACAGAAAACTTACTTCAAGCCGTGGCTGAAATAGACCAGCCAGTCCTCGAACAGGAGCTTATCTTTGAGACCCCAAAATTGGGGTAGTTCGGCAAACAGCTCGTAGCAGGCCTCGGAGAAGAAGACTTCATTGATGCCTTTCTTCTTTCGCGACATCTCGTCGTCGCTCGGGACCCATTCATCATAAATCCTCCCGTGAATGGGGAGGCCCGCGATCCTATTGAGATCCCAGAGCGAGATGCTCATCTCGCCGCACGGCATGTGAAAGGAATTGGTGATGGAGCACCAGTGGTTGAGGAAGCCCTTGTATACCCAGGGCTCTCGGCAAAAATAGCTTGATGTCTCTTCGATCGCCTTGTACAGACCCACCGCCCGTAAGGTCGCCCTGTGCTGCTCCAAGATCCGGTTCGCCCATGCCTCGTAGCCCGGATGAAAGACCAGATGGCTGCGAGTCCGGAACGCCCTGGACAACCAGACTTCGGCATCCCCAAGATGGTGAAACCTCTGGCGGAGAGTCTCGAAATAATGCCTGGGGAAGGGCTGATGGGGATTGTGATTCAGCTCTAGGAAAATCATATCCTTTACGCCCAGGACCGACTGCTGCTTCCCGTTCTTAGAGAGAGAACAGCTGAGGAATGACGCCGGGCCGGATGTCCAAACTTCGACGCCGTAGAAGGAATTGTTCCTGCAGATGTCGGATGGTTCAATGCTCGGGAGAGACCGCTGCCGTTGATAACTCTTCGCATAACGAATATACTCCCGAGTGTAGGGATTCCTCACGACGAGTGGCGCAGTGACAAGCTTGGCACTAGACCAGGCCACCTTCATCTTGTCCGATCTAGACTTGGTCTGGTTCTCCAAGTACACTTGCTTAGTACCTTTGCCAGCCCTCTTCGGGCGACCGCGCCTGGTAGACTGGGTGGGGATCGACGGACTCGCCTCGCCCTCTTCAGAACCCGTTGCCCCGTCACTCCGGAAACCCCGAAGAGGAGCGTACCATGCATCCCATTGCTCCTGTGTGTCCCTGTCTGGAGGAGGCGGCACGATCCTATCGCAAATGATCTTCTTCTGTATATCATTCGATAAGGTGAGAATGCGTTTATAAAAGTTAAACGTTTCTGGAGGGAGAAACCACTGTGGATTTTCAGCGGACGGTCTGACGACCTGCTTGGCAGCAGCACGTTTATGCTTGGAGGGAGTCTAGGGAGGACCCGAAGGACCGGCCCGTGAAGGATCGCTGGCCATTGTAACCTACAAACAGTATGCAAGACTCAGGTACAAAGTAAAGGGGAAATATTTGCACAAAATCGATCAAACCATTCATAAAAGACAAAGGGACACAAAGCAGCAAATGAACAAAGCACAAGCGCCAACATAAGCCACTGCGGAACACACTCGAAACCAATGGAAGAAGAAATGAAACGAACAACATTCACAACCGCAACATCATTGTCAAAGAGCATATAAGCAGGAAAAGACAGAAAGTGAAGCGAAAAGTATAAATTAGCATTCATCAACCATAAGGGCCATTCCACATGTCTAAATTGTTAATAACAATTGTTCCAAATGATCAAACAACAACAGTCAATGTAAGACGACTCAAAATTGTGGGGATCCCTCCCCAAAACCAGAGAGCGAGGGCCTCAGTCCTGCGTTAGCGGAAGAACCCGAGCCTTCAACTCATCAACCTTCGCTCGGACCTGGCCTTCTTTGAAGATCAAGTCCACCAAAATGGAAATACACTGTTGCACGAGATCGAAATTCAGGTGCTCGGCGTTCGCATAGTTCCTTATGATCGAGACGTCGATCGCCAGGTCGTCATGTTCTCGCATGGCCTCCCTGACCATTCTCCAGATGCCGGCGCGGCGATCCGGGTACTCGGCCTCCGCCAATGGGACAAGCCAAGCTAGAAACCGCCTGCTCTCCCTCTTCTCCTCCTTCAAGAAGCTGAGACGTTTCGACAGAGATAGGAAAGAAGCAGCCAAAGAAGGCTCCGCCGCCTCCAGGACCGCCAATTCCTCCAAAAGGGAAGAATCGCCGATGAAGCTAGAGATGGCCTCCTTACGCTCGTCTGAGATGGAGGCCATCGCCGAGACATTCTGAATAGCTCGGAGAATGGGGCGGGATTCAACGCCGAGATGAGTCAAGGCTTCGGCCACCTCATCGCATTGACCTGCAAGAGATGACCAAGCCTCGGGGTGGTCTAGAGCAGTTAGAAGTCGCCTCAGGCAGTCGCGGGCCTCACGGAGGGAAGTGCGTGTTACGACCATCGTCTGCCAGGAAACAAGGCTGATGAACCGATACAGCACTCTGACAAAAGAGAAATAAAAAAGGGGAAGCAGGAAAAAACTAATCGAGTGAAGTTAAAAAGAAAGAGGAGAGAGAGAAGGGGCAAGAAGACATGCTCAGGTACAATCGAAACATTACTTAAGGTCACCGTAGGTATTTCCTCCAAAAACTAATGCAATCTAGAAAGCTCGAAAGTCTATGAGACCCTACGCCTCTTCAAAAGCCGAATATGTGTGCCCAAATATGAGGCAGAGGTTAAGGGGCTCATACACTTAAATATCTAGCTTCGCAGAAGATTACTTAAAACAAATTTTTACCAGTCCTGTACGCCGGATGCGTGAGTCTCCACGCACCCCGAAATTTGAGAGGATAACAAAATCATATTTCTAGGTGCGTGAGACCCAACGCACCCTTAACTTATGCAACCCCGATTTCCGGGTGTGTGAAGGGCAATATCTCGAACCAAATCGACGAAGGGTGCTTGAGGCCTCACACACCCGATAAATACATCCTTTTCGGCCAAGTTCATCAGCTGGGTGCGTACGCTCCCAACGCACCCTTAAAAAATCAACTCAAACCCAATTTCATGGTGCGTGAAGCACCAAGGCTTGCTTAGAGTTGACGAAGGGTGTGTAGACCCCTCCACGCACCCAAAAACTCGGTATGTCCACAAAATTCAAAAGATTTACAGGTGCGTGACACCCTACGCGTCCAAAAAGAGGAATATTCAGTTCCAAATCCAAAATATAGGGTGCATGTGCGTCCAACGCACCCCTGAAATCACTTCTACCTTGAATAAGTGGGTGCGTACGGATTAAATGGACGCGTTGGAGACAGTTGTTGGATGCGTTGGAGAATAAAAGGGTGTGTGGGCTTGATGTGAAAATGTCTGGTAAAGAACAGTGAAATACGAGAATGAGCCGTCTCGTCTATTTATAGTGGGACCCGGGAAGTCCGGTGCGTCGCACCAGCCGATCGTGCGCCCGCCGCGACCCACCGGAGGGACATCTGTTGGGGTCCCAAATAGTAGACATTCTTAAAATAAGTCAAATAACCATATAACCCTGAAGGAATCACACGAAGAACAACTCCCGGCGCACGCAAAACGGAAGCGTACGCGACTTCCCTAGACTTAGCCAAATTCCCTAGTGGGCCCCGCCGATCACCATGTTCGGAACCGCCCGGAAATGGACCCGCAACTCCGTCACTATTTATGATGAACAGTGCAAGTGATTGCGCAATGAAACGGGCCCCGTAAACCCTCTGAAAATCAAAACCCAGTCGGTGGAGCCCACATTTATGTGTCCAACGCATCCTGAAATCCGAGCACCTCACGCATCCAATGCACCCTTAAAAACTGCACGTTGGCCCGCCATTTGCGAAGGCCCACGCACTCAACGCACCTTGAAAACCGACCAACGCACCCCTAAATTCGTCTTGAAATCGACATTGAATTAACAGGTGCGTGGAACCTCACGCACCCGGCAATTAAACCCCATGCACCCGTATGATTTTCGGACACTTGCAATCAAATAAACAGGTGCGTTGCGGGCATTTGACAGATGCGTGATACGTGACAGCTTCCTATTGGCCGAGTTCACCTATAAATACCCCTCGTCCCGCTCATTCACACACGACAGAAAAGGAGAGAGAGAGCCGCCGCTGCCGGAAACCCAAAAAAACTCGCCGGAATCCTCGCCGGAACACCTTTCCGTTCACCAGAATCCTATTTCTAGGCACAGACACTGTTGAGCTCTTAATTGTGCATATTCTAACCCCAATTCATCACTCATTGTGCAAGGTTTATATGGTTTGTAAGCTAATTCAATGCATGTTTTGTGACTACAGGATTGAGGGTGGACTCTACTCAACTGAAGACATAAAGAGCTCACTTGGGATCATTCTAATGGAGATTACTTGAGGACCAAAGAAGAAAAGAAGAGAGAAAGCGAAAGAAAGAAGCAAGGAAAGAAAGAAAAGGAAGAAATGAAGAAGTATGAAGACTGCCGACCGGTCATGACCGGTCGGCCAAGGAAGCCAGACCGGTCAGCGACCGGTCAGCCATGGTACTGAAGAACAAATAAAGGTGACCGACCGGTCTTGACCGGTCGGCTACAGCTGCTAGAGGTCTACTGAAGACGTTCGACCGGTCATGACCGGTCGGACAGGGTTGCTGGAATGTTAATATACACGTCCGACCGGTCTTGACCGGTCGGATGTGCTTGCTGGAGTATTTTCACTTGAGGCCGACCGGTCATGACCGGTCGGCCATGCGTACTGAGTTAGAACTTTCTAATTTCTTCCCGAAATTCTCTGCGCTGCGTAAGTGTTACGCAAATTTCCGATTCTTCCGACGTTGTGGAGCCTTCAGACTATATGAGGACACCTAGGGATCGTTCCTAGAGCATCCTAGAGGGGTTCAAGCGAGGTTGGAGGCTGTGGAAGTGAAGATTGGAGTTTCACAACTCCTTTTGGTTTGCTTTGCTGTTTTCATGCTTTTTGTAGTTGTTTCATGTTTCCTTGGATCATGAGCAGCTAAACCTCTTAGCTAGGGCTAAGAGGTGAAGCTTGTAGTGAATCCAAGATATCTTAATTCGTAGTTAAGTGGTTTTAGTTTGGAATTCATGATTATGAACTAAGGTTTGAAGTTTATGCAAGTTTTTAAGTAATTTTTCTTAGTCTTATGATGACTCATGGATGTTTGGATGAATTACTTATCTTCTTAATTTGTTTGCAACGGTATAGACCTGTATGATCCGAGGAATCGGAGTGCGCTCTAGTACTAAGCTCTTCATAAAGGGACTTCAGGCCAAGGTTCTATTTTAGTTGATTTTCTGGAATATGTAAGGACTGTGTTGGTGATTTGAATCTAGTTCAAATCCTAATCTAGCCTTGTCTTGTGAGAGGATTTGGGGATGGTTATGATTGAGAACTGGACCTATAGGAAAGGGGAATGACCTATGCAATTGAGCATGCTCAGCTCAGCCTAGATTGAGTGAATCTTATGCATAGAACTTACATATTACAGACTGTTTGGTTTAACAGTTCTATCATCCGACTAGACAGACAGGAATGTCGATTCTAGTTGAGAGAATAAGAAACCACAGCGGATTGAACATCAAGGATTGCTACAAGTGGATCCTTGAAACCCTAGTACCTTCTTATAATTAATTACTCTCGATTTAATTCAGCTTTTGTTACTCACATCAACTTTATACAATAATCTGATTAGTAGACTTCAATAGACACTTGTGGATGAATTTGTGATATCCTACATAGTCCCTGTGGATCGACCTCGGTCTTACCGAGTTTATTACTACATCGCAACCCTACACTTGGGGAAGCGAACAGACACGCTACTACAGGTCTGAATTTCATGTACTTTAAGGCATCTATAAAAGGAACCTCACGCATCCAAAAGTACCCCACGCATCCGTCAATTCAGCCCCACACGTCTGTAAATTCAGCCAGAATCAAAGTTGGTGAAAAACGGACCCACGCATCCTGAATATACACCAACGCACCCCTAAATTCATCTTGAAATCTACATTGAATTGACAGGTGCGTGGAGCCTCACGCACCCGTAAATCAAGTCTCACGCACCCAAAAAATCAGCCAATTGCAGAATGTGTCAGCAGGTGCACCAGGCTCAGTTCTGAGTATTCTCAGGGTCCGTCGGAGCCTGTCTTGGGTATTTCGAGCATTCCGGACGCAATGGAACGGCCAAACGAACGTTTCGAGAACTCTAAATGAGCGGAGTCGGGCATCTTCGAGACTTAACTCGGTTCGACGAGATGAACGGAGTAACTTTCCAGAAAGGAGTCGCCAACATCCAGAGCTATGCAAATATGCTGATATTTACATTCACTGTAAAGGCATGATCCGATTTGTGTCAAAAGCTAGACCAGCAGGGCCTTGATTACCACAATGAACCATGGCCAAAGAACTTCGACTCTCTACAAACCAGTTACTCAACTGCCACAACACAACAGTCGATGCCCTACCCATCTAGACAATATCCGCTGGTTGGACTGCGCAGGTACACACAACTGCAGAATGGACTTCCCGAGGTCATCTGTCCCTACATTGACAGGCGGGGGCCCAGAGTCGTCCATCTCAGTAATAAACCCTGACAATTTCAACCCGGGTATCCTGTTAAAATATAGGACATAGACATCCGACTAATACAAAGGTGGTTCAGTACACAGCAGAGCAAATATATAGGTCCCATAACCACAAACTCTAAGGCCATAGTCCCTGCTGGCTAGTCTTTTGCCTTCTAATCAAGGGTCATCGATCATTCGATGTAATTAAGGGCCCGTGCCAGACCACGGCCTGGAATGTACAAGATCTCAGAATCTCTGGAATAAAATTCGCCTTGCGATATCTCTTCTTTTGTGTACTTTGTGAATGCTTGTGATTGTCTATGAATGTTTTCATTACTCAGAGCCCCCTGAAGCAGCAAAACGCGACATCTCAGGAAAATGTCCCTTGTGATCCATTTTCTAGTCCCAACAGGGATGTAGATCTCAGTGATCCCAACATTATCATCGATTATGGCGAATCCACCATCTCTTTTAGCTATTCTGATTTGAATGATGAAGAGATTTCAAGGACGGTTGACGAACCCGAGGAATCTATAAAATATGAAAGTGATAGCTTGATTAACCACAATGAGGGTTCAATGGATGATTGCGAGTCCATGATTTCTTCTTCCAAAAGGCCGAATGATTATGAGTCACCGGAAGATATTTTTGCTAGAGAGATGGCCGAAGTGGATCTCTTTGAGTCTTCCCACCAACATAACATGACCAATTCTATTGTGGAAGATCTCCCTTTGACTGAAAATTATATTTCTTTGGATGATGTGGTGGCACAATCTGAAATTTTAGATCAACCAATGTTAGATGATGTGCTTACCACTGAATCTGAAAAATTTTCTTTGGAAGACCTCCCCTCTATAAAGGAGGAATTCATTGCCATTAAAACAGACTTTCGTCAATCACTTAGAGAGAACGAGGACTCTTCATCTGACTCTCTCGATTTCCTAGAGGAATGCATGACCCACCCTTATGATCTGGATGATAAGATGACTATGGAGTTGGACATTTTGTTAGACACGGTGTCGGTGCTTGAAGAACATCATTCCACTGATTTACACTCTTTAACATTATTTGTGAAAACACCGTGTAATTATGAATTTGTGGAGGAGACAACTCAAAGTAAAGAATACTTAATGAATGTCTCTCCACCATCATGAGTTTTTCAGCCCATTGAAAATTCTGATTGGGAGGACCCATTTTTAATAAATCACAACCCAATTTAGAATTTAAGGAGATATCTTTTTATTGCTCTTATCTCCTCCTTTCATGCATGCGGTGCACATTATGATTGGACCTTAATAAGAAAACACACCCATGTGTACTGCCGAGCAGGACTTTGGATGGTCCTCATGAGAAACCTATTGAAATTCATGAAGATCCTGCTCAAATTTGATCATGTAGTCGATCGACTAATCAAAGGTAGGTAGGTAGGTTAGGATTTCCTTTCTGCTTTTAGGTTTGAATAAGTCTCATCGAGACAATGGAAGATGCTAGAATTTATCAACTTGCTACCTCAGGTACTCTCATTCTCACTCTCCTTTATTTTATGTCATTGCTCTCATGTCATGCACATCGCATATCTTTGTACATTGAGGACAATGTAAGATTTTGGTTGGGGGATGAGAGATTCCTTAGATAAATCTACTAGCTTTTGTAACATTTCGAGCAATTATGTAGAAATTTTTTTATTTTTCTGAAAATTCAAAACTCCTTTAGAAAATCACGTTTATATGCACTTGGGATGTTGTAAGTATGAAAGGAAGAAAGATGTAGTGAGATGATTTTGAAACTCTTAAAGGACTTGTAACATGATGGTTTTCTAATTGGATTCCTCTATTGATTTGATTGATAGAAAAATTGAAACACTTTTACACCTAGTTCACTTTACACGATTCTCATGTTTTGAAAGGATTACGTAGATTTGTGAATTGACTAGGTTTAGATTTGAGGTGTTGAGAAATCAAGCCGGGGTACTTTGTCCATTCTTGTCTATGGGAAAATAACGAAAGATATGGATTTCTATAAATCCTATCTAATATGTATAAAAAGGAAAGGAATGATGAAACTATGGGAATGATTGAAAATATGGTGGAAAATTCTGAAAAGGGCTACCTATTACCAACTGGGGGATGGTCTACCCGTAACCAAAGCCGAAAATGGGACGTAGTGTGAAAGCCATCGGAAGGATGGTAAGGCATATTCTTGTCATAGGCTTGTTGTTGATCTGTACACCTTAGATCCCTAATTTAGTTGATCTATGAAGAAGATAACCCCGACAATTCATGAGATGAACATTCACTATGCACACTAGGTTAAATTTGTTTGGATTCTTCTATTTATCAATCAATCAATGGAAATTCCATATGAACGCTTGTTATGTTTTTGGAAGTTTAAGGTCTCAACTTCTATCACTCAGTTTTGCTGATTTTTGTACTTGCATGTCTTGGAATGTATAGAAGTGTAGTTTCTGAAGGAGAGTTGGGTTTTGGAAGATGAAACTTGTTTCACGCATGTTTTGCTCGGGACTAGCAAAATGCTGGTTGAGGGGTGTGTTGAGCTCTGAATTGTGCATATTCTAACCCCAATTCATCACACATTATGCATGATTTTCATAGTTTAAAGACTAATCTAATGTATAGTTTTGTAGTTGTAGGAATGAGAGAGAGACTTCGTTATTATGATGTTTAGAGGCCCTTTTTACATGCCTTGAAGATCAAAGAAATAAAGGATAAGAGATGGAGGAAAGATGCAATGCAATGGAGAAAGAAAAACTAGAAAAATCAGATTTTTTATGCCCACCGGCCGGCTGATCATGGCCACCGGCCGGCCGACCAAACCCTCCAGAAACAACAAACTCTCTGGACTAATTTTATGAAGGCAGACCTGTGGTCAGCTGGCCGACTGGTTGACAGGTCGGTCATGCACTTTCAGAAGTCAAATTTTAAATAGAGGCAGTCTCGTTTTTTATTTTTCAGCCCAGTTTTCGGGGGCCATCTTGATGATATTTGAAAATCTAATCATATCGAAGAGGAGCTCAACACTGAAATAACCAAAGTAGTTTCGTGTCGATCGGAACTATGGATTGACCGTGGTGGCCAAAACAATACGAACTGTCCAGAAAGTTTCTAGATTCTGCCTACTCAACTCTAGGCCGGTCCAAGTGACCCATCATTGATGATTTAAAGAATCTACTTTGACCATCTTCTAGATCACATCTATATATGAATAACCACAAAGTTTCAGGTCAAAAGGATGTGTGGTTTGATCGTACCGGTCGAAGAAACATGGACCATCCAAAGAGATTCTAATTGCGCAGATTTTATAAAAAGCTCTAAGTGTTCTAATTTTCGGACCATATTCTGAAATTATTTTGGACAATATATTCCATCTATCATGTAGAGAAGAACATTTTCTACCAATGTTCAAAATTTGAGATCAATCCGACCTCTGTACACTCTGTAATGTTGAAAGCAAGATGACTGGTTCTGAAGGTACCCGAATTACGCGATTTTGAGAGGCGGTCGCTGATCTGATTGGTGGGCCAATTTAGAAGATAATTTTGGAAATCTAAATCACTTATGATGAAGATCACATTATAAGGAAGCTACAAATCAAATTTGAAGGCAATCTGATCATTAGTTAAGCCGCACCAAGCGAAACAAAATTTGTTATGTTATTGTACTGTTACTGCATTATAAAAGGAGGTGCTCTCTTCTATTCCAAATCAAGCAAGGACGTGAGGGGCAAGGAGTTCAAGTCATAAGAGGCTTCCTAGCCTCCTCCAGCTAGTTTTTCTTTCTTTTCTTAGTTCTAGTTCTAGTTTTTAATATGCTTTTCATTAGCTAATCTCTTAGCTAGAGCTAAGAGGTGAACCATATAGTTTTCTTAGATTGTTTAATTCGTTTTTGAGGTTTCAAGTTTGAATTTAATGTTGAACAATGGTTTTGCTTAAGTTTGAATAAAGTTGTAAGTAATTTTTCTTAATCTTATGATGACTCATGGATGTTTGGAAGAATTACATTAGTTTCTTACTTGTTTTGCAAAGATTTAGACCTGTACGCTTTGAGGAATCGGATTCAAGAACTTGGACCTTCATGTGGGAACTTCAAACCAAAGTTCTATTTATTCCAAAAATTCTAAAACATGTATTGTTTGTTTATGTGATTTGAATTAAGTTCAAACAATGGTATTAGTTAAGTTTTGTGACAAGGTTTGATGATATTATGGTTATGATCTTAATCTAATGAAACTAAGATTGACCTATGCAATTGAGTGTGCTCAAGTCCTAACTTGAATTGAGGGAACCATGTTAATGAACAACACGTGTTGGATTGTTTTGATGATATAACCGCTCTATAATCCGGCTAGATAGGATTTGATTTCGATTCTAGTTGAGTAATTGAGAAACCTAAACGAATTATACATCAAGGAGAGTTACAAGTGGATCCTTGATGCTCTAGTTATTCCTTATTATCAGATTTTTCTGTTTTATGTTTAAAACCGATTTCATAAACCTCTCTTAAGATTCTAGTTATTAGGATAGTTTGAATTGTTTACCTCCTTCCCTGTGGATCGACCTCGGTCTTACCAAGATTATTACTACATCACAACCCTACACTTGGGGAAGCGAACACATCTCTAGAGGCGAGCGTGAAGCGCAATAAGCTTATATATTCACCAATGCAACGACATGTAAACGAAAACTAGTAGAGTGAAAAGGGAAGTGATCTCGCCAAATACTTATCTTCTTTTGATACATTTTCCTTACTTTGTATATATATCTTTTAATCCATTTATTACTTTGTCTGTTTGTATCATTCAAATTATCACAATACTTGCACACATTACATCAACACAATACCACGAAATGATAACTATTGCAAAAGTTTGATTATGATAGCATAGTAGTACAGTCATTACATTGTCACCTGAACTTAAACATCGCATCATAAACCCACAAGTTATCATATAAACTTATGCAAAGTACTTTTGTCGATCCTATATTGTCAGGAAGAATACATCAAGGACACACAGAATAAAAAGAGTTCAAGAAGATAAAGCAAAGACAAAAGTAGCATCGAGATCAAGCCCAGCAGCCAACTACTGTGTTCTGATAGGCCTAGGGGAGGTATAAAGCTGTTATCCTCATCACACCTCACATTTTTTCGATTCTCACAGAAAGTACAGGGACAGGTAGGGCATCAGACCTTGACTCTTAGGCCATTATCATTCCTCCTAGCCTAAGGAGCACCCAATGGCATCACTAAAGAAAATAAAGCAGAAGAGGGAAGCTCCGCAACTTGTTATACGTGTGTCGCACAACCAATATCGACTACAGATTCCCACATATCGACTGTCACAAGTGATTACCACTACAAGAAAATAAGCCTTTAGCCACACTTTTTTAGCCTCAGTTCAAAAAAATTGAGGCTAAATGTGCTTTTTAGCCTCAGTTGGTAAGAAACTGAGGCTAAAAGTTCTTTTTTTGCCTCAATTGGTAAAAAATCAAGGCTAGAAGTCTGCTATTTCACCTCAATTGGTTAGAAATTGAGGCCAAAAGTATGTTATTTTGCCTCAGTTGTGAGAAATCGAGGCTAAAAGTCCATCATTTTGCCTCGGTCAGAAACTGAGGCTAAAAGTCTACAATTTTGCCTTAGTTGTGAGAAATTAAGGTTAAAAGTCTACAATTTTGCCTCATTTGGTGAGAAACTGAGGCTAAAAGTTTACCATTTTGCCTCAGTAGGTCAGAAATTGAGGCTAAAATCCACCAATTTGCCTTAGTTGGTGAGAAACCAAGGCTAAAAGTTCACCATCGTGCCTTAGTTGGTCAGAAACTGAGGATAAAAGTCTTCTATTTTGCCTCAGTTGTTAAAAAATTGAGGCTAAAAGTCCACTATTTTGTCTCATCTTGTGAGAAACTGAGGCTAAAAGTCTATCATTTTGCCACAATTAAGTATAAAATGATGTTAAAAGTTTGCCATTTTGCCTCAATTGTGAAAAACCAAGGCTAAAAGTCTACTATTTTGCTTCAGTTGATGAGAAACTGAGGCTAAATTCTACCATTTTGCTTCAGTTGATGAGAAACAGTCGTCCATTTTACCTCTGTTTTGGTTAAAAGTCCACCATTTTGTCTCCGATAGAAAGCTAAAAGTCCACCATTTTATCTCAGTTAGCTAGAGACTTATTATCTCAGGTAGCCAGAGACTTATTAAAAAAAATTCTAGTAAATTGAAAATATGGAAAAAATGGAAATTTGAAAAAATGTATGTCCTACTCGCTTGTGCGCGATCTTTATCAGCACAGAGACGTCTCCAAATAATGAGGACATCACAATGGTTGGTTTTTTGGGCCACAGCACGGATGGACCATGCACCGAAAATTCCCAGTAGATTCTAGCCACCAATCTTATGGACCATTGATGCATTTCTATTCTAAACCGTCTATTTACGTGCCACCAATTGAAAGGATGGGATTGCCCCATCAAGGAGAATTCTTGAGGTCCCCGCCAGCGCCAGTAATACAAACTCAAAAACCTAATCATTCAGGAAATTACTCCGAAATTCACCTCATGAGGCCCACATATGGAGACGGGTCAATGATTTCAACGGCCCACAATGTTCAAAATATCATAGACGGCTACAGTAAGAAGCTTTCCCTGAACGGAGGAACTAACCACTGAATATGGATCATCGAAAAGAAAAACTTCGACAGCATAAATCAACACAACAAATTAGCCAGCAGATGATGGAAGGCTCTCGTTATCTGAACATATTCTCAACGGTGGGCCTCGATTCGCGACAAGTGCAAAACGAAATATTAATCACGTTTATTCTCCAACTCGCTCGTGGAGAATAAAGGTTTGGACCGTTCGTTTGTTTGGCCACGAAGATGGGACATGCCCCTAAAGGTGATCGTGGCCATCTTAACCGTCCATATTCCAAACCGTCGGGAATCTTCTGATTTGATGGTTGGGATTGTTGGATGCAGTATGATTCTTCTATTTTGCGCCCCCGCAATACGAACAGTCGGATGAATGGCCCTAATCAGGTTGGAAGGGTATGAGACACTGGGGAATCGTATGATCAGCACGGTTGGGCCCTAAGATCACGTGGGATACATGCTTGAATGATCCTGACCGTTGATTTAGCTGGCCTTACTATGGATGGAAAAATCTCCAAAAAGCTACCGGATTGGAAGAAACTAGCCACCCATTTTTTCTCATTCTTCCCGTTGAACATGCATCGTTGTTGCAACGATTGTAGGGCTGCAATGCTCCAGCTTGGGAGACTTTCTAAGGCATGGTCCATCGACGGTGGTGCTCTCTCAACGAAGTTTGTGTCGCCACAGCGTCTGTTCGACTTCGTGCGGGATGAACGACTGAGAACTGAGTGGGACAATGTTGTGTGGTGATCCAGACCGTTTCATCTTATGGGGCATTTAATGGTTAGATGGACCTGATTTCTGGGGGCATCCCAGTGAAATGGTGAGACAATGTTGCTGGACGAATGAGATTTCATACAAACACCATGGTGGGCCCCACCCACCATGGTGACGTCTGCAATTGTATGAACCAAAATGCCCCGCAAGAGTATCCAAGTTTAGTTTTAGCAGAGAAGCCTATCTGTGAAAATCACTCCCTCACTTCTCCGGTCTTTCTCCTCTCCATCCTCTCCTCCGAGATTTCCATCCTCAAATCAAACTCTAGCTCCTCTCCTTCTCTAGCTTTCGATATCCAAAGGAAGCAGAAGGCTCCTCCTGTTGGCATTTTCCTCCTCATGCAAACAGAGGAGAGAGAGTTTTTACTTTGCTGTCTGACCGGCCGGACAAAGTAGCTGGAAACCACATTTTCTCTGGACAGAATTTGTGAAGGCCGACCGGTCGTCCAACAGGCTGGTGGTCCTGGCCGACCGGTCGGCAGACATGTCGGGTTATGTGTTTTCTAACACAGTTTTCTCTCTGGACTGTTTTTTTGGTGGGTCTGACCGGCCGGTGGTTTTGGCAGACCGGTCGGAGGTGTGCGCGGATTGCTACTGCAGTTTCTAAATCAGGCTAGGACTCTCGCAAATCTACATATATGGAGTTCTAATTCGGGATTTGGTATTCCCACAAGTTGTTCTACACGTCCTAAGTGAGAGAGAGAGAAAAAGAGAAAGAGAGGAAGAGAAAGAAGGAGAGGAAGCTTGTTGGTAGAGGAGGTATTGCTCGAGAAGGTGATTCCCGGTGCAACGACGTCTCGGCTCTTCAACGTCCTCGTGCTCGGGTGAGATCTCTCAGTTTTTCTTGTCCTTTCATTGTTATTCATCCCTGTGTAGGTGAAGAAGGTTTGATCCAAGCGGTGTGTGCTTGTGATCGGTTGTAACAGTTCTCTGAGATAAAGATTGTTGATCTGGACTAGGTCCCGTGGTTTTTACCTCTTTCGAGGGTTTTCCACGTAAAAACTCCTTGTGTCGTGTGGTTGTTTGTTTACTCTTGATTATTGCATTATCCTAGTTCATAATTCTAGTGCATTGGGGGGCGAGATCTTCAGGCTTATGTGAAACGCACCCAACAAAGTGGTATCAGAGAGTTCAGGTTGTTTGAACAGTGTGAGATTGATTCTGAATTATGGAAGGTGGCTCATCAAGAATGATTAGTCTCAATGGATCCAACTGGACCATATGGAAGGCTAAGATGGAGGACTTGCTTTATTGCAAGGACCTGTATGCTCCAATTATAGGCATATCAGCGAAGACGAAGGATATGTCAGATGATGATTGGAAGAAGCTGGACCGAAAGGCGGTGGGGTTCATTAGACAATGGTTGGACGATTCGATTTTCCACCATGTGTCTACAGAGACCTCAGCCGCTAGCCTATGACAGAAATTGCAAGGGCTGTATGAGAAGAAGACAGCCGGCAACAAGATATTTCTGATTAGAAGACTTGTAAATCGCAAGTTCAAGGATAATGGTTCTGTGGCTGAGCACATGAATGAAGTCAACAACATTGTGAACCAACTCTCCGCTATGAAGATGGTTCTGGATGATGAACTACAGGCTTTGCTATTGCTTAGCTCATTATCTGATAGTTGGGAGACATTGGTGGTGTCTCTAAGTAACTCCGCGCCAGGCGGAAAGATATCCATGGAACAGGTAACAGGTTGTCTCTTTAATGAAGAAATAAGGAGGAAGTCTCTAGGGTCTACTCAACAAGAGGCCCTTGTGACACAGGATCGGGGGAGAGGAAAGAACGGAAAGGGCGGGAAAGCCCAAGAGAAATCCAGAGGCAAGTCTAATGTCAAGAAAGATGTTAAATATTGGAACTGCGGCAAGAAGGGCCATTACAAAAGTGAATGTCGCAAGAAAAATGATCAGAAAGGAAAAGGGAAGGAAAAAGATGATGAATCAGATTCTATAGCGGTCGCCTCAGACGGCGACATTGTAGTCATTCTCTCAGCAGATCATGATGTTTGTCTCATGGCTGCGAATCTGGACACCGATTGGGTGGTTAATTCGGGAGCGTCGTTTCATGCAACTCCACGAAGGAATTTCTTCACAAATTACAAGCAAAGCAGCTATGATACAGTGAAGATGGGGAACTCTGGAGTGTCCCAGATTGTGGGAGTTGGTGATATTTGTGTAAGGACCGATATAGGCTGTACATTGGTTCTAAAAGATGTGAGACATATTCCAGACCTTCGCCTCAACTTAATGTCGACGGGAAGGTTGGATGTAGCCGGCTATGAGAGTCGGTTTGTTGGTGGGCACTGGAAGCTCATCAAGGGTTCGATGATCGCAGCAAGAGGGAAGATGTATTGCACCATATACAAGACATGTGTCAGTATATGCAAGGGTGAGTTGAACGCAGCAGAAGATTCAGCGACAGACATGTGGCACAGACGGCTCGGCCACATGAGTGAGAAAGGGCTTCAGCTACTAGCAAAGAAGCACCTCCTTCCAGAGTTGACAGGTACACCTCTTAAAACCTGTATTGATTGTTTATCAGGGAAACATAATAGGGTTTCATTTGTAAAAATTGCTTCTCATGTTAAGAAAGTGCATCCATTAGATTTGGTTTATTCTGATGTTTGTGGTCCTATGAGGACAAAAACCTTGGGTGGGGCATTGTACTTTGTTACGTTTATAGATGATGCATCTAGGAGGGTTTGGGTTTATGCTTTGAAATCCAAGGACGAGGTCTTTGGTGTGTTTAAAATATTTCATGCCATGGTCGAGAGGGAGACAGGTAGATCATTGAAGTGCATTCGCACTGACAATGGTGGTGAATACATTGGCGACTTCCATGAGTATTGCAAGTCCCTAGGTATACAGAATGAACAGATGGTACCCAAGACCCCAGCACAATGGTGTCTCTGAGCTTATGAATCGCACCATTGTAGAAAGAATCAGGAGCATGTTATCCCATGCGAAGTTGCCCAAGATGTTTTGGAGAGAAGCAATGCACACAGCAGTGTATCTGATAAACAGGTCTCCATCAGCCCCTTTGAATGGAGAAGTACCTGAGAAGGTGTGGACTGGACGTGATCCTTCGTACAGTCATCTCAAGGTATTTGAATGCAGGGTATCCGTTCACGTACCAAAGGATGAGAGGTCCAAGCTCGACATAAAGATCAGGCAGTGTGTGTTCTTGGGGTACGGTGATGAGAAATTTGGCTTCAGGTTGTGGGATCCGACCGAGAAGAAGCTCGTCAGGAACAGAGATGTGGTTTTCATTGAAGATCAGTGTATAGAAGACATTGGAAAGCCAGAGAAGACCCAGCTCAGTTCAGATGAACTGGAAGATTTGGATCCGATTACTCCTCCCGTGGTGCCTAATGACGGGGGAGTACAGCAAGGTGCAGAGGACGAGGGAGTTCCTATAGAAGATGGACAGGGGGAGCAGCCCCCACTTGATCCACCTGTTGAGCCACAGGTGAGGAGGACATCTAGGGACAGGCACCCGTCCAGGAAGTACTCGCCGCATGAGTACATTTTGCTTACTGATGGGGGAGATCCAGAAGATTATTCTGAGGCTCTAGCTGACGAGCATAAGAGGGAGTGGTTGAAAGCTATGCAAGAGGAGATGGAATCCTTGCATAAGAACCACACATATGACATGGTGAAATTGCCTAAGGGCAAAAAAGCTCTGAGCAACAAGTGGGTGTTCAGAAAGAAGATTGAGCAGAAGAATTCATAGACAAGATATAATGCCAGACTCGTGGTGAAATTTTTTGGTCAGAGGAAAGGAATAGACTTCGATGAGATATTCTCACCAGTGGTGAAGATGACATCCATACGGATGTTGCTAGGGTTGGCGGCTAGCATGGATCTGGAGATAGAGCAGTTAGATGTTAAAACTGCCTTCCTCCATGGTGACCTGGAAGAAGAGATCTATATGCGACAACCAGAAGGGTTCGAAGTTAAGGGCAAAGAACATATGGTGTGTAGGCTTAGGAAGAGCTTGTATGGGCTGAAACAACTCCTAGGCAATGGTACAAGAAGTTCGACTCGTTCATGTTGACACATGGGTATAATAGAACGGAGTCAGACCACTATGTGTTCACTCGCAGGTTCTCAGATGGTGATTTCTTAGTTCTGCTCTTATATGTTGATGACATGCTCATCATGGGAAAGGACACCAAGAAGATTGACAGGCTGAAACAGGAGTTGGGCAAGTCATTTACGATGAAAGACTTGGGCCCAGCCAGATAGATCCTAAGAATGGAGATAACCCGTGACAGAAGCAGCAGAAGGCTTTGGTTGTCACAGGAGAGGTATATTGAGAAAGTCCTAGAGCGGTTCAATATGAATGCAGCGAAGCCGGTCAGTACTCCACTAGATGGTCACTTCAAATTGAGCGACAAGCATTGTCCCAAGACGAAGGCAGAGGTGGAAGAGATGCAGAAGATACCCTACGCCTCGGCAGTAGGAAGTTTGATGTATGCTATAGTATGTACGCGCCTAGACATAGCATATGCGGTTGGTGTTGTCAGCCGGTATTTTGCCAATCCTGGCAAAGATCATTGGGCAGCAGTGAAGTGGATACTATGGTATCTGAGAGGCTCATCCAGGTTGAGCCTATGCTATGGTGACGGGAAGCCTGTGTTAGAGAGTTACACAGATGCAGATATGGCAGGTGACATAGATTCCAGGAAGTCCACATCGGGTTTCATGTTCACGTTTGCTGGGGGAGCGGTTTCTTGGCAGAGCAAGCTACAGAAGGTCGTAGCATTGTCGACAACAGAGGCCGAATACATTGCAGTCACAGAAGCATGCAAGGAGATGCTTTGGATGAAGAAGTTCCTACAGGAACTTAGCCTGAAGCAGGATAAGCACGTGGTCTATTGTGATAGCCAGAGTGCGAAACACTTGAGCAAGAATCCAAGTCAGCATTCCAAGTCGAAGCACATAGAGATACGGTATCACTGGATCAGGGATACTTTGGAACAGAAGGTGTTACAGCTTGAGAAGGTCTACACGGACGATGATGGGTCGGACATGATGACCAAGGCTCTGCTCAAGGGAAAATTTAAGGCTTATAGAAGCCGGGCTGGCTTGAAGATGGTGAACTCCTCCTGAGTCAGAAAAGGGGGAGATTTGTTGGCGTTTTCCTCCTCATGCAAACAGAGGAGAGAGAGTTTTTACTTTACTGTCCGACCGGCCGGTGCCCCTGGCTGACCGGCCGGACAAAGTGGCTGGAAACCACATTTTCTCTGGACAGAATTTGTGAAGGCCGACCAGTCATCTAACCGGCCAGTGGTCCTGGCCGACCGGTCGGCAGACAGGTCGGGTTATGTGTTTTCTAACACAGTTTTCTCTCTGGACTGTTTTTTTGGTGGGTCCGACCGGCCGGTGGTTTTGGCAGACCGGTCGGAGGTGTGCGCGGATTGCTACTGCAGTTTTCAAATCAGGCTAGGACTCTCGTAAATCTACATATATGGAGTTCTAATTCGGGATTTGGCATTCCCACAAGTTGTTCTACACGTCCTAGGTGAGAGAGAGAGAAAAAGAGAAAGAGAGGAAGAGAAAGAGGGAGAGGAAGCTTGTTGGTAAAGGAGGTATTGCTCGAGAAGGTGATTCCCGGTGCAACGACGTCTCGGCTCTTCAACGTCCTCGTGCTCGGGTGAGATCTCTCAGTTTTTCTTGTCATTTCATTGTTATCTATCTCTGTGTGGGTGAAGAAGGTTTGATCCAAGCGGTGTGTGCTTGTGATCGGTTGTAACAGTTCTCTGAGATAGTGGATTGTTGATCTGGACTAGGTCCCGTGGTTTGTACCTCTTTCGAGGGTTTTCCACGCAAGAACTCCTTGTGGCGTGTGGTTGTTTGTTTACTCTTGATTATTGCATTATCCTAGTCCATAATTCTAGTGCATTGGGGGGCGAGATCCTCAGGCTTGTGTGAAACGCACCCAACACCTCCTCCATCTTCCAAGCTTGGAAAATCCACATCTGGCCCTATCATATCCTCCGAACCCTTGAAATCATCAGGTCATCAAATCTACGGTATCTCTCAATTTTTTGTGCTTAATATGTTTTAATATGAATCCAGCTTATATCTCTCGATTCCGAGAGATTTCCTTGGATTTTGATCCGATTCTTATTGATGGATCTGTTTTTCTTTCGGATCCATGAACTGAACTCTGTTTTTGTAGTTTCCATATACATTTTCCACAAATCTGGTTGATAGGAGATGGCGCTGCAGCTTTTTTTAAATACTTCGTTTAATCTACTATCAGCCTCTATTCTCAGCTTTGTTCCTTTTCTGTTTTTCGTGCTGTATTCGGGATCTTTTCATCTTTCAGCAATTTATGTTTAGCTTTTCCTCAAAAAAAAAAAAGAAAAAGAAAAAGAAAAAAAAAGATAATAGAGGGGATTTTGGTAGTTTCTCTCCTCAAAAAGCGCCACCCGATAATTTCAATCAGAGGCGGCATTATTTGGTAAATGAGAACACCTGAGGACTTTTGCGCTAAAAATCCCTTTTGTTTAATATTGATGGTTACATCACTCCAGCAGATTATAGGGAAGTTTGTGAGAACCTCTTGGGGGTGGAAGCCTGCTAGTCACTTGCGACATGGCATACTTCTAGGGAATCAGAGGCATTGATCAGTTGGGTTTCCATGTGAATGGTCTATCCATGATGTGGCCCACCAGATCAGCAGTTCTGATTGCCCCAATGTGCTGTGTCTAGGATGTTGGAGAGAGCCTCCATATCCTATAGGCTATCTCAAGCCCATCTCGTTTCTCTTATATGAAGCAATGAAATTAAATTTATGGCCGATCCA
This sequence comes from Liriodendron chinense, assembly GCA_003013855.2. Taxonomy (NCBI): domain Eukaryota; kingdom Viridiplantae; phylum Streptophyta; class Magnoliopsida; order Magnoliales; family Magnoliaceae; genus Liriodendron; species Liriodendron chinense. The sequence continues at coordinate 234,671 of ML058342.1, read as the reverse complement.
ACTCTTATCAGATTTTGAGGAGGATGTATGTATGCAGTTTACTTGATTTGTTTTCTGATAAGCTGGGGTTGGACATCGAATATGGGACCTCAGGGTTGGGGCGCAACAACAAGCCACCATCCAATTATTGTGATCGATTAGTGCATCAAACAATTGAAGACGTGTTAAATGAATGCTCGTCTCTATTGATCAATAAACACTCTCTAGATTGTTATTGTTGTTATTATTATTATTATTTTCAGTACTTGCTGGTTATTCTTATACATCAAATGTACACCAAATAGGTGAATGGGCCATGTTACAGAATGCTATTGAAGAAGGAAAGGGCCCACGACATGGATGTAAATTCAGTGCAATGGAATCCCAAGGTGAGCTGTATTTATTTATTGCTGTTTCATTTTCCACTTAATGATCGTTTGAATTATAGTCTTTCAAAAAAAAATGATTGTTTAAATTATCAGCTAGATTATTTGTTTTTTGTTTTTTCTCCTTTTGACGCTCCAATTTGATAGAAGGATAGAATCATTTTGGACCTAAATATCCAAGCATTCCATCTCCGATGCATGGCATATGTTCTACACCCATACAATTAATTTTCTAAGCCCTAACCCACCTCTCCCCCACATGAAATTGAGAATGCTTCGAACAATTTGAATTTGAATTTCGCATAAGATTACTCGTTGTGTACTTTGTCTTGTTTCAGGATCCTGGACTTTTAGCTTCAGCGAGCGACGACGGGACTATAAAGATATGGGAATTTGCTGACGCTTCCTAATAATTCACCCATCTTTGTGTCCTATATTTATGCTTTAGCGGCTAAGTTTAGTCCCTTTTCAATGATGCAAACTGTTTTTTAACCGATTTTCCTTTTGATAGGGCAGATGTGGATTAGCTAAGACGATAAATAGTGGCCTTAAGTACTACTCCCTTGCGGAAGTTGGGGGCAAGCAAATGCAGCTAAAGATTTTGCTTTTATTTTTTTAAAAATCAAATTTCAATCCTTTTTTCTTCATCTACATTGTTAGTTTTGTAGATAATATTTTGATTTTGTATTTTCTCATCTCGTCTTCCTCTTTCATATCTATTCAATGCTTAATTCACATTTATTTTCTTTTGGGTATGCCAGTTTTGGTTACAGATGCGCTATATCTCAATGCCAAAGTCTTAAAAAAAGAATTGTAAGAAGATTGATAAGAACAGAATTCTAATATATGTGATTGTTCTTTTCGTCTCTGCACAGTATCGCCTGATAGATGGACAAATCAAACATTAGTAAAGCATGTAGCCATGTGGGTCCCATCTAGCAACCAATCTCAGATGAGCATGAGCGAGAATTCACAAGCTTGACTGTTAATCTGGGATTTCCCGCCATTACTGAATTTCAAACCATGGTTCATGATTCCAGGAGCCAAACACGCAGCAAGACCATGGCCGGGTTGCTTGGGTACGAAGAACAGGATGCGAAGAAATTCGCCGCATGGGTATTGTAATGACCCGGGATTTTGGGTGCGTGTAGATACGCACATGAGTATGTACACTACATTAGTTCAAGCATATATATATGTATAAATTTATCAACCCGTTGATTTCCAAGATGAACTATCAATTACACTTGTTCATCAAAATCAACCATTCAATTAATTATTCATCACTAAGTAAAGGTATCTGACCGTCCACTTCAAATTTGGACAAGCCGATCATAGTAAACTAAACCCTTGATCCCCATAGCTGCTCATACACAAATCAATTTAACATTTTAATCCGTTCATCTTATTTATCATACATTGACATGCTTAACCTACCGTCAAAACTGTGATCTGATGAAACTTCATGACTAGACAAGTCATTAAAGTCTAACGGTGTATATGTCTCACCAATAGGCCACCCAAAGACCACATTAGGAATATCAATTTAAGAAACTGACCGTACAATAACTCATACTTGTGTTTAAGAACATTAACATCTAATTAGAAAAAAATTGGCCCTTTATATAACCATCCATCGACTTCATATCCGCTGATTGAGCCACCCAAATAACAAACCGAACCGATCATTTCGAAGATCATAGGATATATACTAAGGTTACCGGTTAAATTTTCTATTGGATATGTACAAATGTCACTTTGGATCACCTAGTGTGATGGATCACTAAAAAGGCATCTTGGTCATCTGTAAGAGATCAAGGCCCAAACTTAACCTGTATAAAGAGCACGAAAAATGACAGGCCTTGGTGAAGTTTCACCGAAAATTGACAGTGTACGCGATCGCTACAGGTGGTTGAAGTCAAAACCAAAGGAAAGGGCAAACTTAGTATTATTCCTATTATGTATGGGGAGAGATATCAAACGTCCGGGGGCTTTCACGTTGGAAATTCTTAGCATGTTTTTGGAAAGTGTGGGCCACCCAAGACTCGGATATACCTCATTTTTTATGTCATGCCTTAAAATCATGTGCCCTACCTGATGAGTGGAGTAGATTTTGTATATACATCAGGGTGGGACCCACGTGCACAACGTGCACGAATGGCATCCGGTCAACATGCGTTTGACTGTGTATTGCGTGAAACGGACGGAAGTTCCGTCTTCTTCTCAAACCAGCGCTGCCGTGCGGCTGTGCACAGATTCACACCGTCCATTTTTGGGCCCCACCTTGCTGATCCAGGCTGTCCATCCATCTTTTCCTCCTCATAAATTTATTTCTTTCAAAACTTGGTCTTAACAGTTGATCGTGTGACCCACTTCAATCAACCGTTTAAAACCAAGAATACTAAGATCCACATCATCCAATCTCCGCCTTAACTTAGATTTGCTTCATTTTTCTCATGGACGACTAAATTCGTGTCGTCCACCATTTGAACGGAGGTAATGACCCTTTAACTATTGCAAGTGGGCCTCACATAAGAGTGGAACACGAAAATTGTGTATACGTGCAGCGCACGTATCAAGTCTTTTAAAAAGACTTCTTCTTCGTTCGACGCAAACAGCGGACGCTGTTACAGCGTTCGCACACTGTCAACAGTGGGACCCCATTGGATCATCATGATGGGCCCCATGGTTCGATCCACACCGTCCAGTCGATCCCTCTCCCCCACGCATGGAGTCCCTTTGAATATTTCCCTCAGAGGTCGTCTATCCGATCGGTTTCAAATCACCGTCCAAATAAAAAAGGGCCAAGATCCTGGCCATTGCTGCGCATGGTAACCTGGGAGCTGCTCTGTTCGAGTCGTGTGGACCCCACCTAGGTTTCTAATGTTTAGTTTGTGGCTTAGATTGCAACGATCGGGGTTCGAATCCAAGTTGGAGTTGGAATCCTTCTAGCGTACGTGCGTTTGTTTGTGGCTATAAAGCCAGCTATCGGCAATGTTTCCTTTACAGGAAACGTCAGAGAGAAAAAGAGAGAGAAAGAGAGAGAGAGAGGGAGGAGAGAGAGAGAAAGAGAGAGAGAGCCGTGAGAAAGAGAGAGAAAGAGAGAGAGAGAGTGATCGTAGATTCCAAGTTAAGGTTGCTGGTGGATCCTTCCATTGCTGGAGCAACTTTCCAGCAGCAGCAGGAAGAAGAAGAAGAAGAAGAAGAAGAAGAAGAAGAGAAAGAAAGCAAGAAAGAGAGTGAGTTCTTCTCATATTTTTTTTTCATATCTGTATTCGATTTATTTTGGAAAATAATGGTTCGTAATTTTGATCAATATGATTCAAGTATTTGTCGTTTTTATTGGAAAATATTGGATATTATACCTCGGGTTGACTCGTTCTTTTTATGGTTATATTTTGTTTTAATTCCAATAATTTATATGGTGGATTTAAATTGAAGTACTCTGTATATGTGTGAGTTGATTTTGAATTTCTTGGAAAAGGTTTGAAGTATTGATTTGATTCATGCATGGCACGACTTGTGAACTCCAGTGATTACCGTAGGGTGAGCACCCTGGTGTGTGCAATAGGCCCATTAATGATTGTTTGGGTGAGCGCCCAAGTGTGTGCAAAAGTCCCTGGTTGAGCGCCCTGTGTGTGCAATATACCCTTCTGATAGTCCATCGATTATGGACGGGTTGGTTGAGCTCCCTGGTGTGTGCAAGATACCATACTAGCGTACCCGGTGGATATCAGATGATTTTGGCAGGTTGGGTGAGTTCCCTGGTGTATACAAGAAACCAACTCTGCAGTTGTGAAACAGTGTAGGCCCGACTATAAACTGGCCCTGGATGTTCTACTGATAACCGTACTGAGATTGTTGAAGCATACTTACATACCATGCATCACGTGCATGTTTAAGAGATTTTGATTTGATGAAATTACTATTGAAATTGTAGTGTTTTGTACTTTAATGGTCAAGTGGTTTTCTACATCGAATTACATGTGTTAAACTATATGAGAATGCTCACCGGCTTTTCTAGATGATGCAGTGTTATGCGATTAACCGTAGTGACAGGTGATGATTTAGAGGACTTAGAGGAAGTGGTTCCAGATGAGGAAATACTCTAGAAGATTTTTTTTTTGAATTAGTTATTTAATTTTTGGTTTGAAGCATTGATGTAATAAGGCCCATTAGATGGCCATTAGTTTAGACAGTTTGGAACAATTTCATAGACACGTTGATTATAGTTTAATTTTCAAATTTGGTTTATTTTTATTCCATATATTTGGTACCTTGTGAATGGAAAGGATAAAAGTTTCAGTTGTAATTGTGAAGGATTCATTCATAACACCCTTGATTTCGAGATTTGGGTTATATACTCAAGTGTCGAATTTTGGGGGCGTTACAGTTGGTATCAGAGAATAGGAATGAGATAAACTGTGCCTTGGGAAAAATTCCACCAAAGTTTTAAGATATATAGTAGCTTCATGAATGTAGAAACTCTAAACATAGGCTCCCAAATACTTTTAGGATAGCCTTTGAATTTAGACACATGTACCTAGGTACCATGAGAAGTGAATTTCCACCTTAGTGAGCGTGTTGCTAAATCATAAGTAATCGAAATTAAAATTTTTAAACCTCTGTGATCTTTCTTAGGGTTATAAGGACATTCCCACGAAATCATAACAAGTGGATTAACTAGAAATCGATATTTTTGAATTTTTCCTTAATTTTCACTTGTAGGACTGAAATTATGGACCATATTCATACCTATGATCACACATGACATAATACAAGTCTAAAAATTTTCAAAATTTTTCTGGAGGTCAGAAACATACCCATTGATATCCCTGTAAAATTTCAGAACAAACGGAATTTTAGAAAAATTCTAAATATTCTAGAAGTAGACTGAGAAAAGTGAAATTTATTGCTGGACAGCAACATATTACTACCTTCATTGGGGAGAAAACCTAAGAAATTGTAGATATTTTAAGCTGAAAATTTTTCTGGTGATACACCTTGAAGTCAGTAACATCTGTTCCAAATTTCAAGTCGATTGGATATATGGTTTGGTAGAAATAAATTGTAGAGTAATTGCCTATCCAGCCACCCGATTTTCTTGCGAAACCTCCATCAAACAAACATATGGAGAGACGTAACCAACCTAGATCAAAGAGTGAATAATTTAATTATTATTATTGAAATATTAAATTATGTATGGATATTTGGAGGATTCGATATTTTGAGGAGTATTAAAATAAACTTTGTTGGTTGATTCTCCCTTGTGGCTTACGATAATTGAAGATTGATACATATGTACTCTAATTTCAAGGACGAGATTTTTTTTAAGGATGGTAGATTGTAAGAACCCGAGTTCATATGATGAATTATACATCGTGGAAGTTTTTGAATTTTGGGACGAAATTCCTTTAAGGAGGGTAGAATGTAATGACCCGGGATTTTGGGTGCGTGTAGATACGCACATGAGTATGTACACTACATTAGTTCAAGCATATATATGTATAAATTTATCAACCCGTTGATTTCCAAGATGAACTATCAATTACACTTGTTCATCAAAACCAACCATTCAATTAATTATTCATCACTAAGTAAAGGTATCTGACCGTCCACTTCAAATTTGGACAAGCCGATCATAGTAAACTAAACCCTTGATCCCCATAGCTGCTCATACACAAATCAATTTAACATTTTAATCCGTTCATCTTGTTTATCATACATTGACATGCTTAACCTACCGTCAAAACTGTGATCTGATGAAACTTCATGACTAGACAAGTCATTAAAGTCTAACGGTGTATATGTCTCACCAATAGGCCACCTAAAGACCACATTAGGAATATCAATTTAAGAAACTGACCGTACAATAACTCATACTTGTGTTTAAGAACATAAACTCTAATTAGAAAAAAATTGGCCCTTCATATAACCATCCATCGAATTTGTATCCGCTGATTGGGCCACCTAAATAACAAACCGAACCGATCATTTCGAAGATCATAGGATATATACTAAGGTTACCGGTTAAATTTTCTATTGGATATGTACAAATGTCACTTTGGATCACCTAGTGTGATGGATCACTAAAAAGGCATCTTGGTCATCTGTAAGAGATCAAGGCCCAAACTTAACCTGTATAAAGAGCACGAAAAATGACAGGCCTTGGTGAAGTTTCACCGAAATTTGACAGTGTACGCGATCGCTACAGGTGGTTGAAGTCAAAACCAAAGGAAAGGGCAAACTTGGTATTATCCCTATTATGTATGTGGGAGAGATATCAAACGTCCGGGGCTTTCACGTTGGAAATTCTTAGCATGTTTTTGGAAAGTGTGGGCCACCCAAGACTCGGATATACCTCATTTTTTATGTCATGCCTTAAAATCATGTGCCCTACCTGATGAGTGGAGTAGATTTTGTATATACATCAGGGTGGGACCCACGTGCACAACGTGCACGAATGGCATCCGGTCAACATGCGTTTGACCGTGTATTGCGTGCAACGGACGGAAGTTCCGTCTTCTTCTCAAACCAGCGCTGTCGTGCGGCTGTGCACAGATTCACACCGTCCATTTTTAGGCCCCACCTTGCTGATCCAGGCTGTCCATCCATCTTCTCCTCCTCATAAATTTATTTCTTTCAAAACTTGGTCCTAACAGTTGATCGTGTGACCCACTTCAATCAACCGTTTAAAACCAAGAATACTAAGATCCACATCATCCACATCTCCGCCTTAACTTAGATCTGCTTCATTTTTCTCATGGACGACTAAATTCGTGTCGTCCACCATTTGAACGGAGGTAATGACCCTTTAACTATTGCAAGTGGGCCTCACATAAGAGTGGAACACGAAAATTGTGTATACGTGCAGCGCACGTATCAAGTCTTTTAAAAAGACTTCTTCTTCGTTCGACGCAAACAGCGGACGCTGTTACAGCGTTCGCACACTGTCAACAGTGGGACCCCATTGGATCATCATGATGGGCCCCATGGTTCGATCCACACCGTCCAGTCGATCCCTCTCCCCCACGCATGGAGTCCCGTTGAATATTTCCCTCAGAGGTCGTCTATCCGATCGGTTTCAAATCACCATCCAAATAAAAAAGGGCCAAGATCCTGGCCATTGCTGCGCATGGTAACCTGGGAGCTGCTCTGTTCGAGTCGTGTGGACCCCACCTAGGTTTCTAATGTTTAGTTTGTGGCTTAGATTGCAACGATCGGGGTTCGAATCCAAGTTGGAGTTGGAATCCTTCTAGCGTACGTGTGTTTGTTTGTGGCTATAAAGCCAGCTATCGGCAATGTTTCCTTTACAGGAAACGTCAGAGAGAAAAAGAGAGAGAGAGAGAGAGAGAGAGAGAGAGAGAGAGAGAGAGAGAGAGAGAGTCGTGAAAGAGAGGAGAGAGAGAGAAAGAGAGAGAGAGCCGTGAGAAAGAGAGAGAGAGAGAGAGAGAGTGATCGTAGATTCCAAGTTAAGGTTGCTGGTGGATCCTTCCATTGCTGGAGCAACTTTCCAGCAGCAGCAGGAAGAAGAAGAAGAAGAAGAAGAAGAAGAAGAAGAGAAAGAAAGCAAGAAAGAGAGTGAGTTCTTCTCATATTTTTTTTTCATGTTTGTATTCGATTTATTTTGGAAAATAATGGTTCGTAGTTTTGATCAATATGATTCAAGTATTTGTCGTTTTTATTGGAAAATATTGGATATTATACCTCGGGTTGACTCGTTCTTTTTATGGTTATATTTTGTTTTAATTCCAATAATTTATATGGTGGATTTAAATTTAAGTACGCTGTATATGTGTGAGTTGATTTTGAATTTCTTGGAAAAGGTTTGAAGTATTGATTTGATTCATGCATGGCACGACTTGTGAACTCCAGTGATTACCGTAGGGTGAGCACCCTGGTGTGTGCAATAGGCCCATTAATGATTGTTTGGGTGAGCGCCCAAGTGTGTGCAAAAGTCCCTGGTTGAGCGCCCTGTGTGTGCAATATACCCTTCTGATAGTCCATCGATTGTGGACGGGTTGGTTGAGCTCCCTGGTGTGTGCAAGATACCATACTAGCGTACCCGGTGGATATCAGATGATTTTGGCAGGTTGGGTGAGTTCCCTGGTGTGTACAAGAGACCAACTCTGCAGTTGTGAAACAGTGTAAGCCCGACTATAAACTGGCCCTGGATGTTCTACTGATAACCGTACTGAGATTGTTGAAGCATACTTACATACCATGCATCACGTGCATGTTTAAGAGATTTTGATTTGATGAAATTACTATTGAAATTGTAGTGTTTTGTACTTTAATGGTCAAGTGGTTTTCTACATCGAATTACATGTGTTAAACTATATGAGAATGCTCACCGGCTTTTCTAGATGATGCAGTGTTATGCGATTAACCGTAGTGACAGGTGATGATTTAGAGGACTTCGAGGAAGTGGTTCCAGATGAGGAAATACTCTAGAAGATTTTTTTTTTTGAATTAGTTATTTGATTTTTGGTTTGAAGCATTGATGTAATAAGGCCCATTAGATGGCCATTAGTTTAGACAGTTTGGAACAATTTCATAGACACGTTGATTATAGTTTAATTTTCAAAGTTGGTTTATTTTTATTCCATATATTTGGTACCTTGTGAATGGAAAGGATAAAAGTTTCAGTTGTAATTGTGAATGATTCATTCATAACACCCTTGATTTCGAGATTTGGGTTATATACTCAAGTGTCGAATTTTGGGGGCGTTACAGGTATGGTTGATTTTCTAAGGATTTGTTAAAAACACTTGGATGAGTTTTTACTTCTGGCTTTTATGTATTGTTGATTAGATCTACTGATGTTCTCTTGCTATCTATTATTTGATTTTCCATTCAGGAAGTTGATTACTTGAAATATGACAATTGCAACAATCCTGGTACAAGCCCAAAGGAGAGGTAATTCCCCTGCTATCATTGTGTTTTTAATGTGTTTTCTAAGCCCACATGCACCTCTACACTATGTTCTGGTACTTCAAGCAAATACTTTCTAATTGTATTGATTTTATGCAGTTACTTTTGCTATTCTTGGAGAAAAGACCACTGTCATGTCCCTTGAAGTGCTTATTGGTGCAGGAATCCCTTGTTGCAGGTACCCTCACTCATCTTTCCTCCATCAATTATATTGCTTGTACATGAACTTAATGTTTGGGGTGATGGGGTGAACCATCATCATCATATCAGCTCGTCCCAGCGATTTGGGGTTTTCTTATGAAATCCTATTTTGCCAACATTCGAAACAGGAATTATCATGGTTGATTGACAAAGGCCGGGCAACCTTGTGCTCACCTGATATCAACCCTCCTTTACTGGGCTTGTGACTGGCTGGCGTGTTGCTATCAGGTGGTGTAAGAATTGATGATGGCATGGCTAAATCCTTATATTTTGCTCACTTTACTCTTTTATCTCCAAACCAGATTAGAGCAAAATGCTGGAGAATTTGTAGTCACTTTCCCAAGAGCATATCATTCTGGGTTCAGTTATGGTGCGTCATACTTCACTCTTTTCTCTCTTGGATTAGACAAAAGCAAATGAATTAAGTATATCTAAAATTGATAATAATAAAAAAAAAAAGTCAGAAGTATGTGCTCATATGACTATGCTAAATTGTGCCAGTTTTCTATGAATTATTCTTTTTGTTAATATTAGTTCCTCTCAACTTTTGGCATTATTGTATACACCAACATTTTTCTAATGATGCATTATGTTAGATCTACGTGCCGCCAAAGACAGCTGAATTCACCTCTGTTGTTTGCATGGGATGCTAGAGCTTGAATCCCTACTAAATCATTTTTGCTGCTCATAGATATGTTAAATTGTGCTAATTTTCTATGAACTGGTCTTTTTTCTCCCCTATAGATGATAATACTCTCCCAACTTGGGATTATTGTATACACTACTCATTGTATATACCACTCAAACTGAAAGGGAAATTTTATAGGATAGCTATAAGACAAGCAATTCTTTATTGGATCGGTAACAGTAATGGTGGCTGTAATGGCCGCCATTACAACCATTACATTATGGGCCGTTACGGTCCTTGTAATGGTTGATTTTTTTTAATAGAAAAAATATTGGAAATTTCCTAAAATTAAGAGGATTCCAAGTTTTGGTAGGGTTAGATTAATGACATAATCATATTTATATTCAATTATTGATCTTGAATATTTAGAAATTAAAAATAGGAGTTTTGTCATTAATCTAAGCCTGCCAGGTTATTAAAATCTACAAACACAAAAGACCGTGTTGACTTGCATTGCATTATCAAGAAGCAGATCAGACCAGTTGACATGTAGGCCGACCTGACCCACTGCCTCCATATGTATGGCACATGTATTGACACCTACTTTAGATTATAGAGGAATGGACATGCAATATCTGCATCGCAACCAGTCTGCGTCAGCCTGTGTGGCCTAAACTCATTGAACCCGATGGGTTTGTCATGTCTGTTGATTGAGCCCGATGGCCATTACAGGCAAATGGGCCGTGATATCAGCTTGGTTGGGCCTTGATAGGAAAGTTAAAACATGCCTGTCCATTCATTTGCGAAACCCTAACCTAGGCACTTCTTGCCAAAAAAACAAGCCCAAGCTTGACTAGACGAGAAGTCCAACAGGTCTGAAAGAAGGTTGAGATTCTTTTTTTCAATACATTCATTATTTAATGAATGTATGCCACGCCAACAGGCACAACGTTTTGGCATGGCGCTGAAAATGTAGTGCAAGAATCCATTTCTAATGTGTATGGTACATGTATTGTGACTGTATATCAAAATACTGAAGTCATAGGTAGCTTCCTCTGTATTCGTTACAATTTTCTGAGTCCTAGCTTTAATACTGAAGTGTCTAATCAGAATTTATCGAGAGATGTTAATATTCAAAACTACACTACTCTTGCTTCATTTTTTTTTTTTAATGTTTTACTTCTTATTTGTGCCAGGCCAAGTGTGAAGAGCTAGTAGCCAAGGTGCATATATTGAGTGATTTGTTGGAAGGAATTGGTGGCCCAACTGTATGGACACGAAGTGGCATCTATGCTCGAACTCTTCATTGACGCTAAATCATCCCAATCCGCCAATGGTGAACGCAATGGTCAGGCTCACAACACATCCAATGGGATCGATGCGAAAGCTTTGTACATTGCTATAAAAATTTAACAGCTGAAAATAGGCGTTTATAGGATTATTGTCGCACTCATACTTGTATTTGTTTTTTTGGCTTCTATTCGGATTGATTGAAATGAACATTTTTTTAATGTGAATGAATGTATGATTATACAGTTGAATAGGTGAAACACTTTTAGCCTCAGTTTGTAACTAAAGCTTAAATATATTATTAGCTTTAGTTGGCAGAAATTGAGCCCAAATATGGATTTAGCCTCGGTTGGTGCCAATAGAGGCTAAATTCATCTTTAGCCTCAGTTTTGCCTCAGTTACTCAATCCGAGGCTGCAACTCTTGTGGCTAAAGGCTTCAGCCTCAGTTGTTGAGAATTGAGGTTAAAAATTGATTTAGCTTCGGTTGGAGGCAACCGAGGCTAAAATTTGGATTTAGTCTCAATTGGAAACAATGGAGGCTAAAAACTTGATTTAGCCTCAGTTTGAGCCAATTGAAGCTAAAATGATTCAGCCTCAATTGAAAAAAACTGAGGCTATAAAAGGCCTTTTAGCCTTGGTTGCTAAAAGTGAGGTTAAAGCCTTTAGCTACGGGGGTTGGAGCCTTGGTTTGAGTAACTGAGGCAAAAATGAGGCTAAAGGCTTTAGCTTCGGTTTTTAAACCTTTTCGCCACGGTTTTAAACTGAGGCTAAAGACCTTTTTTCTTGTAGTGTACAAAACTTCTATATATCAACTGCTAGTGTCGATCGTAGACTTTAATATATACCTCCCATCAATATCAGTTATAGATCTTCTGATATATATCTTGTCTGTTGGTATTAGTTGTAGATCTTCATATACGTGTATTCTATCAACATTAGTCATGGATCTTCATATAAGAAGACTTTAAAATTACTTGTGGAGGTCATAACCCTAAAATTATATCGAGGAGACATAAGAAGACTCAACACCTAGACTAACTAGGCTCAGCGGGAGTATGCACACCTCTATTGCATGCTAAGCTCAGGTGGGGGGCATCTGTTAGGGCCTAAAAAGTCTATATCGACAAGCAGTGCTAAGGCCAAAAGTAGTACAAGAATCTTGGGCATACGATATAAGGCTTGGGTAGGCCGCATATGTAATGACAAGCATACCTCTGTCCGTCACAAGTATAGACCATCCATCATGCATTCACTACACCCAAGCATGCACCAAGCCATTCACGCACCATCCATACATATCATAAACCATGCATGCAACAACCATCATGCATGCATTTCAAACCAGTACAGTACACCTTCCAAACATGTAATACACATAGAACTCATGCAGAAAAATAATGCATATGGCCATGCATACCTAAAGCCCGCATGAGAGCACATGCAAGCATTAAGCCAAGCCATCACGTGCATGTAAACAACTCATACATACTATGCATATATAACTACATACACCATACACATGTACCTTGCTATGCATGCCATGAATGCAACCCGCAAAGCCCATGCATGTTATCCATGTATGAAGCCCATGAACACACTAAGTATGAATGCGACTCTCATCCAATGCATATATCCCAAACATACATACATGTACACCATGCATGAACATTATGCTCATACGAACCATTCATGTATGCATGTACAGCATGTACAAACCATGGTCCATTACCCTTATGAAACACATGTGCCATCCATGTAACACAACCAACATACTCATGTAAAGATCACATTACCCATTAAATATGTAAAACTCACACTTTGAAACTTTGAAGTTTGCAAAAATGCAACTACTTCACGAGTTTACACTGAAAAGTTGTCGTAGGGGCCATCATGATGTATAAGGGTAATCCATCTTGTCCATCAGATTTGACGGGTCATTTTAACTCTTGGGACCAAATATGAAGCAGATCTGAAGCTTAGGTGGGACACACCATAGGAAGCTCAATGCCCACCATTATAACTCCCAAAAGGAGTTGTCACCGATTAAGCCCCTCCAGGGGCCACCACAATGTTTCTCTCGAAGATCTGGACCGACCAAAGTGTCTTAGGGGCCCACATGTGTGGGACACTCAAATGATTGCTTGACGCAATGTCTCTGTAGCCCCGAAGTGTCATTCAATGGCTTAATAACAGTGACATTGTTTCTTGTGGCTTGGCCCACCCGAAAATTTGATTTGCCCCAAACTTGGGACCACCTCCTAGAATAATACTCCCGAGCCGATGAACGGCTTCAATCCTAAACCCATACCCTATAAATGGGACCCACCAAGAAGTTTGCCAAGACACGTAGAGTGTGTAGTAAACCATCAACCCAAACTAGTGACTGTTCAAACCTTTGTGGGGCCCACCATGGGTATCCTTTGAACCATCTGATCCGTTTAGAGAGTCTCATGTGTCCACACGTGTCATGTGCATAAATACTAGCTTGATCGGATACTTTTGTGGTTTTACATGAGTCTTTAACGATAACCGTGCGGTGAAACCGTTTCCTCATGTATTGCCCACTCGAACCTCGGATATGCCCCAAACTTGGGACCACCTCCTAAGATGACGACCCCTAGCTGATGAACCGCTCAGATTTGGGGCCCATGAACTACAAATGAGACTTACTAATAAACTTTCCAAAATACATACGATACGAAAACATGTAGGATGTCCAAATTAGTCACCGTGTAACCTTTATAGGGCCCACCTCGTGCATCCTTTAGACGATCCAAACCAATCACCATGACAAGAAGCCCCACACGTGTCATCCCCTAGACACCAGCTTGATTAACATCTCTGTGGCCCCTGAGAAAGTTATAACATTATATGTTCTCTCTTCTATGTTCTCTCCCACTTTTTTCCCTGCAGCGGACTACTGAAGCTTTGGATCCTCCTAAAATTTAGATCCATGCATCGTGAGGAAGAGAATGAATGGCATGGATTTGCGATACACACAGCAGAAGTTGAACCTATGGGCGAGTTCTCCTCTAAATGTTCGCCGCCTACTCCCGCGCATCGAGAAATCAACTTTGCGCATGGATGCACCAATAAGCTTTTACGGCCGGAAAGGCGACGCGCCCGACCCAAAAATGCATTTGAAAATTCAAAATGTAAACGTTTGAAAACTAGGTGCGATGGTACAAGCGCACCCAGAAATTGACGTTTCATTCTAAAGTTTAAAAAACTAGGTGCGTTGGTATTAGCACCAAAAAATTGGTGTTTAATCCTAAGTCCAAAATTAGGTGCACCAACCTCAATGCACCCAATAAATGCTGCCAGCGCACCCATTAATTACTGGGTGCGTTGACATAGTTTTACAACAGAGAAAAGGGTGCACTGACCCCCTTCCAATCTGTTTCTAGCTGATAAAAGGATGCGCTCCACATGACATCTTCTCATTGTTCGTCCTCCAGAGTTTTCTGGTATAAATACCATAGTTTATTATTCATTTGTACGCATATCCAAAGAGGGAGAGAGCTAGTGACCCTTGGATATAAGAAAGTCTCACTGGAACCCTTTTCCGACTGTCGGGAAGCCTTTTCAATCGCTGGAATCCCTTTTCTGATCGTCGGAATCCTTCGTTGGGAACCCATTCCAACCACCACAGGTCTGACTCAAAACCCGTAATCTCGGGCCCTTCTAAAATGATCTTAGTATGGGTAGCGCACCCATAAATTCAGCTAAACCAGACTTGTTTAATTTCAGAGTGCTTCAAGTATAGCACACCCATAAATTCAGCAAACCCGAACTTTATTATTTTCAGGGTGCTCCAGGGGTACACCCACATAAATTCAGCAAATCTGGACTTGATTATTTGTAGGGTGCTCCAAGGGTAACGCATCCATAAATTCAGCAAACCCGAACTTAGTTATTTTCAGGGTGCTCCAAGGTTAGCGCACCCATAAATTCGGCAAATCTGGACTTAGTTATTTTCAGGGTGCTCCAGAGGTAGCGCACCCATAAATTCAGCAAATTTGGACTTAGTTATTTTCACGGTGCTCCAAGGGTAGCGCACCCATAAATTCAACACATCTGGACTTAGTTATTTTCAAGGCGCTCTGCTAGTAGCGCACCCATAAATTCAGTCGTCGGGATGAAGTTATTTTCAGGGCGCTCTGCTAGTAGCGCACCCATAAATTCAACCGCTGGGACTTGATTATTTTCAGGGTGCTCCGCTTGTAGTGCACCCATAAATTCAGTCATCGAGATGAAGTTATTTTCATGGCGCTCTACTAGTAGCGCACCCATAAATTCAGCCGTCAGGACGAAGTTATTTTCAGGGTGCACTGTTAGTAGCGCACCCATAAATTCAACCATCGGGACTAAGTTATTTTCAAGGTGCCCTGCTACCAGCGCACCCATAAATTCAACTGTCAGAATTCGATTAATTTCAGGGTGCTCCAAGGCTAGCGCACCCATTAAATCAACACTTTTTATGCTTCATTTTTAGGATGCGTTGGACCGCATTTCGACCTATTTTGGACATTTCAAGCGCTCCAAACATCACGGAACAGTTAAATGGTTATCCTGGGATGATTAATAACAGGAACGAAGACTTCTTCATAGTCCACCCTGTACTTCTGTTTGTAGCCCTTTGCTACGAGCCTTGCCTTGTAGCGATCAATCTCACCATCAGTACTTCGCTTGATCTTGTACACCCATTTAACGACAATAGTTTTCAGGCCATTAGGAAGTGTAGTCAACTCCCATGTGTCATTCTTCTCAATGGCATGAATTTCTTCTTTCATAGCAATTCTCCAACATTTTTCTTTTATGGCCTCTTGAAACGTTAGAGGCCCATGATTTGCATACAGGCAGAAAAGATTGACCTCTTCAGTTTGCTCATAGATGTCGCTTAAGCTCCTTATTTTTATAGGTGCCATGGGTGAGGACGAGCTGGTTGAAATTTAACTTGATGGAGTACTTTCAGGAGAGATGGAATGTACTCCTGGACTTTTGTGTACTGATGATGCAGCCGAAGAAGGTGTTGCAAGTGTTTGCTCTTGACGGTTATGCATTTCTTCATGTTCTTTTGTTTTGACTTGAACATCTTTGGTCGATTCTTCATCGTTCCATTTCTAAGATTCTTCCTCACTAAAGACTACATCTTTACTCACTACTACTTTATTGGTTAGTGGATTATAAAGCTTATAGGCTTTAGATTCTTCACTGTAGCTGATGAAGATGCATTTCTCACCACGATCATCAAGCTTCCTTCTTCTTGCTTCTGAAACTTAAGCGTAGGCGGCACACCCAAAAATCCTTAGGTGTGCCACACTCGGTTTATAACCACTCCATACCTCCTATGGTGTCATGTTTCTAATGCTCTTGGTTGGACACCGATTGAGCAAGTAGGCGGTACATGCAACTGCCTCTGTCCAGAAGTTATTTGGCAGGCCTTTCTCTTTTAACATGGTTCTTGTCATGTCGAGGATGGTGCGGTTCTTTCGTTCCGCAATGCCATTCTACTATGGCATGTAGGCTGCAGTGTGCTACTGCTTGATGTCTTGTTCCCTGCAATAATCTCGAAATGCATTTGAGTTGTACTCTCCACCTCTGTTAGATCCGAGTACTTTAATTTTGTGACCACTTTCAAGTTCAACACGAGCTTTGAAAATTTTAAAGATAGTAAAAGCGGAAGATTTTTCTTTAATGCAATACACCCAAAGTCTTATACTGAAATCATCAATGAAGATAATAAAGTATTTATTACCTCCAAGAGAGGGTGTTTCAAGTGGTCCGCAAATATCAGTGTGAACTAATTGAAGTGGTTTGCCCTTTTGGACACTCCACTTGGGAAGGAGTTTCTTTGTTGCTTGCCAAGTGTGCACGCCTCACACACTTGTCCTGGAGCTTCAATAGCAGGCAAGTCATGCACCATGCTTGATGAGGACAAGAGTTTAGACAACTGAAATGGAGATGCCCAAAGCGAAGATGCCATCTCCATGAATCATTCTTCACGAGTCCATAGAGACACTTCTTAGCTTTTGTTTTAATATGGAGTGGAAACATGCGATTTTTCGCCATTTAGACTTAAGCCACAAGTCTTTTGTGAGCATCTCTTATAGAGAGAGAATAGTTTTCCATGTGTATAACATACCCCTTCTCAAGGAGTTGGTTGATACTGAAAATGTTATTTTTCATGTTTGGTACGTAATACACATTAGATATGTAATTTGGCTCACCATTCTTTTGATAGATTTTAACTTTTTCTTTACCTATCACGGGTACCTTTGATGAGTCACTAAAACTCACGTTTCTTTATTACCACTCATGTGGTTGCTTGCACCAATGTCGAGATACCACACATCCGGCCGTTCACATGCCTTTTCTTATGTGAGGAGGAGTGTTGAGTCTTTTTGTTCATGATATGATGCTTTAGCATAGTTGGATTGTTCATCTTTATCCACTTTGCTCCAACACTCAAAGGCCTAGTGGTCGAAGTTCTTACAATTGTGGCATTGAACGTTCTTTTTGTTTCCACGACCACGCATGAACTGGCCTTTACCATTTCCTCTTCCATGAAAATTGGTGAAATTTTGTTGATTTTGTTGATTGCTTGGATGATATCCATGTCCTCTGCCTCTTGCATGATTGCTAGTGCCACGATCCCCCTTTGTGTATGGTCATTCTTTTGTTCATTTAGAGTCAACTTAGACTCTAAGGCATGTTCAAGCATCGAACCAGCATTCTTTTGCATTCGTTGCTCATGCACTTGCAATGATCCCATCAGTTCTTCAATGACAGTTTTTTCAAGTTCTTTGATTCTTCTATGGCCACAATCACGTACTCAAATTTGGTTGTGAGGGATCAAAGCACTTTAATCACGCGTATATCTTCGATCTTTTCATTATTTCTTTTTAAGTTGTTAACAATAACAAGCAATCTTGAAAAATAATAAAAAATGGTCTCACCTTCCTTCATGTGTGCGATCTCGAATTTGGCCCTAAGGGTTTGGAGACGAACCCTCTTTACACGATCAACTCCTTTGAAAATGGTGCTAAGAGTCTCCCATGCTTGCTTGCTTGATGTTGTTTCGGCAATCTTTTCAAAGGTGGATTCGCCCAACCCTTGATAGATAAGAAACATGGCCCTCTTGTCCTTCTTTCTTTGTTCTTTGAGATCGGCCTTTTGCTCAATGGTGTAGACGGCTTCTTGCTCCATAGTGGGCTTTACATACCCGTCGGTGACGATCTCTCATAGGTCTCATGACCCAAACAACGCCTTCATCTAGATATACCAATTTTCATAGTTATCTTTTGACAACTTAGGAATCTGCGGCTGGATCACGGTGGTCATTTAACCAAAGGCTTTGATACCAGTTTGTTGGTTGTACTGAGCCTTAAGAAGCTGGATCAATTGGCTTTTCAAAGCCTAAAGACAATCAAGAAAAACAAATTTTTTAAAGATGGAAGAGAGAGATGAAAACAGTATTTCATTAACTGTTTTGAGCAACTATGTTGCTGTGTGATGTACAAGCTCTCCTTATAAGGCATTTGCTACAATGTGAAATGACCAGCTTGCCCATACAACTACACTTTACAAGGGCAATGAAATAACTGCTATAACAAAAATCCAAACACAATATTAAATATTTTTCTGTCCAATAAATCTGGAAACGAATGGTCACATGGAGAAGATAAACCTGCTGCTGGAAGCTTCCTTCAGCATTTATTCTTTCACGAGAAACCAACGGTCTAACCCAAATGGATGGATTGAATTGGTTTGCAATTCCAACACGAGCCACTCGACGTGACCACGTATTTCCCGGAGGAAGACTAATTCATCACCAAGGAGATCTATAAGTTTTTGTACGACGAAGGAAATAACGGCCTCAGCAATCATCTTTGCTTCTCTTCTTCCAGCAAGCAAATGCAGTCACGCTCATTCATTCTTTCATTGTGTTGATACTTTAGGGTTTTTTTATTATTTTAAAAAGGTCTATTTACTAAAATCTGCCTATCTTTTAGTATATTTATGAAAAACCTCTTACTTTTAAGTTATTTAAAGTAATCCGCTCGTTTGTCTTTTCCCTCCATTATTGATTTAACCGCCTGGCGTCATTTGCCGTTAATGTTCAAGAATCCCAAGCTAGGTGGGGCCCACTATAGTGTTTGTGAGAAATCCACCCGTTCACATGTTTTACCAAATTATTTTATATCATGAGCCCAAAAATGAGGTAAATCTAAAACTCAAGTGGGCCACACAACAAAATACATTGAAGGTTGTAACGCACCGTTGAAACATTTGTGGGGCTGCATAAGCTTTAGATCAGGCTAATATTTTTATTCTTTCAATTCATTCCCGTGGTAATGAGCTTATGAACAGTTGGCCAATTTATGAACCGTTTGGATTGCATATAAACATCAATGTCCAGCCCAAAAAGTTTTGAACGGGTTAAGCAGCCCATTTCTACTGTTTCCATTCATATGGCTACTTGAGTTTGAGATCTGCCTAATTTTTGGGCTCATGTCTTAACATGATCTTCCAAAACCGATGGACAGAGTGGATTTCTTCTAACTATCACGGTGGGCCCTATGTGCAGTGGGCTCAAATAGGTCTTTCAAATGTCAAATCAGCCCGAGAGGAAAATGGGTGAGGTGCACCTCATGTCTCATTTAACACGGTGCTTCTCTGAACGTGGGGCTCACCTTAATGTACCAATTGAATATCCACACCTTCCATCCATATTTTCATATCATTTTAGATTGTTAAAAGGAGGAAGATCCAAATCTAAGGTGGACCACACCACAAAAGACAGAGGTGATTTAACATTCACCATTAAAAACTTCTTGGGGGCCACATGAGTTTTGGATCATGCTGATGTTTGTGTTTTCTTTAATCCTAGTCTTTGTGACCTAATCAATATGTTTGATTACAAATAAACCTTGAACTAGGCACCAGGATGTTTTCAATGGTGCGCGCTCAATTACCATTGCTTTCTTGTGGTGCGTCGGATATACATTTTCTTTTGTGGGGAATTTACTGCAATAGCCCTGCATCATGATTCTTTTTATTAAAAGTCCAATTTCTCGCCTAGTTCATCTTTTTTGGCCTTTTAATGAGAAATTGAAAATTTATGGTAAAAATGCCCCTTCGACCAATTCCCCTTGGGCACTATGGATTCCCACTGGGGCATGGTGGATTACCCCTGAAAACATGGTGGTCAGAGGGGCATTTCCGACTATAAAATTTTCAATTTCTCGTCAAAAGGCCAATAGAGATGAGCTGGATGAGAAATTGGACTTTTACTAAAAATAGCCACACGTCAGGGCTATTGCAGTAACAATCCCTGGAAGGGAGTGGATTAGGTGTGACCTCGATCTCGCCATACACGATGCTGCCCAACCATGGGGCCCACCTTGATGTATGTATTGTATATTAACACCGCCCATTCGTATTTTCATATCATTTTCAGGTGTGGCAAAAATATTAAGCAAATTCAAATCTTAGATGGACCAAAACACAGAAAATAGATGTGTTTGACCATTAAAACTTTTTCGGACCACAAACTTTTGGATCAAGCTAATATTTGTCTTTTCCCTTCATTTAGTTTTTTGTGACATTCTCAAAAGGTTGGACAGCGTGGATAATATACAATACATGCATCAAGGTGTCCTCCACTACTAGGGCCACACCATGTTGGCTGATGCTAGGGTCGCACCAACGCCACTCTACATCCTTGGGTAGTAAGCTAGTTGAGGCCCACCATGGTATTTATGAAAAATCCACATAGTTTATCCATTTTTTTCATATCATTTTAGGATATGACTACAAAGATGTAGTAGATCCAATGCTCAAGTAGACCACACTAGGGAAATATATTTACAGTTTTAACATTATCCACTATTGAAACCTTCTTAGAGACCACTTGCAATTCCCCTCTAACTCAATTTTTTGGCATGTGTCCTAAAATGAGCGTACAAAATGGATGGACGGTTTCGATCAACCGTATATAAAGATGGGCCCCATGAACTCTTTGGCATGTTGTCCTCAAACAATAGAGTTAGATAAGTGAGTGCCTTTAAGGGCAAAATGGTCATTTACAAAACTTAACTACGCTCTTTCATCCGCAATAGTTAATCAAAGCCGGCACAATTAGTAAAAGTCGGAAAAACAATTTTCTGACCGTCCTTTCAAACACTAAGGGGTTTATTTTAAATAACTTAAAACTAGAGAGGAATATCATAGTAAAGGTAAAAGTGATTAGGGCTGTCAATGTACCAGGCCTGAGGTAGGTTTTTGCTAGGATTTTGAACTATTTCAGGCCAAGCCTATTCAAAATTCTGATTTTTCAAGCCTGAGCCGGGCCCATTGGTACCTCTAGCGGCGAACCCTTAATTTCCCATTTAAAAATGGGAGATGTTACGTGGATCGGTAGTCACATCTTCAATGGACACTTGCTAGGGCCATATATAAATCACTACCGTCCATTTTATTTCCATTTGGGTCGATGAGAAATGGTTTAGAATATACATGCATCAGATGATTCTGGCTGCCTGATCATTGGATTTAAAAGCGAGCGGGTAAAAAAAAATAGTTTACGTGAAATATTTTTAATTTTCTGGATATTACGTAGTGGGTCCACAAGATGAACGGTCGTGATCAACTACATTTCCTGCCATATGTACAGTTTTTGCCTATCGTATTATTATAGAAGCCTTCTCTGTACCGGTATCATTTCCTTATCGGCTTTCGGTCGCTGACGAAGGCCAGGTTAGACGAACGTGGATTGCGTCCCCCCCCCCCCCCCACCCGTCATGCTGGGAATGGGCAGGAGATTTGAGAGGCCACCGTGATGTATGGGTTTAAGCCACATCGTCCCTCTATTCTACCGTATTATTTCAGGATATAAACCCAAAACGAAGGAAGATCCAAGACATAGGTGGACCACACAATGGGGATTAAACTCTTATGTTGAAAATTTCTTGGTGGCCACTGAGGATTTGGATTAAGCTAATATTTGTGTTTTCTCTTTATCTAGGTTTACGTAATTTTATGAACAAGGTTGGATGGAAAATAAACATGATGGTGAGCCTCAGGAAAGTTTCAATGGTGAGAATCATTATCATTGCTGCTTCCTATGGTGTGGTTCACTAGAGCCTTGGACCTGCTAACTTTTTGCCCTATCCCATAAAATGCCATGGAAAATTGATGGACGGTATGGATAAAACCCATATATCATGGTGGCCACTCAAAGCTCCTGCCCGTTCGAGGTTGACGAGGCGAGGTAGGACCCAATCCTCGTTCGGGTAGACCTCCAACATTAACGGGATTTTTAATGCAATAGACCTAAGGTGCGGCTATTTTTACTAAAAGTTCAATTTATCATTTGGCTCATCTTTTTTGACCTTTCGACGAGAAATTAAAAAATTTATGATCCAGAATGCCCTCTACCTGAGTACATGGTGCTCAGAGGAGATTCTCGACCATAAAATTTTCAATTTCTCATCAAAAGGGCAAAAAAATGAGCTCTATGAGAAATTGAACTTTTAGTAAAAATAGTCACAACTGAGGGCTATTGTAGTGAAAATCCGGACCTTAACAACCCGCTCTGCTTTTATCTTCACCTATAGAACGGACGTGGGACTGGGTACTACCCCACCAGGGGACGCCGATTAGATACTGATAGCGTACTAGCCAAATTGGCTACTGAAGTGACGTCACCAAGTTCTATGGGCCCACTATAATGTATGTGTTGTATCCACGCCGTCCATCCATTTGGAGACATTATTTTAAGGCATGAGACAAAAAAATGAGACAAACCCAAAGCTCAATTGAACCCCACCACAGAAAATAGTGGGGGACAGTGGCGCCCATCGTTGAAACCTTCTTGGAGCCCAATGTTTATTTGAGATCTAACCAGTTTCATAAGTTAGCATAGACATGGACGAAGGGAAACATAAATATCAGCTTGATCGAAAACTTCTGTGGCCCTAAGGATTTTTTAATGGTAGACATTCGATCCCCACTGTTTTATGTGGTGGGTCCACTTGAACTTTGGACCTGCCACCTTTTTTGGCTCATTCCTTAAAATAATCTCTCCAAATGAATGGACAGTGTAGACACAATGCATACATCAAGGTGGAGCCCACAGAACGTGGAGACGTCACTTAGTGATTTGGCTACTCACGCTGTATAGCTAATCCGCGTCCCCTGCAAGGACCTTGCTAGAGACGGACGGTCCTTGCAAGGGCTCTGTAGGGCCCGCTGTGATGTATGTGTTTCATCCGTGCCGTCCATCCATTTTGACATATTATTTTAGAGCTTAAACTCAAAATGGAGGCAGATCAAGGGCTCAAGTGAACCACACCACAAGAAGCAGTGGTGACAATGACATGCACCGTTGAAACCTTCCTAGGGCCCACCGTAATGTTTATTTGCCATCCAACCTGTCATAAGGTTACATAAACATGGATGAAGGAACAACATAAATATTAGCTTGATTGGGAACTTCCGTTGCCCTCAAAATGTTTTCACCTATAGATGTTCAATCCTTACTTATTCCTGCGGTGCGGTCCGCCCGAACTTTTTTGTGATCATGCTGTAAAATGATCTGTCAAAATGGGTGGACCATATGGATAAAACATACACAATACCGTGGGCCCAGCAGAGCCCCTGCCAGGACCGTCCGTCTCTAGCTGCCCTGGGTAGTAGAAATCGGATTGCGTCTTTGAGTTACTAAGGACGCTCTTATCGTACTCGGTTGGGCCCACTGTAAATGTATGTGGTTTATCTATACCGTCCATCCGTTTTTCCAGCTCATTTAAGTGGTTGAAACCAAAAATTGAAGCGTATCCAAAACTCAGGTGGACCATACCACAGGAACAGTGGGTATAATGATTTCCACCGTTGAAACCTTTCTAGGGCCCGCAGTGATGTTTATTTGTCATCCAACCTGTTCACAAGATCATGCAGACATTGATGAAGGGGAAAAAACAAATAACAGCTTGATCAAAACCTTCTGTGGTCCTCAAGAAATTTCTACGGTACACGTTCAATTCACATTATTTTCTGTGGTGTGGTCCATTTAAGATTTTTAAATGCTTCATTTTTTTTTTTGTCTCACAGCATAAAATTATCTGTTAAAATGGATAAACGGAGTGGATAAAACACATAAATCACGGTCGACCCTGCAGAGTTTACTCAGCACGCAATCTACTCCATCCGCGTCCTTATAGAACAACGAGCATGCGCCCCGTCACGGGCCCACATGCAAACATGTTCAAGTGATCAGAAACCCATGCTGAACGGATGGCCTGATATGTATAGTTGAATGAGAACGGTTAAAATAAAATTGTGAACGGTTCATAATAAAATCTTTAAAATGGATGGACAAGATCACTCAGCAGAGCAATTGGTCCATTGCCCATTTACAACAACCACAGAAGGTTCCAGCTGTAGTTTTGAAAGCCGCCATTCTGTGTCTAGGATGGTCCATTAAAAGTGTTATTTTCAACCATAGATAACCCACGGATGGGACCCAGCAGATACACGGTCTAGATCTACTGCCAGGTGTTATTACTTACAGAGTCTACGGGGTGTATTTTCCATTACCCATACTGATACGGGGTAAACTTTTGTGGGGCCCACTATAAGGCAGATCCAGATCTCACGTTGATCACACCACAGGAAACAGTGGTGATTGAGTGCCCCCATTATAAACTTCCTATAGGGCTCGTTGTAGTGTTTGTTTGCCATCCAGGTCACACAGACCTGAATCAAGAAAAACAGTGGATATCAGCTTGATCTAAAACTTTTGGATTGCCCAAGAAGTTTGGTGGGCATTCAATCACCACTGTTTCACTTGAGATTTTGATATGTTTTTGTTTTTTTTTTTTTTTTTTCATGCATTAAACTGAACTAGCAATAAAATACATACATCATGGTGGGGCACACAGAGCTTTTCACGGAGCATACAGTACTGCAGTCGATGCCATGTACATAATCCTAGTCGGACATAATATCACCATTTAAAGTCACTGAGCAGTGACCTCGCTTGTAAAAATTGAAACCCATTGTGCAATCCCTCCTGTATGTTATGCATGCTAACTGGTGGATGAAATGGTTTGATAAAGAATTTGATTTTTTTTTTTTTTTTTTCGTCTTTTCTTTTTATAAAGCAAGGAAATCTTATTACTAACTCAGGCAAAAGCCTGGGAAAATACAAGAAGGGGCAAGCCCCTAAGGAAATACAGGGAGCTTAAAACTCGAGGTCAAGGGGAAAAAAAGAAAAAGAAAGGGAAAAAGAGGAAATTAAAAAAGAAAAGACCATCCTTACAAGAGGCAAGAGGGACCCACAACATAGGCTACGCATCACAATGAAAAAGCAAATTCAATCCCTAAAATAATGTGGTGAGTAGTGTTAAGAGGAGCAACGGCTAGCTTGAGATAACCCACCTAAAATGGTTTAATGTAACGCTAGCTTGGCTACTAGAATGAGCAATGTAGGCTTGTGCTCCTTGACTAAAGAGACACATCTCCCATGAAGATGAGGGAGGATCTAATAAGGTTGCGAGGCTCTCTCTATTGTGGACTTGGATGTTAGTGTTGGAGTAAATTCATCTTAACCGTTACCATTTAACATTATTTCCAAGCCACAACAAACCCGAATCAACCCTAGGTATAAAAAATTTGGGTCTAATACCACCGTCAATCCTTGCGCTTTGCAGAAGTAAGCTCAACGAAGGTAGAATAATCACAACAACCAAAATAATCAAACACAATAAAGCAAGCAAACACAGAGCACATCGATTTTACGTGGAAAACCCTTATGAGAAAAAACCATGGCACAAAGTGACATATATCTCCACTATAATTAAAAGCCTTAGAGTTTACACTACTCACCTTCTTCAATTATAGGATCACCTGATCTCCCCTTGCGATGCACACTTAGGAAAACCCTAACCCCATGATAAAATCCATTCCCAACCCCTTACAAGTGTAAAAAACCTTCTCCCTTAGCAAAACCTTTGCCCCTTAAGAGAAAACACTCGTCGTTATAAAGTTCTAATTGTAATTAGGCTCAAATACCTCGACTTACGTTAATTCATGTAATGTTCTCAGTCAGATCGACGCACCATCGGTTAGATCGACAACTAATTTCCAGTTGAACTGACAGCACATTGTCAATCATACCGATTTGGACTGACATGACACTATCAGTCGGACAGACATTGTCCAACTTTGCTCCTCGAATGAGAATCTCTACACGCTATCAATCAAACTAACACTCTGTCGATTCGACTGACAGAGCCATGCTCTAACTCCCAGACTATGCAGAATCCAAGGCATCTTGTGCAACAGTTAGCACCTGTAAGGTTAGTAAAGTAAAGCTGAAAAATACCTTAAAATAGGGTTTGAAAGCATTTATTTGGAGGTCCATGCCTTCCCATGTCTAAGGTGAAAACAAAGAAGGCAACTTTAGATTCCATTGAAATTATGACACCAAAATCATTATGGGTTTATTCACCCTTTTAAGCTCATATGACCTATGTTTCACATAAGCAAATAGTGCTCAATTGTTAGTAGACCCTTAGGAGGGGTATTTTTAGCATTTCACTTGTCAAAATGGGGCTTTTAGGGTAAGTTGTATTGGGGTTCAGAGTGGTTACAAATTTTAGATTTAAAAAGGGTTTTCTTCTTTCATATGAGGATTTCAAAAGAGGGATTTTCTTCAAGGCTAGATTCAAGATTCCAAGATTTTTCAGGAAGTGCTCCAAGGTTTTCTTCTCAAGGTGTCAAATGTGAGAAAATTTATTGTCAGCATTGCAATTGTAGAGAGTTTTTCTTCTTAAGCTTGGATTCAAGGGATTTTTTTTTTTTTTTTTTGTATTTTTTAAAAAGGTACTACATTCCTTGTTCTTTATAATCTCTTCTTGCTATGGTGGATTTTTCTTTGCTAGATTGTCCGTGGATGCAGTCCAAATAGTGAACCACATATATTTTGTGTGGTTGTGCTTTCGTATTTTTTTTGCATTATCTTCTTTTTATTTATTTCACACGATTCTTGTATCTTTCGTGTGCCATTAGAATCAAAGGGATATTTGATTTTGGTGATGTGTTGCTTGGGCAGTGGTTTTAATCACATCAAGTGATTAATGATACTGTTAATCGCTTTAGAGTCAGTAATCTTTGCATAGGCCAGGGTCCAATGTAGTTGAACTCTACTCCGATTAGAGATACGATTAGTTAGGGGGCGCATGACCGAGTAGGAGGTGGGAAGGTCCCAGTTAAATGATAATGCACTGGAAATCATAGTAATATGATTTTGGTTCTCAGATTGAAGATTATGTTTCGAAGGATGGCTTTCTTTGTGTGGGCTTAACAAGGGATGTTTTGTGAGGATCACATTTGAGTCCTTTTCTTTGTCTCTATCAATGAGTTGGCTCATGTGGCGGTATGGTTGGATGACCTACATACTATCGTCCATCAAGTTGACCATACCATTGATGCCCCATTAGACAAAAATAACACTGATGTTCTGATCATTGAACTTTTCTCTATTATTTTATTTTATTGTCACAATATACTAAAATGGTGGAGCAAGTTTTTCAGCCATCCATTTGCTTCATAAGCCTGTCCCACCTGATGAGTGGCTGGGCTGAAGGACAAAGGAGTCTACACTTAGGGCCCACCTCTTCTTGGAACGTCTGTATGGTCGCAACACGAATGTCAATATGGCAACTTGCTGGCGAATAGAGGGGTTAGGCTATGCATGCGTGTGGTATCATCTAACAAGAGGAAATTTTGTCTTCTAAATTCATAGATGAAAGTAAGGCTGGCAGTGAAGAAGACTGGGCCTAAAGGCTTGGCCCATTTCAAAATCCAGGCCTGGGCCCAGCCAATTGCTAGGCTTAGATGAAAGAAGCCAGTGTCCAACTTCTTTTTCCTTGTGCATAGTTCTTTGCATCACCAAGGTGTGAGGGGACTGTGCTATAAAGGATATGTGAGACCCACAATGATTTCTTTGAACCATCTATACTGTGGATCTGTTCTGCCAGCTAATGTTTAAGACATCACTCAGAAAAAAAACACACACACACACAAACACACACACACAAATCTAGAACTTGAGTGAGCCATAACACTGAAAAGAGCGTACATGGCAAAGTCCACCCATTCTCTCTCTGTGTGCAGCCTCCTGTAGACACCCCGGCCCAACTTTAGGTGAGTTACCTTCAGAAAAAGTAGGAAAACTCAAAACAATTTTTGTAGATTTAACACCAGCAGGTGAGTAATTTTACTTGCTCCGTGTTGGGTAAGTAATTTTTAATGAGAAATTGCCCCTTGTGGAACTTGTTACATTCAATAGATGAGAAAAATCTACTTAATTTTGAGCTCTGCCCTTTTAAATACCTGTCATCTTAAAATTTTTTGTAGGTCCGCCATTCAAGAACTCTATAAATTGAAGAATTCTCCACAACAAAATGGTCTTTTGACATTTGCGTGTGAGTCAATGCAAGCGATTGAAGTTGCTGCGGGAAGGATTCCATCATGTGAGTGCCCCAAGGAAATTAGAGTTGCATAACACGCATCAAGAATTCCAAGCCAGGCTTCAAGAAAATGGGAGAGGATTGGCCTAATAGTCATCGCATACCTTCCATTTACATACTTTAATGAGATGTGGATACGTCATTGTTGCTACAGAGTATCAAAGGTGGTCCTTGTTTGTTTGTTGCAGACATATTCAACATCTCTCCAAAGCAAAGCAGGTGATATTTACTTCTTACTTTCTATCTCTCCTCTTCAATGATATTGTCAACTACAAGTATAACCATTTTAAATTCCACGTTTCTTTTTGCTTGTATATTTTTTTCCCCAGTTTGTACTAGTAGGGCAATTTTTATAGATTTTTGGTGTAGTGAGCATGCTAGTAGAAACCAGCATATTGACATTTTGGTTCATTGAACAAAAGGCCTACTTGTATAATCTCCTAACCCGAGCGGTTCTTGGTCTCCTTTGCACATGACTAAACCATTTAAGTCTACTTTCCCTCATCTTAATACCTATTGGTACTGCTTCTAAGTTCCCTCTATTGCATTCATTTCTAATTCTATACTTCCCTATCTTATTACTCATCCATCTCAACATCCTCATTTCAGCTACGCTTCCTATGAACATGTTGTTTTTTAGCTGCTTAACTTTCTATTCCATATAGCATTGCCGGTCTTATAGTTATCCTATAAAATTTCCACCTAGCTTGAATTCTATGGGAAACATCCTTTTCAATCTCACCACTTTCCATACAGATTTGTATGCATACCATATGCATATGTAGTAATACAGTTACAGATATAGTGACAGTTATATACAATAGATATGCACGTGTACACACACAAATACAATTGTTGAGCTTATACTTGGTAGTCCACAGGAGCACAACTCATGTAGTCTGTTCACAGTATCAATTTTCTAAGAAAGTTTCCATATATGATGTATTTATTTACGTTCTGAAATAAAATATTTTATTTTTAAAACTCTTGTAACAACAGTCTTTTTCTTTCACTCTCGAGGGATACTTAGGTAGTATAAATACTTCATCTTAAACATTTCTTGTTGCATTGATGGGATGCGTATTGATACTATTACTAGGATGTGATACCTGCTGTGTTGTCGTCCAGCAAGTCCACATGTTAATGGGCCATTTCAATCAATGGTTGGTACTTCATGCTGTTTGATTTTTCATCCTCTTTATGCATAGTCAGCAAGCATGTGGCATCGAGATCTTGAGCAGTAAAAAATCACACGCACAAAAGGCTCTGCCCTTTCAAAAATCACATACATTATGTGAATAACTTTGTTCTGTTCAGAGTCTGCATCCATCTGCCTGTTTGCTTTCGTAGCTGCTTACAATAGTCTCTCTCTCTCTCTCTCTCTCTCTGCAATAATCTTCAACAAATTTTGCCACGAAAAATACTCATCTTTTTTAACGTTTGATTTTTCCTTTCTTATGTGTTGCCAATTGGAATTGCATTATTTGATGTGTAACATCTGGTTGGAAGTTGAGGACATGCCCTACATTACAGGGCCATGATTATCATCTGAATTGTACTGTGTACATTGCCCCTGTACTGCATATATTGTTGGATATATCTCATTTGAGATAGTGATTGATGTGGCCCACATTCAATTGCAATGTCATCACACAAGTAGTTATTGTCACATCAGCCCATACTTTAGTTAGTTTTTAAAACTATTGGGTCTTTTGAATTATTGTAACTGTTCCCTTTAAGTTTCTAGTTGGTTAAGCAATTGTGATTAAGGTGTATGAGATAACTACCCATCTATTATCTCCATATGGTAACTAATTTCTTGATGGAAGAAAGATATAAAGTTATTTTCATGGAGGATCGCTAGTCTATAAGCAAAAATAGTCTGTGATTTTCTATCTAATCTGTGCATGAAGTGTAACGCCCCGAAGTTTCGACTCTCGTGGACAACACGAACTGTCAAGTTTCGGGTGTTGACTCCTGTGTATTAATATTACTATTCCATACACACATACTGTACTTACATACATTCATGGTATTTAAGCAAAATGACAGGAATTAAAGATCTTATTCCATGCTTTTCTACTCTAAGTTCAAAATCAAATATAAAGCCTGTCTAATAAAATGTTCATTTACTGTTTCTATAAAAGAAACTTATTTCGAATTCAAATAATTAACTTTCTCTACTAAAGCAATAAAATGATCATCATCAATCTACGTGGGCCTCTTCATCCGTCATTTACTACCACGAGCCTTCATATTCGTCACCTTGCAGATCAGGCTCACCTAATGGATCGTCACCTGCAATGTCTGGTGGTGTTTTAAACAAAACACCGTCCCAGAAGGACGTGAGTTGCTCGCGATCAACTCAGTAAGGATCACCAATTAAGACTATTACAATAATATCCAAACAATGCATATATCATACAAAACACGCAAAAAGAAATATCTTGATTAATGCTATGCATGAAATGCATGCTTTGGTTCAGGCACCCTGACCAATGAGACGGGATCACTCTACTCTTCTCACCAATCACTAGCAACCAGAGGTTCTAGTTAGGATGGGATCACTCCACTCTTCCCATACACCAAAAACAAATTGTGAAACGGGCCCATGCACACTTTCACTAGCAAGCGATGTATGCATGAGTTAGTTCCATATTTAGTTAAGTAGCTTATCATCCAGCAGTTTTAGAGATGTTCCTATCCCAAGGTTGCTCTACACCCCATCCATGGTCTGTCATGACATAGAATAGCCGTTTCCTCTCAATAGGGGCCAACCACGAAAAGGCGTACACATCTTAGTCAAAATGAGACACATGGCACCCAAAACATTTGTATCTAACTCAAGAGTCCATTATTTACTCATTTACATAAATCCTTGGCACTTCGTTAATATCACGATCATGGTCTTGCCAAAATACACTTCATGGGTTTCTTACGAATCCATTAATTTCCATATATACAGTTATACTACATGGGGTAAGGGCTTCCCTTAAGACGACATCCATACATACAACCATCCTCATACATGAATCCTAATCTCAATCTTTTACATGTGAACAAACGTGTTGAAACATGGCGCATACATAATCTCATATACACATGTGAACAAGTATTTTGAAGCATGTTGCATACATATTCTCATATACACATGCAAATAAATCATAATTCTTTCCTTAACCCTCATATCTGACATACAATCTATATAAAATAAAATTTCAACAATTAATGTCAAATATATTCATCAAAACACGATTTCATAAAGGATTCACAATCATTCATGTTTTAAGTACATACCACAAACTACAACATTAAGATACAATTCGACCTATCATGCGTTATTGTTGTAAATGGACTTAAAAAGAAATCCTTACCTTAGAATTAGAATGATATGATTCATAAATAGTGTGCATCTCCTCTAGGTCCTAAACCTAGTATAATCGTGGAAATACGCAAATCAGGAATAGTTTCAGCATGATATACAATATTATGGACATCTAAGGTTAGGTTCACCATAAGGTTTAAATGTAGGCTGTCTATATGAGACAATATCAAAGAAGATGGAGCCTACCTCTTAGAATTCCGGATGCCGGCTGAGTCGACTCCGTTTGGCTCGGTTCGACCCGGTTTGGCTCGAGATTTCTTCTCCTTTCTCTTTCTTCTCCCTTTCTTCTTCCTTTCTCTTTCTTCTCCTTTCCTCCTCCTTCTCCTTCCCTGGACAGAGTCCAGCAACAGCCGTCCAACGATGACTGACCGGCAACAATCATCCAGTGGCAGCCGGCCTCCTCTCTCTCTCTCTCTCTCTCCTCACGGCCTCTCTTTCTCTCTCTCTGACGGCCTCTCTCTCTCTCTCTCTGACGATCATAGAGGCTGTGGAGAAGAAAAAGAGGTTTTATATAGCTTGGATTAGGGTTCGGAGGAAGCTTCTAGGTTCCGGTTCCGTACTTCACAAGGAAACGACGACGGAAAGCTCGAATCTCTCTACACACTAGTCCCTTACGCATGAGGACCGTCCATAGTGAAGGGAGGGTCCACAAGAAGGTTTTAAAAGTGGTCTCACGTGCCCATGCAGAGTAACGGACCAGATCTTGATCCTTCTTCTAACGAACGGTGAGTTGGAGCGGCCCGTACAAGTGACGGTTGGCGAAGATTTTCAGGGGGACTGGGTTTTGCTCGGCCGCGAGTCGAATGGACGGAGTGGATTTGGCCGTGGGGTCCACTGGAGGGCCAGCGTGGAGGCCCCAAACAGACAGCGCCGTCTGTTCGCTGAAAAAACAGAATGAAGGAGGGAGAGCTGTCGTGCGCACGCGGTACGGAAACCGCGTGCCACCGCAGCCTTGTACACACGTGATCCCCCAAGGTGAGTTTGGGTGATCTCCTCCGTCCATCCGGTCGCAACGAGAAATTAGCCGTTGGCCAGAAATTTGAGACAGGTCCGAGTTAAGGTGGGCCATCTAGGGTCCAATTTCTGATTAGGGCATTTGCACAATGATCGAGGGGCTGATTTTCGACGTGTACGGTTATTTTGTGTTAGATAGACCATACAATAAGTTTAGGGTAAAAAATAATTGTGAAAACTGGGTTACTTAAATGGAGGGGTTTTAGTAGTGGCATTGTCGTAATTTTTCAAAAACGGTGAGTTTAACAAAATCCAGCCATTCTGGACCATTTTAGAGGTTAATTAGAGCAACTTTTATAAATGGGTCCGCCTTAAATTCCCTACAGGTGATTAGATATAACCCTCTCAAGATCAACGACTAAAAACAATGAATAATAAAAAAAGGGGGAAAAATATGGGGTGTTACATGAAGTGTTTGAATAGACTAGAAGATTTCTCCTTTCAATTAAGGGTATTTAGTTGTTGGATTGTGCCACACCATTGAAGTATCATCAACTCCATTTGGATTTCAATCTTTGACAAAATATAAAACTAATCATCATGGCCGGATGTAAGATCTTGAACTTCCGCTGATTTTATTATTATTTAATATCCATCATTGTGGTATCAAAGCCACACTCTGGAATATGATGGTTGTTTTATACTTTATTATTTTTATTTTTGGGAGAATTTATGTGAATTTATAAGGTTCTAAGATTCACATAAACTCCATATGGATGTCATGCTAAAATTATAATTTTTTATTATTGGAATTAGTTGATTTTCAAAAGATTTTTTAGTTTAAATCTCACGATTTTATTTTTTAATGAAGGCACCTAATTATTGATGTAATTTATTCGAGATAATGGTGATGTATCATATCACTTTATTGCCTTTTTTTTTGCATTTTAATGAAGAGACCATGAGATCTTATACCCTTTTCCTTTAATTAAATGTACCTTTCATGTTTTCTTAAAATTGAACCAAATGCATTTGGACATTAATTTTATTATATTTTGGATTGAGCAATAATAGAATTTAATTCAGGGGTATCTTTCTGTAATTTTATTTTTTGGGATCGATCTGTTTTTTAAATTCGTAACAGGGACCTGTGTACAATAAAAATTACAGTAAGTATATAAATGTAATATTACAGGGTCTTGTACAGAATTTAACAGGGGCCTATTTACAGACAGAAAATTACAAAAGTACTTTATTGTAACAGAATGGATATTTTGATGAAATTTACACATATTACCGTGTGTTTAATATTTTAAGATTCCATATTGGTTTACCATCTTACATTGACATATAGTTTAGTCAATTCATAGACTATTATCCTTAGATGTCATTATAAAGTTTAAAACATTTGATTGGCTTAAAGAGTAGCCACAGCATCTTAAACCATGATAATGTCTCACCACAAATTACATAATAAATTTTATGTGATTATTCCTAAGGCATTGGCATCAACAATTGTGATTATTCCTTGAAAATTAATGGCTTTGCCCCATAGGGAGGCTATTATATTTCATAGATTAATCGGAATGAGATAATGAATTTCACATCAATAAAAAAATTATTCTAAATGCCCATAGGTATAGGATATTTTTTATTTTGATGTCATGAAATTGTTTAGTCTCATTATATAGTTATTAAATAAATCTATAGCGTGTTACAACCCTGCCCATAGGAGAGTTATAATGACGCAATGATTTTTTTCTTACTACCAGATTTGCTAACATGAGTTAGTATTTTGAATTTTTCTTATAAATATTTCATAACACCTAAGTAAGCATCATTATTGTTTAAATTTTGCAGCTATGTCATCTGCTTTTATACTAAATGAATCATCTCGTATCTCAATGTTAAGTGGTGACAATTTCTCGGATTGGAAGGAGAAAGTTCTCCTTACATTAGGGTGCATGGACCTTGATTTGGTACTTCGTATGGAAGAACCACCCATTCCCACGAAATTAAGTACGCCAAATGAAAGGGTTACATATGAGCGTTGGGAGCGATCTAATCGCTTAAGCTTGATGCTCATTAAGACCCATGTAGGAAAAAGTATTCAGGGATCTATCCCTACATGCACTAAGGTAAAGGAATTCCTTAATGCAGTTGAAGAACAATATGTGAATTTCAATAAGGCATTAGCTAGCACCCTAATGACTAAAATGTCATTCATGAAGTACAATGGAAATAATGGAGTGCGTGAGCATATTATGGAAATGAGGGATATAGCAGCCCAGCTCAAATCCCTAGAGATTGAGATTTCTGAGACATTGTTCACTTCATATTCAACTCCCTACCTACTGAATATGGGCCATTCAAGATTTCGTGTAATACACATAAGAAAAAATGATTAATTAATGAATTATTGACCATGTGTGTTCAAGATGAAGGGAGATTGAAACAAGAGAAACTATAGAACGCTTATCTAGTAATTCATGGAAAATGACATACATGAAAGGAAAAATGTGTTTTTTAAAAGAAGAAGAATAAGAAAAATCTAACTAATGAAGTTGGTAATAAAGACACTATCACATGCTTCTTCTGCAAAAAGAAAGGACACATGAAGAAGGAATGCTCCAAATACAAGAATTGGCTCGAAAAGAAAGGTAATCCCATTTCCTTAGTGTGTTATGAATCTAATATGGTTGATGTTCTTCATAATACTTGGTTGATTGATTCGAGTTCTACAATCCATGTTGCCAATATCATGTAGGTTTTTCTCAATCGAAGGAAACCAACGCAAAGTGAATAAAGCATCGATTTAGGAAATTGGATGCATTCGCATGTGGAAGCTGTTGGGACCTTTAGACTTATCTTGCAATCTGATTTTATATTAGATTTTGATAGGACTTTCTATATTCCATCTTTTTCTAGAAATCTTATTTCAGTTTCCAGACTTGTTCCTTATGGTTTCAGTTTTAGTTTTGTTGGTGCTACCTTTAGTTTACTAAAAGACTCTTTTGTTGTTGGTAATGGAACTCTTAATGATAGGTTATATAGACTTCAATTAAATCCAACCTTTAATTATAACCATTTAACTGTGCATGATAATATTGGCATAAAGCGTAGTGTTATGAATGAAAAATCATTAATGTTATGGCACAAAAGATTGTGACATATCTCCATAGAGAGAATTAAAATTTAATGAATGATGGAGTCATCAAGACTCTTGATTTCTTTGACTTTGGCATTTGTGTGGACTGCATAAAGGGAAAGCAGACCAACAAAATTAAGAAAAGTGCCAGGAGGAGTTCCAAAATACTAGAAATCATACACACTGACATTTGTGGACCTTTTTCTACTCCATGTTTGAACGGTCAGAAATACTTCATCTCTTTTATAGATGATCATACACGATTTATGTATCTCTATGTACTATGTGAAAAAGTTGAGGCACTAGATGTTTTTAAAACATATAAAGTAAAGATAGAGAGAAACAAAAAAAATAAATAAAATAAAATCGTGAGATCAGATAGAGGTGGAGAATATTATGGTAGGTACATGGGCACATGATAGAAACCAGGACCATTTGCAAGGTTCCTTAAAGAACAAGGTATTGTTGCTCAATACACAATGCCAGGTGAACTACATCAAAATGGTGTAACCAAAAGACGGAACTGTACATTAATGGACATGGTAAGGAGCATGATCAGTAACTCCACTCTCCCATTATCTTTGTGGAGTGAGGCCTTAAAAATCGTTGTGTATATCCTAAATAAGGTTTCCACTAAAGCAGTTCAAAAGATACCCTCTGAACTTTAGAATGGTTAGAAACCAAGTTTAGGACATATACACATATGGAGTTGTCTAGTTGAGGTCAGGGTGTACAATCCACAAGAAAAAAAGTTAGACCTAAAGATAGTTAGTGGATATTTCATTAGCTATGCGGAAAATTCTAAGGGATTTAAGTTCTTCTGTCCTTCCCATACACCTAATATTGTTGAAACAAGAAATGCCAGATTTCTTGAGAATAATGATATTAGTGGGAGTGAGCAACCACGAAATTTAATTTTTGAAGAAATACAAGTTCCAATTGTTCTTCCTTCTCTTATAGAAGAGTCAACTATACTTCAAAACAATCATCAATATATCATTATGGAAGAACAACCAGTTTTAGAAGTGCCACTCCACGAGGAACAAGTTGTCACAGAGCCTGTTGTTCAACATCCAAATAATATAGATATTGAGATGACATTAAGAAGATTCTCAAAAATAAGAAAACCTGTAATTTCTTCTGACTATTTTGTGTACTTACAAGAGTCTGACTATGATATTGAAATTGAGGATGATCTAGTCACGTTTTCACAAGCCATGAGTGGAGATAAATCTACACTTTGGTATGATGCAATGAAAGAAGAAATGGATTCGATGGCTAAGAACCAAGTTTGGGATCTCGTTTAATTGCTTAAAAAAGTTAAGGCCGTTGGCTTTACATGGGTCTACAAGACTGAAAGAAACTCAACCGACAATATCGAACGATATAAAGCTAGACTTGTAGCCAAAGGATTCACTCAAAAGGAAGATATTGATTATCATGAGACCTTCTTTTCAGTCTCTAAGAAGGACTCGTTTCGGATAATCATGGCATTAGTAGCTCATTTTGATTTAGAGTTACATCAAATGGATGTAAAAACGGCATTCCTCAATGGTAACCTAGAGGAAGAGGTATATATGATTCAACCTGAAGGATTTTCTTTAAATATGAAAGATCACTTGGTTTGTAGACTTAAGAAATTCATATATGGGTTAAAACAGGCTTCCCGTCAATGGTATTTAAAGTTTCACAATGTAATTTCTTTATTTGGTTTTGAGGAGAACATTGTTGATTAATGTATATACCTTAAAGTCAGTCCTATATGTGGATGATATTCTGCTTGCCAGCAGTGATATAGGATTGCTACATGAGGCCAAGCAATTTCTTACACAGAACTTTGATATGAAGGATATGGGTGAAGCTTCTTATGTCATCAGCATAGAGATTCATAGAGATAGATCTCGAGGAGTATTGGGATTATCTCAAAAGGCCTACATTAACAAATTCTGGAGATGTTCAAAATGAAATATTGCTCGCCAAGTGTTGCACCTATTATCAAGGGTGATAAATTCAATTTAGATCAATGTCCGAGAAATGATATAAAGAGGGAACAGATGAAAAACATTCATTATGCATCTGCAATTGGAAGTCTAATGTATGCCCAAGTCTGTACAAGACCAGACATAGGATATGCAGTTGGAATGTTAGGCAGATATCAAAGTAACTCAGGGATTGAACACTGGAGAGCTGCAAAGAAAGTAATACAATATCTTCAAAGGATCAAATAATACATGCTTACATATAGTTCATCCAATCATTTGGAAGTGGTTGGATATTCAAATTCAGACTTTGCTGGATGTCGTGACTCTAGGAAGTTGACTTCGGGATATGTCTTTCTGTTAGTAGGAGGAGCTATTTCTTAGAGGAGTGTAAAACAATCATTAACCGCCTCTTCTACTATAGAAGCAGAGTTTGTGGTATGTTATGAGGCGACTTCACAGGAATTATGGTTACAAAATTTTATCACAGGACTTAGAGTTATGGATTCTATCTCTAAGCCATTAAGGATTTACTGTGATAATTCTGCAGCAGTTTTCTTTTCTAAAAACAACAAAAGTGGTAGTCGAAACAAGCATATCGACATAAAGTACTTTGTTGTTAGAGAAAATATTCAGAATTATCGAGTAATTATTGAGCACATTAGGACCGAGCTAATGATTGCAGACCCCATGACAAAAGGGTTGTCACCTAAGTTGTATAAAGAACATGTGGGGCATATGGGACTGATTAGTTACATTTGTGTTTGATTTATTATATGCATCTAATGACTCATTTAGAG
This sequence comes from Liriodendron chinense, assembly GCA_003013855.2. Classification (NCBI taxonomy): domain Eukaryota; kingdom Viridiplantae; phylum Streptophyta; class Magnoliopsida; order Magnoliales; family Magnoliaceae; genus Liriodendron; species Liriodendron chinense. Next base: position 195,446 of record ML058342.1, on the reverse strand, counting down.
TTTATTTGTCTTAATATTGTAATATGTGGTGATTATATTTTAATGTCTTCTCATTATTGGTATACATAAAGCTTTAGAGAATGACAGAATGTCCATTTGGACAATAAAGTTGGACCCTAAATGGGCATTGGGTACTCCATTCATAAGGAAATTATACCATATAAAATACTCAGTTAAAGGAAGTCAATAACATTGTAATACATATGTATTGAGATTCTTTGATTGGGTATATGGTTTCTTAACAAAATTAGTCAATAACTCTTTTTAAAAGTATTTATCACCATGATTCATGTATTGAGATTCTTTTATTGGGTATATGGTTTCTTGACAAAACTAGAAAGGGAACAATTTTCTTTTCAAAATGTATGGCCATACGTCAGGTTTTTCCAAAGATTTTAAAAAACCCAATGTGTCTTTTTCAAAATCAGTTGTGTTGGGCCAAGTGGGAGAATGTTGGATATATCTCATTTGAGACAGTGATTGATGTAGCTCACATTCAATTGCTATGGTCATCACATAAGTAATTATTGCCACATCAGTCCATATTTTAGTTAGTTTTTAAAACTATTTGGTCTTTTGAATTATTATAACTGTTCCCTCTAATCTCTAGTTGGTTAAGCAATTGTGGTTAAGGTGTAGGAGATAACTACCCATCCGTTATCTCCATATGGTAACTACTTTCTTGATGGGAGAAAGATATAAAGTTGTTTTCATGGAGTGTCCCTAGTCTACAAGCAAAAATAACCTGTGATTTTCTATCTAATCTGTGCATGAAGTGCTTGAATAGATTAGAAGATTTTTCCTTTGAATTAACGGTATTTAGTTGTTGAATTGTACCACACCATTGAAGTATCATCAACTCCATTTGGCTTTCAATCTTTGACAAAATATAAAGCTAATCATCATAACTGAAGGTAAGATCTTGAACTTCTGCTAATTTTATTATTCTTCAATATCCATCATATATGAGTTGTTTATACGTCTTCGATTAGTAAAGGGAGAAGTTAAAGACTTTAATCATTAAAGCTTTGTTTATCAAAATAATGCTCCTGCGATTATGAGAATGATGTAGAACGGGCTGCAGATAATTTCATGGCCAAGATGGACGAGAGGAAGCCTGACTGAAGGCGGAAGTGATCCGAGTTGTCAGGGCTTTAAAACGAACATATCTCGCAATCTGAGAATGGGATGAGTTTTAGGACATATAATATATGATTTTGGGGTAGCTCGAGCTAGTTAAGGCAAGCCCACGCCAGATTTGTGAGATTTTAGAAAAGGGCTTAGAAAAGTTAGTAGAATAAGATGGTTGAGCCAGATTGGAAACTTACTAATTTTGGCCGAAAACCACGGAATCTAGTAGGAATAGAGGTCGTCTATTACTATTTATAGTAAGTCACGTTTCTTAGGTGTTTGAGTTGAGTATGAGTCTGCTACTTCATCCTGGGGTTTAATTTCTTATTTAAAGCATTGTAATTCCATTTTGTATCATTCATTCAATTAATTACGAATTTATAATTAGGAATTATTCATTTTTTTCCTCGTGGATTCAAGAAGTTTTCCCTCGTAAATTCGAAGAAGTCCGATTGAGGAGTCCTAAAAGCCTTATGGATTTAAGGTAGTTATCCGGTTAGGGAGACGATGATCAACCTTACCACGCCCTCCCTGTGTTAGAGAAGGGAATAGATAATTACATTCGAGGCTTCTTTACGATTCTAGTGACTAGTCATTGGCTGTGTTTATTTTCAATTGTAAGTAGTACAGCTGAAAGTGGAGCTTTGTTATTTTTATATTTGCTAAGTAGATACGGGAGTGGACATGAAATGAGGTAATTATGAAGCTCAATCAGAAGAAATGGGATTTGTATGTTCAATCTATTAACAGTATAGGTGGGGTACATTTTAGGACACCTTGGCCACTGATCTTGGGGCAGCTAGTCATCATGGGATTAGCCATGCCCTGATATATCCCCCATCAAATGATCGTAGACATCCAATAGAAAATGGAAAGTTAAGACCAATTGTCAATGTTCCACATTTAATAGCAACCTGATCGGATGCTTAGGATCAAATGATGGGAAGATTTGGGGATATCTCCCTTCGATCACGGGCAGTTGACTGACATAGCATTTTGGGCACAAACGGTTATATGCACTGAGCAACCATCCAGTGCAAATTCTATCCCTTATTATGGATGGTGAAAGTTCCTTCTTCTCACCTAGATGGCCCACCTTGGCAAGGTCCACCGTGGATTGCATGTGGCTCAAAAATTTTCATGTGTATGCTGGCTCATTTAGTTCCTAGTAAGGACACCCACAGGACAGTGGTAGACTGAGTGAAGATAACCTCGTTTCAACACTGAGGTCCTGGTATCGATTCTCAATGTGAGGGTGGCTAACATTGAAGTATGACTAACAATGTGGGTGTGTGTACTAACAGTGGGATGTGTGTACTCAATAAAAAAAAATAATAAAAAAAAAATTATCTAGTCCCCATTAAGGAATATGCATGGGAACAAGGTGAGAAGAGTATCTACTGGATGGTGATTACTCTATAATTAGTTTAATATGTTGATTATCCATATTTAGCATTTGAGAGGTCCAAAAGCAGCATTTTTTTATTTTTCAAATGATAGAATTTATTTTGAGTATGTAAAAGAACAATGTTGTTAGTAGGAAGCTGTGAAAAGTGTGTCCACTTGGCTATTGTCACCAACTATGGCATAAGCGGGCCAATAGATGACGTGGACCGTTCAGTTGAAATAAGGAGCAAAGATTGGAGCTTCTGCGTACAATGAGACTCGCCTTATGGATGGCTTGGATCTCAAGTTTGTGCTCATGGCAGAAGTGTTGTGTGTAGGCGAGATGCCTTGTTTAATAAGACTGGCTTTACAAGCCCAGAAATAAGACTAAAGAAGGATGCTACTTGAATCCGTCTCACATGGAAATGTGGCAAATATTGTGTGGAATCAGAGTCGCACATCAAGTAATTCCAACATCATTGATGCTATACTTAGAAACCTACAACCTGTATAATCATTAAGGGTGACAATGGCCCGGGATGACTCGCCCTGCCTGATGAGCCTTGACCTAGATTTGGACCGGACTTGGATCTATTATCTCATCCCATGCATCAGATCTTGGGCTTTGCATGCATGGCCTAATCAGTTTCTAGCCAGGCTTGGGCTTAGGTCATTTTAGTCCGACCCGGCATCATATGTACAGATCTCATATCCTCCAATTACGCCATTCTAATCCTTAGTTAGGCAACCCATGCATCATGAATATAGACCATCGATTCGTTCCTCATGAGTGCTTGCTTCTTTATGAATGTGTGGTCTACTTGACGAAGGGATAGATTGAGAACATTCATGTAGGAAATAGGGACTTTGTCAATTTTCAGGCTGGGTCAGGACAAGCCCAAACAAAATTTTTAGGCTCGGGCTCTAGCATACAATGCTACATTCCATGCCAGGCTTGGGCTGGGATTGGACCAGGACCTCAAGTGTCGGGCCTTTGAATGAATGGGGAAGAGAAATTGACCAGTGACTCAAATGCTATTGACATGAGTTACTTGATGGTAATACTTGCCTGAGTTTGATGCATTGAATCTACCACAGCAAGGATCACCTCCTTTACATATAGCATTCATTTCTTCTTCTTTTATTTATTTATTATTTCTTTTATGGGTTAGTTCACACACCCCATTGTTAGTACACCCTTGTTAGTCACATCACAATGTTAGCCACCCCTACTATGGGAATCGGTACCACGACCTCAGTGTTGAAACGAGGCTATCTTCGCTCAGTCTACCACTTGAGCTATGGACATAGCATTCATTTCTTGACCAATCATTGCTTTAACATTCCGACATGACCGTGCAAAAGGGTTGGGTTGGCCTCATGACTCAACAAATCTAACTTTGACAACAAAATGTGTTTGGATCTTAATTTGGGCCCATAATAGTAGGTCCCAGTAGGAAAATTTGCCCCAATTACTAAATGAGTCTAGCCAAAAACCTCTCAAAATTGATCTTGTCCACCTCGTCCGACAGACCTAAGCCTATCACATGCGTGCAAGACCAAATTGGTCAATCAAGTGGACCCTACCATGTAGTTGATATGTGCCACTGCTCATTTCTACCTCTTTTTTTTCCTTTAATACCTGACTAAGACTCGACCAAGATGCAACGGGAAATCGACTGATGGCCTGGATTCTCTTGGACCAAAGTAAACCTGTCAATGGGCTGAACTCGGGCAGGGAAAAATAAAAATTTTGAATAAAGGGGCATTCCCTTTTTCAGTTCCTATTTGACACTTGCTTACGTCTTCTTTTGTTGATTAGGCATATTTTTTTAATAATTTCATGTCTCATTAATATTAAATTTATTAGTAACATTGTCACTAGACCCACCACTTGTCGTAACATCATCCACATCTCCGGATTCGTTGGAAATCATCTCCAAGGGTTTGTTTGTGAGTTTTTTTCCCTTCTCTATAAGCTTATTAGTAAGAAACTCTATTTTTCCTTGTTGAGGTGTATTAATGGGTTATCAAAGAGAGGGTGCTCTCTTGAAGGTTGTTGAAACTTCTTGTGTGATGAAGGTGGGATCCAAGAGATGAAGTTCTCTTGAAGATTATAATCCTATTTTGATTATGGTAGATTTTGTTGTTGGACTAGGTCCCATGGTTTTTTCCATTATTTTAGAGTGTTTTTCCATGTTAAAAATATTGGTGTCTCATTTTGCATTGTACATGTTTGATGAAATGCTTGCCTATGTTAGTTTGATCATCCTTAATTAAATCCCCTCTATAAATTAATATCACTAATTTAAATAGTTAGAAAATGAATTGTTTTCCCTAGTGATGAGACTAACGCTTAGCAAACTAATTGACTTATGGTGAAAATGCATATGCTTGCAAGAACACTATCATTTGAGCAGGGTATAGGCCGGTCAAGAACTCGGCAAGAGGAAGGTTAGACTGGCCCAAGCGATTTGGGTGTAAGTGAATAACGTCCTTCAATGCCAATTAACCAACATAAAGCCAACCTTTCTAAACCTTTGCAAGCATCATTGGGGCCAATGTTTGACTGATTGGAGGTCAGGTTTGACTATACCCCATCGACTGTATAGCAGGTCCTTCAGCGCCTCCAAATTAGGGCTAAAAGTCGGGCGGGTTCAACCCGACCGACCCGACATTGGGTCGTGCTTGGGCATGATGTATCGGGTTCAGGTTCGGGTTCAGGGTCGGGGTCGGGCTAAAAAAACATTAACCCGATGAAGCTTGGGTCGGGCTCGAGTTGAGGTATCGGGTTGCCCGACCCAACCCGAACCCGATTTATATATAAATTATTTGTAAATTATAATTTTATTATACTTAAATTGTGGCCAACTAGAGATTCAAATATGCTTAATTTTTTTTAACATTAATAAATGGTATAAAAAAATGAATGAGCGGTGTGGATATGAAATACATTCATCAAGATGGGCGCACCAAAGGCCACACCAAATCTGAAAGGCTTAACTTCTTTGGCAAGAAATCCACCCCCAGATATCCACGACTTCGCCGACTCCACTTCCTAATAGCATTGCGTACTATGGACGGTATATTGTACTGAGTAAACTCTTTTGGGCCCACCATGAATGTATGTGATCTATTCATGCCGTCCATCCATTTTTCCAACTCATTTTAGCTGTTGATCCTAAAATTGAAGTATATTAAAAAGCTCAAGTGTACCATGCCACTGAAAATAATGGAAATAATGATTTCCACCTTTGAAACCTTCCTAGGCCCCATGATAATGTTTCTTTGTCATCCAACCTGTTCATGAGATCACATAAACATGAATGAAGGGAATACAAAAATATCAGCTCGATCCAAAACTTATGTGGCCCCCAAGAATTTTTCAATGGGAAACATTCAGTTTACACTTTTCATGTGGTGTGGTCCACTTAAGATTTCACTATACTTCATTTTTGGGCTCCAGCCTTAAAATTAGTTATTTTGATGGATAGACGGAGTGGATGAAATACTTAAATCATGGTGGGCCATAGAGAGTTTACTGAGTATGCTTAGCATACTTTCTCACTATGCAATCCCTTCCAGAGAAGGGAGTAGATTAGGTGAGACCCTGGATCCACTGAGGTGGGTGGGACCCCTGGTTGTGGGGCCAATGTGATGTATGTGACTACATCCATGTCATCCATATGTATTGAAAGTTCATTTAAGGCATGATCCAAAAAATTAAGCAATTTCAAATCCTAGATGGGCCAATATAAGAAATAGTGTGGATTGACCATTAAAATCTTCCCGTGGGCCATAAAAACTTGGGATCAAGATGATATTTATGTGGTCTCTTCATCTAAGTGTTTATGACCTTATAAATAGGTTGGATGGCAAATAATTGTAAATAAACATTTCGGTGAAATCCATGAAGTTTTAAATGGTAAAGATTCAATCAAGACTGTTTTTATGGTGTGGTCAACCTAGGATTTGAGCCAGCTTCATTTTTGGTATCATATCCTAAAATGATCTTTCAAAATGGTTGGTTGGTGTGGATTTAAAACACATACATCACTGTGAGCCCCACAATCAGGGGTCCCACCCACCTCGGTGGATTCGGGGCCTCACATAATCCGCTCCCTCTAGAGAATGCGGTTTAGCATTAATAGTATATTCATTATGCAATTCCTTCCAGAGCCACGTCCATATCAAACCTATTAGGAAGTCACCAAATTTCGTGGGCCCCAACATGATGTATGTGTTTTATCCACACCATTCATCTGAAATTGCGTCTATAGCTCACACTTGTAGACGCTAAGCGTGCGGAAGCTTAGAACAGAGCTTGTAGAACTATGGCTAAGTCCTGGGGGGGGGGGGGGGGGGGGGGGGGGGTGATTATGACCGTTTAAAAATTCCTTTTAAAAACCTCTTGCTTAATTAAACTAATTACCAATTATAAACTAATTAAAGCAAGAACACTTAGCTTCCAAGCTTAAGTGGGTCCAATCACAAAGCTAACATATAATTAACAATTAAACAACCTAGCCTAAGCATGCATAGATAACTAAATGATTTGACTAATCAAGAACCTAATCTATACATCCTATGTAGACTATATGAGAATGGATCAATGAGCTCAAGTTTACACTACTTAGTGAAAGTACATCTTGTGTATGAATGTGCCAAACTAATGCCTAAAATACATTCCTATCAAGCATTTATAATTTAACAATTAAACATACAGTGCTAAGATAACAATGTGCTCAAATCAATCACAAACATAAGCATGTATAGTGGTTTAACTTTGAGTCTACTCCACACCCGATTCAAGTACTCAACCCCTTTGAGCACACCGGCATTCACGAGGGAGTTTAAATCAGGTTTCTCCCAACTTATGTGTTTCAAATCGGTTCCACCCTACCAGGGAGTTTGATAAGGTTCCTCCCAACCTATGATGGAGATTTTAAGGTTCATCTCTCAATCTAGATGTTTATAGGTTCCATCCAACTCAGGAGTTTGACAAGGATCCTCCCTACCATTCAGTTCTAATCCTAGAACCTAGTGTAGGCTCCCGCTGAAGGCTCCCCTTGGAGACTTATTCGGGTTTGTAAATCCAAACTCTCACACTCAATCCTCCACGAGGAAGGAGTGTAACCGGACTCTCAAATTGATAACTTACTTGTCGGATGAGCCCCTTGTTTAGCACCTTCTTAGGTTGCTTGATCGCCGCTCTCCCGTGCTTCAATCAGCTCCCTGATACTCCCCCAATCGTGTTGCCATTGCGTTGTCAATGCTTCAGCTCCACCGATCAATCACCTCGCATGAGATGCTCTTGAGATACCCAAGGTGATATGAGATGGCGAGAATTCTCTACAACTAGTAGTAGTTGGTTACTTAGAGGAATTTCACCTAATTGGATTTTTAAAGAGGTTTAGACTAAGGATATACCTATGATCAAGGTGCTTAAACTTCTAAAGATCAAGAGAGAGCAATAACATCTTCACATGAGCTTTGAATGCTCCATCTTGTGATTAAATATAAGGAAGATGGCTTGGAATACGTAGGATTAGAGTTTAATGGTATGTGTAATTAAGGTGGCTTCTAATGCATTAATATCTCTCTCTGGGGACTCAAAACTGAGCCAAACCATTTTATAAAGAAAGCTACAACGGATACAAAACGGTCTGAAAACGGCTAGTATCTTATGTAGAAAGGGTCATTGAAGATTACATGAAGAAATTGGACCATCAGAAGGAGGCAAAGCGGAGCGACAAATTGACAGCCAAGATTCAGAACTTTCAATCCAGTCGGGCCCCCGACCGTGAGGCCGATCACTCTAGAGAGTTGCTGGACCAACTCTTTGAATATTGGGCACCCAACCATCAGGTCATCAGGCGCTCGATAACTCTTGACCAGGCGTCCGAAATTGCTCAGATTTCTGTCCAAACTCTCTGGACGAATTTTGCTCCATCGGGCGCCCGACGAGTCCTGACCGGGCGCCCAACCAGTCTTGACCGGGCGTCCGACTATGCGCGAGTCTGTTGCACATTTTTTGCGAAAATTTCCAAAATTGAGTTAATTTCTTTCCTAATTCGTTTAGGATGCTTAATTTACGCACCTAGGGTTTCTATTAAGTGATTTAGTATTTAAATAACTTTTAATTTCATTGTAGAAGCATTATTATTCATCTTTTATAAAATACTCTTTGAGTTTTGGTTCCTTTTACTTGTAGATTCGAGCAATCCTTCAAGAGATCGAAGAAGATCGGCCCCAATAGCTTTGTGGATTCGGAGTAGTTATCCGAGTGGAGAGACGGTGATCGATCCCTCACCCGTCTACACTGCGCCAAGTTGGTATCAGAGCGAAGAACAACCTTGAGAAGATGGCTTCTAGCGACGGCCACAACAACCACCCCTTTGACGTAGATCAAGGGTTTCAGTTACTAGCAGAGAAGATCGAAAATCTCCAAGAAGTAAATAGAACACAGCTGGAGAGGATGATCGCTTCTCTAGATCAAATTTTGTTAGCTCTACCCCAAGCCCAAGCCCAAGACGATGCACCTCAACCGGCGATTGCAGTACAGAACAATTCAGTAGCCCGTCAAGCACCGCCACTAGCACTTCGAAGGGGCGAGCATGATGATGAAGAACACAGCGACAAAGACATCGAAGACATCATTGTTCGACAAGCCGCATAAGGGGACGCACGTGCGGATCACAATGACAGAGGCTTCCAAGGCAAAGGTGATCTTTCCTCTTTCAATGGTTCATTAAGTATTAATGCATTCATTGATTGGCTTGCGGAAGTCGAAAGGTTTTTCGATTACGTGGGTGTCCCGGAAGGTAAACAAGTAAAGTTTGTAGCCTACAAGCTAAAATTCGGTGCATCCGCATGGTGGGAACAATTACAAACTTTTCGTATCCGACAAAATAAGATGCACATCCGTACATGGCCCAGGATGAAGCAGTTATTGAAGTCCAGGTTTTTACCTAGCGACTATGATCAAATATTGTTCCAGCAATATCAGAATTACAAGTAGGGGTCTAGGACCATCACCGATTATCAAGTTGAGTTCGATCGGTTGATAGTACAAAACGAGTTGTCTGAAACAGAATCTCAGAGAACCGCTTGGTTCATTGGTGGCCTATGACCTGCAACACAGGATCGGATCCATCTTCTTCCAATTTGGATAGTTGGGGATGCATCCCGAATGGCTATCCGGGTCGAAACATAACTCACTCGAATTCTAGTGCGAACTTACCCATCGACCTGCACACCTCCGACGGGTCCTACACAGGATGCGATCCTGTCTAAAGGGAAAGAATCAGTTAGTGGGCACCCGCAAACACTTCCAACCGCGAACCGCGACGCGGGAAGCGGTCCACCTAGGCTACAATGGATTGCTCCTACAACAGCGGGCCCAAACCGAGCCCCGAACCCATATGCTCGACCTCGGCCTGGCAATTGCTTCCGTTGTGGCCAACTGGGTCACTTATCCAATGTTTGCCCTTAACGTCCCACCGCCAATTTAGCGACTAATGAGGGAGATCATGAAGAAGAATATGTGGGAGGAGAGGCCATCGTAGAAGAACTCGATCAATTTGCCGATGAAGAGGAAGACGGAGCAGAATGGTTATCCGAGAACCGAGGTGAATCCTTGGTTATGAGGCGATTATGTTATACGCCACGACGAGAAGTACACCCCCAGCGCCACAACATCTTTCGCACTCGTTGCACAGTGAATGGGAAAGTGTGTGACATCATCATCAATGGTGGGAGTAGCGAGAACATAGTGTCCAAAGTTATGGTGGACAAACTCTATCTTCCAACTACAAAGCATCCAGCCCTGTATTCCATTGGATGGATCAAGAAGGTCGGAGACACTAAGGTAACTGAACAATGTCTCATCTCTTTTTCAATTGGTAGGAGCTATAAGGATGAAATCTTATGCAATATTGTAGACATGGAGGCATGCCATATACTTCTCGGTCGTCCTTAGCAATCGGACCGAGATGCAACCCATCGTGGGCATGATAACACTTACACATTCATTAAGGATGGGAGGAGGAGGGTTCTAGCTCCTAGGGCACCGAAAAGCCAACTCGAAGCTTTTAAAATGGAGTGGAGTTCCCTCCTCGCCCTGCAAGAATTTATGAATGAATCCAAAGAGACTAGTGAAGTCTTTGTCGTAGTGGTTAAAGGAGAAGTTCAAGAAGAATCAAATATTCCACCAGCCCTACGACCATTGTTGAATGAGTTTGGGGAGTTTTGGCCCGAAGACCTTCCTCATGAACTACCTCCAATGTGAGATATGTAGCACCAAATTGACTTTATCACTGGTGCTAGTTTACCCAATTGCTTCCGAATGAGCCCAAAGGAGAGCGAGATCCTCCAAGGTCAGGTGGAGGAATTGTTAAACAAAGGTCTACTCAAGGAGAGTATGAGTCCTTGCGCAGTCCCAGCCCTATTGACGCCAAAGAAGGATGGAAGTTGGTGTATGTGTGTTGATAACAGGGCCATTAACAAGATCACTATAAAATACAGATTTCATATTCCCAAGTTCGATGATATACTAGATATGCTTGAGGGATCAAAGGTGCTTTCAAAACTGGATTTACGCAATGGGTACCATCAAATTCGTATCTGCCTTGGCGACGAATCGAAAACAACTTTTAAAACTAAAGACGGGTTGTACGAATGGTTGGTAATGCCATTTGGACTATCGAATGTCCCAAGTACTTTCATGCGCCTTATGAATCAGGCTTTAAAACCATTCATAGGCAAGTTCGTCATAGTGTATTTCGACGACATGCTGATATATAGTCAGGGAGAAGCAGAACATATTGAACACCTCAGGCAAGTCCTTTAAGTGCTACAAGAAAACAAGCTATATCTGAATTCGAAGAAATGTAGCTTCAGGATGGATCATCTACTGTTCTTAGGGTTCGTAGTATCATCCACTAGCATTCAGGTCGATGAAGACAAAGTGAAGGCCATCCGTGAGTGGCCTACCCCCACCAACATCCATGAGGTTCGCAGTTTTCATGGGTTGGCTACGTTTTATCGCCGCTTTGTCAGGAATTTCAGTACGATCATAGCACCGATCACAGACTGTATGAAGAAAGAACCATTCCAATGGACAGAAGAAGCTGATCGTAGCTTTGCTGAAATAAAATATAAGCTATCATCCACATCAGTCCTTGTTTTACTAATCTTTGAGAAGGTCTTTGAAGTGGACTGTCATGCATCTTATGTGGGCATTGGCACAATTTTATCTCAAGAAGGCAAGCATGTGGCCTTCTACAATGAGAAACTCAATGAAGCCTGTAAGAAGTGGTCCACATATGAAATAGAGCCGTACGCAGTGGTACAGGCTCTCAGCAATAGCGACACTATCTCATCCAGAGGGAGTTTGTTCTTTTCACTGATCATCAGGCCTTGAAATTTATTAATAGCCAGACTAATGTTAGCCGTGTGCATGCTAGGTGGGTGTCATTTTTACAGGAATTCACATTTGTTTTGAAGCATAAGTCCGGGCAGCAAAACAAGGTTAGTGAAGCATTAAGCCGTCGTGGCAACCTTCTTATCACTATGAGTACTGAGGTTGTCAGTTTCGACTACCTCAAGGAACTTTACGCTGAAGACGACGAATTCAAGGACATATGGCTAACAAGCAATGAAGGTAAACTGAGTAATTTCTTTATCCAAGATGGTTTCCTTTTCTATGGAAACCGGTTGTGTATTTCGCAATGCTTCCTCTGGGAGAAAATCATACGGGGGTGGCCTTGGGGGTCACCTAGGTCAAGACAAGACAAAGGCTCTCATCGAGGAACGATACTATTGGCCTCATCTAGGCCGTGATTTTGGTCGGATGGTTCAGTGATGCGACATTTGCTAATCCTCCAAGAGATACGCACAAAACATAGTCCTCTACACTCCATTGTCCGTACCAGAAGGCCCTTGGGAGCATATCTCCATGGATTTTGTTCTAGGTCTCCCACGGATGCAATGCGGCATGGACTCCGTGTTCTTGGTGGTAGATAGGTTCTCCAAGATGGCTCACTTCATCCCCTGCAAGAAGACATATGACGCAACAGGTGTAGCTAATCTTTTCTTCTGAGAAATCGTGCGACTACATGGCATTCCTAAGACTATCACCTCCGACAAGGACACAAAGTTTGTAAGTTACTTTTGGTGAACTTTGTGGAGTCGATTCGATGCACGACTTCAGTTCAGTAGCACATATCACCTGCAAATAGATGGGCATATTGAAGTAGTGAATCGTATGTTGGGAAATCTTATCCGATGCATTTCCGGAGATAAACCAAAGCAATGGGATTTAGCACTGTCACAAGCCGATTTCGCCTTCAATAATATGGTGAACTGATCCACGGGGAAGTCACCATTTCAGATCGTTTATGGACGAGTGCCACGACACACCCTCGACCTCGTTCCGTTATCGAGAATCCTGGGCAAGAGCATAGCTGCCAAGCACATGGCCAAGCGAATCACAGAATTGCGTGAGGAAGTACGGAATAAGCTCACCAAGTCAAATGAAAATTACATGAGGAATGCCAACAAACATCGACGCTCCAAGGTGTTTGAAGCAGGAGATCAAGTAACGGTCCATTTGCGCAAAGAACGGTTCCCCACTGGTACTTACAAAAAGCTAAAACAGAAGAAGATTGGGCCAGTACCGATCCTCAGAAAGTTAGGTGATAACGCCTATGTAGTGGACCTCCCAGATGAATACAAGATTTCACAAACGTTCAACGTGGCGAACTTGTTCGAATACTATGAGTCAGAGCCGAACGAGAACTCGGGGTCGAGTTCTTTTTAAGTGGAGGGGATTGATGTAGAAAGGGTCACTGAAGATTACAAGAAGAAATTGGACCATCGGAAGGAGGCCAAGCGGAGCGACAAACTGATGGCTAAGATTCAGAAATTCTAATCCAGCCGGGCGCCCAACCATGCGCAGTCTATTGCGCAGTTTTTGCGAAAATTTCCAAAACTGAGTTAATTTCTTTCCTAGTTCGTTTAGGATGCTTAATTTACACACCTATGGTTTCTATTGCGTGATTTAGTCTTTAAATACCTTTTAATTTCATTGTAGAAGCATTATTATTCATCTTTTATAAAATACTCTTTGAGTTTTGGTTCCTTTTACTTGTGGATTCGAGCAATCCTTCAAGAGATCGAAGAAGATTGGTTGAGGATTCCTGATAGCTCAGTGGATTTGGAGTAGTTCTCCAAGTGGAGAGACGGTGATCGATCCCTCACCCGTCTATGCTGCGCCAGTATCCGACCGGTAGCCCTCGACTCGATTGGTCGAATAACGACCTAGACAGGTTGAAGCTTGCTGTCCTAAATTGGTCAGTCATGACCGATCGGACCTCTGGTGGGGTCCACTTGAGCTTTGGATCTTACTTATTCTATGGCTCACACCCTAAAATGATCTCTCCAAATGGATGGATGGATGGTATGGACACAACACATACATCATGGCGGGGGCCACAAAACTTGGTGAGGTCTCTTCCAGTAACTACCTAATCCATGTTCGAGTGAGAGAGGGAGTTGGAGAGCCGTCGTCTGTGCCTGGAGAGAGATCCAGAGAGAGAGAGAGAGAGAGAGAGAGAGAGAGAGAGGTTGTGCAGATTTGACAGATTTGTTTCCTTTTTCAAATAGAACTCTTGTCATAGGGTTAGTTTTATCTATTTATGGTCATTTTAAACTCGTTGTTATTCATTCTACTTTGATTATTATTCAATAAACTTCGGTTTTTCTTCATTTTTTCATTGATTCGAGAGATTTTCCCTTGTTGATTCAAGGAAGTCTGGTCGATGATTCCCGAAAGGTCTGTGAACTCGGAGTAGTTATCACTGTTTGAGAGACCGTGATCGATCTCACCCTATCTACGCTCCGCCAATTGTTCATTGGATCTTGAACACATTTCATGGGCTACCATTCAAAATCACATTGGTTGACTATTCAACCATCCAATCAGCCTATAAATTGAGCGGTCATGATTCTATAAAAATAGGTCCATTTAACAAAGTGAGAGGTCTATTTGTTGGGTCGGGTCCCCCATCTGTCCTACTGTAACAAACAAATGTCCAGGGATGAAAGATTAGAATGCCAAATAATTCTGACATTAGGAATATACCTGTCAACAATTGAGTCCATGAATTGGACAGTTTAGATTATTGGTACTACAAAAGCTCTCATATATATGAGGCACAATATGCATCCATGATAGCCGTCCATACCAGTATAGATTTGGGGGAGGGGGGAATACATATTAGACAATCTATCTAACATTTTTCTTTACTACTGGCATCAAATGTCCAGGTCTTAACTATTTTTGTTCTCCACCGTTGCTTTGAATGCCGATAGTCATTTGTCTATGATCACCTGATGCATGTGTCTTCTGAACCGTTATTCATCATTGTATAGGTAATTGTATGGACAGGCTCCTCCACACACCTCCCCACATGCCATGGTGGTGCCTAGGGCTGTAAATGGTTGGGTTTGGGGCGGGTTAGGCCAAAACTAGACCCGCCCATTTACTAAATGGGTCTGGATCCAAATTTTAGATCCATACCCTTCTGCTAGATGGGCGGGTCTGAGTCAACCCCATTAGACCCATTTATAAATGGGTTTGGGTCTGGTAGAGGGAGGTCCACCCAAACCAGACCCATTTGTAAATGGGTTGGGTCTAATGGGTCTGGGTCTGAATTTGGTATACAAGCATTTTTACTAGGTTTAAAACCAGGTTTGGATCGGTCCCTTGCAACATAGATCAAACCTGCCCATTTACTAAATGGGTTTGGGTCGGGTCGAGAGTAATATAAAGGAAACCAGATCCAAACCCATTTAGCAACTGGGTCTGTTCTTGGACCCAGACCTGTACCATTTAACAAACGGATCGGGTCTAGGTTGGGTCTAAATGGGTTGGGTCTGGGTACCCCATTGGGTCCGTTGACCCATTTACAGCCCTAGTGGTGTGAGTGTTGAACATCGGAGCGACCCATCAGGTGAAACACCACCATAGATGCTGTGGCCAAAAAATTAGTCTGGCTAATACATCAGGTGGGCCGCAGCATACCAAACAAATGTATCTGTATTAAGGAAAGAAACTTGGCTAAACCTTTTTAAGTCATCTATATTTTTTTTTAAAATTGAGGCCTACATGATGAGCTGACAAGGCTAATTTTTGAACCAGGGCATCTTCATAGAGGGGCATACCCGATGGAGAGTTGAGGTCCGTAAATGAATACCATGTTCGCAAATTTGGCAGCGTTCACAAGGGCTGGATTAAAAAGGCGTGTGGATGATTAGCAAAGTTATCTGGGATGAGGTTTGCCAAGCCTGCTTGCACTCTCTAAATATACATTCTACACTCTTGGCACGGGCCAACTCGACATTTGAGTCGCAGATCAGGTGGTACCTACCTTGTATCCTGCTTGTTTGTTGAGCTGATCGAGATTTGTTTATGTGTGTGAGTGGTCCAGGGTTCAATCCCTGATGGTCTTACCTTGTAAACCATATGCCTTGGAGGTATCCAAGCTTGACTAGAAAAAAAAAAAAAAAACTCCTTGACTAGGGCTGTCAATGGGGTGGGCCAACCTATTGGGCTTTTGGGACGGTCTGGCTTTGGGTCAAGGTTGGGCTGATTATCTGGCCCAAGGGTCAGGCTCAGGCTTAAAACTCAAGTCATTCTTTGAACGGGCGAAGCTTAGGCCTCATAAACAGCCCATCAGCCCAGCCTGGCCCGGTCCCACGTTGGCACATTACAGTTAGAAAATTGGATTTTTTTTTTTTTTTTTTTAAATTCTCCACTACTGGCAACAACCGCTTCTCTCTCTCTCTCTCTCTCTCTCTCTCAAGGGCTTGGCCTCGGGCTAGATTTTTTGTCCTGCCTTAGCCCGGCCGAGTTTAGCACTCCTAGTTGCATCAGGAAACTTGAACCATCCAATTGATGGATCCAGGCCATCCATTTGTTCCTCTCATATATTCATAGGCTATCATCCAAAATCATGAGGATCAGATCATTTTAACAATTTCATCAGCCTATAAAATGCATGGCCTTCATCATTTATATAAAAATAAGCTAATTCAAAATTTTGAGCCATTTAGTTTTGTGGTTCCTATCATGGATCATTTATAATCCCAAAGAATGACTTCTATCACGCAATTTTAGTCTTTTGGTCTATTGCTTTTTTTCTTTTTTCTTTTTTTTTTAAGGTTAGTACACACTCACGGTTAGTACACCCACCCCCACTATTAGTCACACCACAATGCTAGCCACCCTACTAGGGAATCAATACCAAGACCTCAGTGTGGAAACAAAGTTATTTTCACTCACTCTACCACTCGTCAAATAATGACACGAAATTGGCATGACACCAAATTGTCCAATAATGTCTACTGCACCTTTTATTTTTTTTGGTCGGTCATGCAACCCACCCACCGGCTATTAACAGAACGGTCCACCAAATGAATGGTCATGATTTACTTACCGCACAGCATAGCATGAAACTGATGAGACAACGACCCAAGATGGATTTTTCGGTCAACGAAAGAAAGCTTATATATGCTACCATATCAAATATAATACTCTTAACGCAAGTGGGAAGAAGGAAGAATTAATAAAAAACCATGACTTCAACGTCGGCATATGCAAATGGATTCCCCGGACATTTCTGCGAAGGACATGGCATTTGTTCCTTCTGTGGAACATTCCAGTCTTGGTTAGTTGCGCGACCCCATGATAGGTGTGATCGTGCAGTTGGTGAATCTGGACCATCTACGGTCTACAGTAGAAAATTTACTCTGGACCAGGAGTCTTAGCTTTTTGTTTAACAGTGTTCAAAAAGATGGTATAAGGTCAATGGTGCAGATCCAAGAACAGAAATGTCTGTGGAAGATAACCGGGATTATTTTTCAATTGGTGGGGTTCATTAGTAGGCAATAACCATAGGCCACTGACAGAAGGGCAGACCAATAGTCCTAATTCACTAATCATACCATCATTTGAGGAGCGGACAGTGATGAGGTTACATCTTGACGAAGAGAACAAACAGCCAAGTGATGAAATTATGTTAAGTTGGTGCCCAATACCTAATCTCCATCATACATAGTGAGAAGAAAATACGGAATCACAAGGTAATTTAGAAGTTGCTTAAAATTAGTTTTCTGAATGTGTTTGTTGGTGATATAGTTAGCGTTGACACCCCTACCCTGAGGAATGTAGTTATTGTTGACCCCCCACAAAGCAATAACAATGAGACTTGGCCTTTTTCCAAGCGAAATAGGAAGGGTAGCTCAAAAGGGACCCAGGTTGTGTAGTGAGGAGCCCGCAAAGTTTCAGCGCGGTGTGAATACTCAGTGCAGCATACCATGATGTATGTATTTTATTCACTGTTCATCTTTTTTCCATCTCATTTTAGGGCATGAGCCCAAAATTGTAGCATGTCCTGTTGGGAATAGGGACACCGGCAGCGGAAGCGGAAGCCGAACAAGACCACAGCAGAATATCTTCTTGGCATAAACCTTCTCTAACTTCGCCATCGTATTAGCCGCCGTCTTCTCTTTCATGACGTGATAGAGGACATCATCCGTAGGGCATAACATGATCGAGGTTCTAGCCTTCTTATCGAGCTTGGTCCACTCATCCTCTTTCACAGCCTCAGGTAGCTTTCCAAGAGTTTCATCAAGCCCTTGCTGAACTAGGAGGGATTTTGTCTTCACATTCCACAGTTCAAAGTTATTTTTGCTTGAGAACTTCTCTACATCGAACATTGTGCTTGATCCCATTTTCTCGTCTCAAATCTGAATTCTACTCCACCCCAACTTTATCTCTAATACCATTTGTTGGGAATAGGGACGCTGGCAGCGGAAGCGAAAGCCAAACAACACCACAGCAGAATATAAGATCAAACGAGAAACACAATGTAATCACACCATATAAGCATTCAACGACAAGAGATAATCTGATTTTACATAGAGAAACCCCTCAACGGGTAAAAATGTAACGACCCGAGATTTTCGACTCTCGTGTATAACACGACGGCCGAATTCCCAAGTAATTTATGGAATAACTAATTTGTCAAATAATAAAATATAGCATTCAAGCACAATGGCGGAAACAATTATCATCTTATTCTATCAAACTTACTACGTCATCATCAATGTTTAAATAAGGGAACCAACCAATATCCATACTGATTAATTAAAATACAAAACCATGTCTTCTCTTGAAGACTTATTACAATTCCATAAATGTATCAACTACTCAAAAGAAATATTTAATAAATGATAACATCAATTAAGTTTCTCTAACATCGTCATCCGCCATGTGAACGTACGAACCATCGAGCTCTTTTCCTTAAAAATCGGGTTCAATACCTGGATCTTCACCTGCATCACCTAAATTGTATTTGGGATAGCGTTAAACGCTATCATAGTGGGGAATATTCCCTCCAAGACTATCAAGAATAACAATGTACAAAACTCAGAGTAACGCAACACAATAATATCTTTATTCAAACAAAACAATCAAGTAAAAATCTTTGTTAATGCGATGCATGGAATGCATGCTCTGGCTAAGGCACCCTGGCTAGAATCACAATACATGAAGTGGGAGACTCCCTGTTACGACTTCACGCTCACCACTAGTCACCAGAGGTTGCTGGGATGCACAAGCCCATAGTTTTGCCCGACCACGTGAGAAACGGGACGCTCATAGCCCAAATCTACACGTGACAGTGTACGGGAGAAGTAGGACGCTCTAGCCTATTCTCAATTCCGTACACCCACATGGAGCCAAGTGAATGCATGACTTTAGTTTCACCTTTAATTAAGTGTTTTCGCATACAACCAATTTAAATAAGCTCAATGGTCACTATGGGGAGTCACAAGTGACCCAGCATAGGCCGACAGCACGGGATTAGTGTCCATAGCACCAACCTCGGCTCATGAGAATTTGTATACCATTAGTGTCCACTCATTGTCCCGTTTTATGATTTCATCATGTCCCAGAAAGCCAATGTTGTACATCATGACCAAATTCATTAAAATACCCATGTACTGTAAATGGATCAAATCAAGCATCATGTACATGTAAGGATCCATTGACAAACAATCACTTCATTCTTTCAGTTAAGTCAAGAGATATTCTTCCATCATGGACACCTCTCACGGGTTCCATCTCTCTACATCGAATAATTTTACCAACTTAGGGACAAAGAGTATACAATAATGGGATGTCCATATGATGATCTTATACACATATTTCATATCACAATATGAAAACCAATGTTACTTGTAATACATGGACTAAGAAAATAAGGGCATAGATTTTACAAAAATAAATAACACAAATACACATGCTTCTTAGTAAAAAAATCTAAAAAAAAAAAGGAATCATATCACCATATAATGATATTCATTACAAATCTCACATCAAACTTCATGTTATATGGATAAGTAATTCAAAACAAAACAACTTCATATGCCACAAAAGAAACTTATGATAATCGTGATATTATTAATGAAAGGCTTGAAGGAAAATCCTCACCTTAGGATGGACTTAGAAGAAGAGGGTTGTAGAAGATCTTAGCCGCTGGAAAAATATGAGAAAGAACTCTCTCTCTCTCTCTCTCTCTCTCTCTCTCTCTCTCTTCTCTCTTTCTCTAGGGCATGGAGGCTAGGGTTAGGAGAAGGATTTGGAGGTGCGTAGTAGAAATATGGAGAGGGATGTGCACGCGAGGTCTTGTGTAACAACCTCTTGAGGTGGGTTTCTCAAATCTCAATATTCGGATGATCTTTGATCAATTCTAATCTGTTCATCTTATTAAGCTCGAAGAGTAGAGTCAGAATACGTAAATTTCTTAATGATCCACATTCTAGATTGGCCGATCCTTGAAAATGGCCTAACGGGTGCTAAAATGGGCTAGATCTCAATTAACGGTCTACGCTTGATGATCAGGGCCTAAATTTTGAGAAAAATATGTAGTCATGATAGGCAAACAATTGTACAAAATTTAGTAGTTGATTGATGGTGAGAAATGCCTAGATCTGAAATTTCAATTTTTGACGGAAAAGGAAGGTGCTGGCTTTGTGGTTCAACGGTGTAGGATTATAAATCGGGGTCTAAATTTTGTGTAAACTCGTAGTCATATGAGTATAATAAGTGGTCCAAATTTGAGAGGCGATTGATGGTGACAAGTGGGTAAATTGAAAGGTTCAAATTTGAGAAGAGTTGGTAACTCATTAATTTCTAGAACGGGATAACTTCGCGCATAAGAAAGAGGCTTATCAAGGTGGGGCACTCAAATCACACTATTGGTCCATGATAAAGACGATCTAAGTCACTCATATGAAGAGAAATATTCGACTACGACTAACCATCTACTTTCCTCACTCGATGGAGATGAAAATCAAGGGTTAAGGGGCTGATTTGACAATTGGACCACTTCTACTATGATTTAAGGGCTGAAATTTGACGTGTATGGTTAATATTTGCCCAAAAGTTTAAATCCAGAGTTTTGCATGAAAGTGATCGTCAGAAACTATAATACTTAAAAATGGCATCTTAATTTAAGTTTAACTAATGGCATTTTCGTAATTATCTGAAAAGTGCATGATTTTTGAAATCTGATCTTTCTACGATGTTTATGGGATCATTCTAAGCAACTTTTGTAAATGGTCCCCTATCATATCTCCTACGGATGTCCTGCTATTCGCAAATCAACGGTAAATGTACGATAATTAATAAAAAATAAATTAAAAATGAATTTTCAAAAATTTTCAAATAAATCTCGAAAATCTGGGGCGTTACAAAAAAAAACCATGGCACAAAGCGATCCACTATGATTAACAGAAGATTTCAGAGATTGACAGCCACAAGCAAAGAATACAGAGAAAACCCAAGCTCTCTCTCTCTCTCTCTCTCTCTCTCTCTCAAAACACCCTCCCCTCTTCCCAACCCACTTAGGAAACCTTGGACACCTTAGGATTACTTCTAATCCCGGATTCATACCATATATATAGCAAGCAACCCAGAATTAGAAACTTCTTACGCAAATCCACGCAATGGTGTAAGAAAACGCTTGCTGCCCAAGACATTGCGTAACTGGCCGACCAGCCCAAAAAACAGTCCAGGGAGAAAAATCCCACATATTCACGTTTGCCTCAACACTAGTCGACCGGTCATGACTGGTCGGTGAACAGTCCAGGGACCCGTTTGAAGGCTCTTCCAACATGTCCAAATCTCAAGTGGACTACACTATAAAAAAAATAGTAGGATAATGATGTCCACCATTGAAACCATCCTAGGGCTCACAGTGATGTTTATTTGTCTTCCACCTATTGATAAGGTCACAGAGACTTGGATGAAGGGAAAACACAAATATCAACTTGATCTAAAACTTTTGTTGCCCCTAAGAAGCTTTCAACAGTAGGCATTCAATTCCCACTACTTCTTATTTTTTTTGTTCTGTAGTCTGGTCCAGTTAAGCTTTCAATATGCTTCAATTTGGGGCTCATGACGTAAAATGAGCAGAAGAAAAGTATGGACAACATGTATATAACATATACATCATGGTTACAAAAATATTTTACACATATATCCTATTCTTTTTGGACATGTATCATATTCTTTTTGGACATGTATATATTGGGCCCTTAGTTGAATGGCCAATGGTTGTTTGAGTTGTGTATATGTATGTTTTCACTTCGCTTCAGAATATACTTGCACTATTTGGTTTAATCTTGCATTTTGCCTATGATATCACCTAATTTAAACTGTTGAACTATGCTTCCACAAAGTACAGTCACCCCGAAAGAGTTGGGAGCCGTGGACTACCTGACACCTGATTTTCGGGGCGTGACATCCACATCTCCAGATTCATCGGAAATCATCTCTGAGGGTTGGATTGTGATTTTTTTCCCTTCTTTACAAGCTTGTTGGTAAGAAACTCTATTTTTCCTTGTTGATGTTTGCATTCAATTTGTTGGAAGGTGTATTAATGGGTTATCCACAAGATGATGCTCTTGAAGGTTATTGAAACTTGTTGTGTGATGAAGGTGGGATCCAAGAGATGAAGTTCTCTTGAAGATTATAATTCTATTTTGATTATAGTAGATTTTATTGTTGGACTAGGTCCCGTGGTTTTTTTTGTTATTTAGAGTGTTTTTCCATGTTAAAAATATTGGTGTCTCGTTTTGCATTGTACATGTTTGATGAAATGCTTGCCTAAGTTAGTTTGATCATCCTTAATTAAATCTTCCTTATAAGTCAATCTCACTGATTTACACAGTTAGAAAATAGATTATTTTTCCAATAGATAAGATTGATGCTTAGCAAATTAATTGACTTATGGTGAAAATGCATATGCCTCGCAAGAACACTATCATTCGAGCTGGGTATAGGCCAGTCAAAAACTCAACAAGAGGAAGGTTAGACTGGCCTAAGCGATTTGGGTGTAAGTGAATCACATCCTTCAATGCCAATTAACCAACATGAAGCCAACCTTTCTAAACCTTTGCAAGCATCATTGAGGCCAATGTTTGACTGATTGGAGGCCGGGTCTAACTATACCCCATCGACAATAGGTCTTACAACGCCTCCAAATGAGACATATTCCCATACGAGGGCTAAGAACTTGTCACAACTTATGTTTACAACATCCCAGCCTAATTGAGTAAGAGGGTTCAAAAGAAAATGCTGAAAAGGGTGATGAAGAAGGAGATGAAAAAGAAGATGGGGAAGACAATGAAGAAGAAGATGAAGACGAACAAGAAGATGATGATGGGGAGGAAGGAGGCAGAGTAGAAGACAAGGGAGATGAAGAACTCTAGCAGAGTTTATTTGGGTTCCATACTTATAGAGGCCATAGCTATGACATCAGCATAAAAGCTAGCCGAGGTTATATTAACAGTATTTCTCAAAGGAGAGATTTTTCCTGAGTATCTACCAATCTCAAGGTAGCTAAAAGGGCTTAAATTCTTCAATATAATTTTCTTTTATTGGTATTTCCGTAGTCTACAACGAAGCCCCTCATATAAATAGTTTCAATTATTATAATATAATGCCAGGTCTAATTGTAACGCCCCAAATTTTCAAGATTCATTTGGAAATTTATTTTGATTTTAGTTTAATTAACTATCGAGCATTATTTTGTTTTGAAAACAACGGACCATCCGTGAGAGTTTTGATGGGCGACCCTTTACAAAAATTGCTTAGAATAATTTCATGAACGACGTAAAACTGTTAGATTTCTTAAAACTCGCATTTTTTAATAATTACGATAATGCCCTTGGATTCCCTAATTCGCGATTTCTGATAAATCAGATTGGTAGTTTTCGGATCCGTCCGAAAGGTAAGCGTAATTTTAGGTGTATAACAATGCCATGTAGATAGATTTTTAAGTAAGACCTGCGATCACAGAGATCATAACCTAGGAGCGTCTGTAACAGTTGATCGTAGAATGTAGTTAGGAAAGTAACCATACCAAACTGATTATCTTAGTAGTTAACCCCTGTCCTAGAATTTGTATGATTATCCAATGCGTATAAATATGAAATCTTGAGTGCCCAAAAATGTTAATGGCTCACCTTAACCTAGATCCTTGATTTTTACTTCACATGGTTCCCATAATCTGATTGATTTAAAATTTTATACCATGCCTATCTATCATAAATGAACCACACATGTCAAATTTCACATTTAGATCATAGTATAAATGACCTAATTAGCAAATCTGCCCCTTAACCCTTGATTTTAATGTCCATCGAGTGAGAAAAGTGGATGGTTAGTCATAGTCCAATATTTTCCTTCGTGTGAGTGACTTAAATCATTCATATCATGGGTCAATAGTATGATTTGAGTACCCCACATTGAAAAACTTATTTCTTAAGCGCCAAGTTATCTCGTTTTAAGAAATAATCAAGTTACCAACTCCTTTCAAATCCGAACATTTCAATTAACCTACTTCCAACCGTCAATCGCAAATCAAATTCGGAACATATCTTAACCTCATATGACTGCGAGACTCCACAAGATTTGGACCCCGATCTATAATCTTACACCGTTAAACCACAAAGCCAACCCATTCATTTCCCACCAAAAGTTAGAATTTCAGATATAGGCATTTTCCATCATCGATCAACCACCAAATTTTATCCAATCGTTTGTCTATTATGACTGCACATTTTTCCCAATTTCAGGCCATGATCATCAAGCGTGAATCATTAATTGAGATCAAGCCAATTTTAGCGCTTACCAGGCCATTTTCAAAGATCGGCAAATCCAAAAAGTGGACTGCCGAGAAAATTACGTATTACAATTCATCTTTTAATGCCAAATCGAATTAGTGCTATGGATTTCACAAAATATCATCATGGACATCATAATTAGGACCGTTAAAGAATTGAACAACCACCCTCATGCGCATGAGGTGTTATACATGAGAGAGCCTCTTTTAACGTGTGTTATAGAGAAAAACTAAAAAAAAATCCAACCATCTCTACCCCCTTGCACATCCAAACCCTATAAGAGAGAGAGAGAGAGAGAGAGAGAGAGAGAGAGAGAGAGAGAGAGTTCTCTAATTTTCCAACAACATACCCAGCCTCTTCAACCTCTAAGTGTGTCCTTCCAAGAGGTGAGGATCATCCCTTCACGCCATCTTGATTAAATGTTTAATTTTGTAGATGTTTTTCTTCCATGATTTAATAAGTTGTTTTATTAGAATGTGTAATCCTTATTAATTCATGTCTACCATTGATTTCATGCTGAGATTATGATAATATAATGCTAAGATTTTGTGCTTGATTATTTATGTAGAGGTATGTGCATGTATAAACCTTCTCATGAGGATTATGATTGGATTCTCTTACTCTTTTTTTTTTTTTTTTTTAAGAATAATAAGGTTTTTGATATTCACATATGGGTTGTATGGTTGAGGGTCATCATTCCTATATTATGCTTATATACACCCCTTGTTCTCATGTTGGTGGAATCACATGATGTAGAGAGTTGAAACCTGTGTGGGGTATCCATGATGAAAAGTTTCGCCTTGGCTTTGTTATGAGATTACCATGAAATGTGTGCCAAGGGATCCCCATTATTTTATGACGTTTAAGTTGGATCCATGTGTCGTACATGTATTATCTTGACCATGACAAGTTATATCGGCTTCTTTGGACATGATTAGATCATATAACGGGACAAGGAGCAGACATTGATGGTTTATGAATTCTCATGAGCCAAGGTTCGTGACACTAAGGTTGAGCTGTTGTCCTATGCTGGGTTGCTTGCGACTCCCCACAGTAACCATTGAGTTGTATTTAAAACAGATGTATGTGAAACTACTTAACTAAATGTGAAATTAATTTCATGCATTCACTTGGCTCCATATGGGTGTACGGAATTGAGAATAAGCTAGAGCGTCCTACTTCTCCCATACACTATCTCGTAAAATTTAGGCTATGAGCGTCTCATTTCTCACTTGGTCAGGCAAACTTTATGGACTTGCGTGTCCCAAAAACTTTGGCAACTAGTGGCTAATGAGAAGAGTTTGCAGGCTAATGAGAAGAGTTTGAAGAAGTCTCATCTGATTTAGTCAGGGTGCCTTAGTTAGAGCATGCATTCCATGCATTTCATTAATAAGATTTTCTTTGTATGTTTTGATTTGGTTAATATTATCTTCTTGCTTGCGTATACTCTGTGTTATCATTATTATCATGATTGTCATGGAGGGATATACCTCACCATAATAGCATTAATGCTATCCAAACACATCCCAAGTGATCCAGGTAAAGATCCAGCAGATGAACCGAATTATACGAAAGTTTGTGGCAACAGATGACGGATGACGTAGTCGGAGCGTCATCATGAAGATTTTACTTGTTTATTATTTTAGAATAGCTTATTACTTCCAACGAAATTATAATAAGAATTTCTAGTGAAGGCAATAATTGAATATTCTATTTAATTCATTTTTAAGGACATTTTATTGTTAACTAATTAGTATAGAAATTCATCGAATAAGACAATTTATTTTCGTTACTGTGCTTGAAAGACACCAATTATTAAATGTTTAAATAATTAATAGAATTGAGAAGATTTTGTCCTTAGCACATTCCAGTTAACACCTAGGAACTTGGCTCATCGCGGTATCCACGAGAGTAGAAAATCTCAGGGCGTTACACTAATGACTCATGTGTTGTATTGGGGATCCTTTATTTAAGTCATTTAAGCTAAGTTTTGGACCTGGGCATCTTCACAGTGGGACACGCATGATGATAATATGATTGTACGTTGCGTGAAATGTTGCAAATTTAGCAAGGGAGCCGTTCATGATTGTGGGAGTTTCAAACTTATTTGAAAGGAGGTTTGCTAGTTCTATAGCACTTGACACTTGATATGCACTCTACACACTATCACGCATGAAATCTTAGAATTCGAACCATGTATCGGGTGGGACCTGCTTAAAGATTCCCTAAAAAAAAAAAAAAAACTAGACCCTTAAAACACATCAAGTAGGCTACCTACACCAGCATAAAAACAATATAAGTTAGGGATTTATTTGATACTCTGGTTGT
The DNA here is from genome assembly GCA_003013855.2 of Liriodendron chinense. Taxonomy (NCBI): domain Eukaryota; kingdom Viridiplantae; phylum Streptophyta; class Magnoliopsida; order Magnoliales; family Magnoliaceae; genus Liriodendron; species Liriodendron chinense. The sequence continues at coordinate 168,341 of ML058342.1, read as the reverse complement.
GTTTAATGCATGATATATAGGCACTTAGAAATAGCATGGTGGCAAATATTAATTCAAATAAAATCGACTATGATGGGGATCCCACTGCCGCTGAGTTACGTTAAAAATGACATTTGTAACCTCTGCATTATTTATTTATTTATTATTATTATTATTTGTTTTAGTTTGACAAACACACTCACATCACACACGCTCACACACACCACATGGGCACTCAAACCGTGATCTCAGTATTTAAAGCATGTCTACCACTGAGAGATGGAGTGAGACCCTAATTTATGCAAACTTGGTTTTTAGAAATAAGGGCATTGATTATTCTAGTAGTTAAACAATAAAATAAAAGTAATATTTTCTTCATTATACATCTAAATTGATGCTCATGATTTCAATGGTTTAGTGTAAATTACTTTTATGACGTGTATTCCTTTTATCAGTAATTTATAACATTATGCGTATAATCCATCACACTCTGTCAAGAGTATTTTACTATAAGTTACAGTGCTTCTGGTTGCATCATGACACTTGGACCATTCAGTCGATCAATCTGGATCGTTGATGTAGGAAGAGAATCCCCTAGTCGAGGTCAAGGATTGAGCACATTTTTGTTAGAAAAGGACCGGAAGAATATCTAGGAAAACTGTCGAAAATTCGACAGATTTCGAATTCTCAATGGCTTTCCGATTGATTCCCGACGCTTTTGGGCTGTCGGCATCGTCAGGGGCCCGACAACATCATATGGCGCCCTAAATTCCGCCAGGAGGACCAAAAACTCTCTAGACAATTTTGGTTTATCGTCGAGCGCCCAACAACTCTTCATCAAGTGCTCAAAATTCGTCTAATTTGCAAATTTACTCGCTGGACTACTTTGGAGGACTTCAGTCGCTTGACCACACTTCATTGGGTGCCCGATGATGTGCGAAAGGTTGCGTAGATTTGCATGAATTTTACAAATTTATTATTATTATTTTTTTCAAATAGAACTCTTGTCTTATGCAATTAGGTTTTTTTAGGGTTAGTTTTATTTATTTATAGTCGTTTTAAACTCGTTGGTATTCATTCTACTTTGATTATTATTCAATAAGCTTCGGTTTTTCTTCGCTCGTGGATTCGAGAGATTCTTCTTTGTGGATTCAAGGAAGTCCGGTTGAGGATTCTCAGAGATGGAGATCGGAGATCGATCTCACCTCATCTATGCTGCGCCAATTGTTCATTTGATCTTAAACACATTTCATGGGCTACCATTCAAAATCACATTGGTTGACTATTCAACCATCCAATCAGCCTATAAATTGAGCGGTCATGATTCTATAAAAATAGGTCCATTTAACAACGTGAGAGGTCTATTTGTTGGGTCGATCAGGTCCCACCATCTGTCCAACTCTTACAAACAAATGTCCAGGGATGAAAGATTAGAATGCCAAACAATTCTGACATTTAGATTATCGGTAATACAAAAGTTCTCAGATATATGAGGCACAATATGCATCTATGATAACCGTCCATATCAGAATAGATTTTTTTTTTTTATTATTTTTTTTTTTTGGGGGGGGGGGGGGGGGGGGGGGGGGGGGGGGGTGTCGGGGACACATGATTGTCTAAAGATCAAGGCACCAATCGGGATACATATTAGACAATCTATCTATCATTTTTCTTTACTAGTTCCATCAAATGTCCAAGTCTTAACTATTTTTGTTCTCCACCGTTGCTTTCAATGCCGATAGTCATTTGTCTATGATCACCTGATGCATGTGTGTATAGGTAATTGTATGGACAGGCTCCTCCACACGCCTCCCCATATGCAATGGTGGTGCGAGTGTTGAACATTGGAGCGACCCATCAGGTGAAATACCATCATAGATGCTGTGCCCAAAAAATTAGTCTGGTTAACACATCAGGTGGGCTGCAGTATACCAAACAAATGTATCTGTATTAAGGAAAGAAACTTGGCTAAACCTTTTTAAGCCATCTATATTTTTTTTTAAATTGAGGCCTACATGATGAGCTGACACGGCTAATTTTTGGACCAGGGCATCTTCATAGAGGTGCATACCAGATGGAGAGCTGAGGTCCGTAAATGAGTACCATGTTCGCAAATTTGGCAGAATTCACAAGGGCTGGATTAAAAAGGCGTGTAGATGATTAGCAAAGTTTCCTTAGATGAGGTTTGCCAAGCCTGCTTGCACTCTCTAAATACACATTCTACATTCATGGCACGGGCCAACTCGGCATTTGAGTCGCAGATGAGGTGGTACCTACTTTGTATCCTGCTTGTTAGTTGAGCTGATCGAGATTTGTTTATGTGTGTGAGTGGTCCAGGGGTTCAATCCCTGGTGGTCTTACCTTGTAAACCCTATGTCCTGGAGGTATCCAAGCTTGACTAGAAAAATAAACTCCTTGACTAGGACTGTCATTGGGGGGCTAACCCATTGGGCTTTTGGGCCTGTCTGTGGATCAAGGTTGGGCTGAGTATCTGGCCCAAGGGTCAGGCTCAGGCTTAAAACTCAAGTCATTCTTTGAACGGGCCAAGCTTAGGCCTCATAAACAGACCATCAGCCCAGCCTGGCCCACCCCGCATTGGCACATTACAGTTAGATAATTGGATTTTTTTTAAAAAATTCTCCAATAGTGGCAACAACCGCCTCTCTCTCTCTCTCTCTCTCTCTCTCTCTCTCTCTCCCTCTCTAGAAAGGGCTTGGGCTTGGGCTTTATTTTTTGTCCTGTCATGGCCCGGCCAAGTTTAGCACTTCTAGTTGCATCAGGAAACTTGAACCATCCAATTGATCGATCCAGGCTATCCATTTGGTCCCCCTCATATATTCACAGGCTATCATCCAAAATCATGAGGATCAGATCTCATTTTAACAATTTCATCAGCCTATAAAATGGATGGCATTCATCATTTATATAAAAATAAGCTAATTTAAAATTTTGAGTCATTTATTTTTGTGGTTCCTATCGTGGATCATTTATAATTCTAAAGAATGACTTCTATCAAGCAATTTTGTCTTTTGGTCTATTGCTTTCTTCTTTTTTTTTTAGGTTAGTACACACCCACAGTTAGTACACCCACCCCCACTATTAGTCACACCACAATGTTAGCTACCCCACTAGAGAATCAATACCAAGACCTCAGTGTTGAAACGAGGTTATTTTCACTCACTCTACCACTAGAGCTATGGATCCAAGTGTTTTCATCTATCGCTTGGAAAAGGGAAAAGAAGACAATCATACGATGGATTTGATTATCTGATTGGCATGATTTGACACGAAATAGTCCAATAATGTCTACTGCACCTAATAGACAGTCCGGATTGATTAATTGAACTCTCAAGTGTCCCAGATCCAGCAAGCAACGTTGTAACTTATAGTGATCCCAAAGTACTGGATCATATACCTTGTATAAAGATCGATTTTATAAGGGTAGATAAAGGTTGCAGTCCGCAATTGACAAAGCATTAGGTAAAATATCGTTTTTGATTAATAAATGATTAATTAAATAATCTTTTAATAAAAAAATGGCAATGTGAATGTGTGGAAATGATCATTTCCATCTCCATTAGGCACAGAGGTCTTGTTTCATTTCAACTCCGCTGGGTGCGTTGTTGATCATAAATCAGGACGGAATATCTGATTTTTTTTTAATGGTCATGGCCTGCAGTAGAAGTTGAAACTGGACATGTAGTCTTACCTTTCTGTATTGTGCCCTTCAAATGGAAATTGAAATACTAACGCTCTGGAATTCAAAACAGAATAGTCTATTAATCAAATGGATGAGGTTCTTGAATCTGTGTGGCTCATTACCCATTGGTTATTAACCGAAGGGTCCACTAAATGGATAGTCATGATTTACTTACCGCACGACATAGCATGAAACTGTTTAGACAACGACCTAAGATGGATTTGCTGCTCAACGAACGAAAGCTTATTTATGCTATCATATCAAATATAATACTCAAACGCAAGTGGGAGGAAGGAAGAATTAATAAATAAAAAAAACCATGACTTCAACGTCGGCATATGCAAATGGATTCCCCGGACATTTGCGCAGGACATGGCATTTGTTCCTTCTGTGAAACATTCCGGTCTTGGTTAGTTCCGCGACTCCATAATAGGTGTGAATGTACAGTTGGTGAATCTGGACCATCTACGGTCTACAGTAGAAAATTTACTCTGGACAAGCAATCTTAACTTTTTTGTTTAGCAGCGTTCAAAAAGATGGTACAAGGTCAATGGTGCAGATCCAAGAACAGAAATGTCTGTGGAAGATAACCGGGATTATTCTTCAATTGGTGGGGTTCATTAGTAGGCAATAATCATAGGCTACTGACAGAAGGGCAGACCAATAGTCCTAATTCACTAATCATACCATCATTTGAGGAGCGGACAATGATGGGTTTACATCTTGACGAAGAAACAACCGCCAAGAAACGAAGTTATGCTAATTTAAGAGGCAAGTCCGCTGCCCAATACCTAATCTCTATTATACATAATGAGAGGAAAATACAGAATCATAAGGGTTAGAAGTTGCTTAAAATTAGTTTTCTGAATGTGTTTGTTGGTGATATAGTTAGTGTTGACACGGTACCCCTACCCTGAGCAATGTAGTTATTGTTGACACCCCCTCAAAGCAATAACAATGAGACTTGGCCTTTTTCCAAGCGAAATAGGAAGGGCAGCTCAAAAGGGACACGGGTTGTGTAGTGAGGAGCCCGCAAAGTGTCAGCGCGTGGTGTGAATACTCAGTGCAGCATACCATGATGTATGCATTTTATTCACACCGTTCATCTTTTTTCCATCTCATTTTAGGGCATGAGCCCAAAATGTCCAAATCTCAAGTGGACCGCCCTATAAAAAAAAAATAGTGGGATAATTATGTCCACTGTTGAAACCATCCTAGGGTTCACCTTGATGTTTATTTGTCTTCCAACTTGTTGATAAGATTGCAGAGACTTGGATGAAGGGAAAACACAAATATCAGCTTGATCCAAAACTTCCGTTACCCTAAGAAGCTTTCAATGGTAGGTGTTCAATTCCCACTCTTTTTTTCTTTTCTTTTTTTTCTATGTAGTCTAGTCCAGTTAAGCTTTCAATATGCTTCAATTTGGGGCTCATGACCTAAAATGAGTAGAAGAAAAAGATGGGCAGCATGGATATAACATATACATCATGATAGGCCCTACATAGTAACCACACCAGGCTATGCCATGGTGAGCTCCTCACAATAATCCCTGTTCGGCTCAAAGAAGCTGAATAAAGTTTGATTCCCTGTGTCGTGACTCGGCATTACCAGATCTGTTACTTCATTGTGGTCCACATGATGAGGTCTGATGATCAAAACCGTCCAAACTCTGGAGGGCATAATATACTAGTGACATTGAGAAATTTACACTGAACGAATGATCCTAGCCATGACTATTCGTCGATGGACGTAGAACACCGACGGAAAAGTTTCAACAACTAAAATTCAATTTCAATCGATCACATTCAACTCCAAAATTTGAAGCTCAGGACCATCCTTGGAATGTTTGGGTTAAAACTTATAACTTTAGAATCCAGAAGATGGACAATTAGGACCATTTTTCATGTGGGCCCATTGGTCAAACACTATGTCTGTCCACAATCACCACATAGGCAAAACTTAATTAGTGAACTTATGCTGGATAATGATGGAATTTTTATCAAAGGTTTGGCTTTTGTATGTGTTTAGCTTTCATTTTTCATTCCTTTTTTTTTCCCCCTCCTAACAACCTTTTCAATTTTGTAGGGATAAAAAGTGCCGTAGAATTATTTTTTTTTTAAGAGAAAAATGGACTGAAAACCTTTCTTCTACATTTGAAGCTTACTATGTGGGATCTATTGCCACTCTTTGACCGTTACATTCTCTGGCATTACAATCCCCATCATTTTATTCTCCAAAACCCTTTTCCTTTAAAGCTTCCTCGACGATATTAACCACCACTTTCTAATATTCCATTCAATTCTCCATTCTCTGATTGCATTATTAGAAGGATATTATAGGAATTGTTACCAAACTGGCCCTAAGTATTTCAGAGAATGTCATTATAGGAATTCAACCGGTTGACTGCCCTTACCCACTGGTTGATACAGTCATACAGGCAAACCTTAGGGTCATTTTGATAAAACTTTCTATAACAATTCAAGATCTCCTGGTACATGACCCTTGTTTGGTGCGAGTCCATGATACGTGTGGTTACATGTAGTCAGTGAATCCAGATTGTGCATCCGTTGTGCATTAATATTGTTGGCACACATCATTAAAAGTAGAGTGGACCTGAATCCTAGACTTTGCTTTAAGCGTTCAAAAAGAAGGTAAACAGTCAATGGTTAGGATTCTTTGATTAGTGGGCGATTTATCCATCAGCTATTTTGATGAAAAGGGGATACGAATGACCCTGATTGACTAATTATACAACCATTTGAGGTGGCGGTGGACCATGATCAGTTTGCTACTCGATGAACTCAAGGGGAAACAATTCTTTTTTATCAATATGCAAGTGGGAGGAAAGAGGATGGATGGATAATTAACAAACGCACTGACAAGGGAATCAATTTATATCTAATTGAGTCCACACATGCACGTCCTGACGGGAATCGGATTCGGTAGTGGCCCCTTGAATACCGAGCTCCGTGCTGGTGGGTACTGGAAAAGATCCGTTAGCTCATTTTTAAGGTGTGAGAGGCCGACCCAAAGCCGTGCGGATTGAACTTTCTAGGGCCACCGTGAAGTTTAGGTTCCGTTTGGATGCCACCAAATAAGTTACTTTTTCTGCTTACAGCAGTAGATAAGCACCTTATTTCAGATAAGTAAGTTTGGTTTATGATAATTAATAAGCATTTTTTTTTTACTTAAAAGTGTAATCACTTCAGCTAATATTTTTAACTTTTTACTTTTTCACAAGTTCCTGAAGAGAGGTATAAGAGAAGTGAAAGAGAGGAAAATGCTAAGCATCTTTGTTTCCCATCAAGGTAGGCCCCACATGAATAGATAGTGTTGGTATGCACGGTGAGTGCATGTGATGGGTAGTAGATATTGTAGGTAGCCCCACATGATGGATAATAACATTGACGGTTGTCCCTACTTGATTGATGACCAACATCAAAGGTGGACCCTACATAATGCATGGTGCACGTTAAAGGCCAGGCCATAATGATGAATGGCCCACATCCAAGGTGGGCCCTACATGATGGACGACCCACACAATGAATGGTCCACATCAAAGGTTGGCTCTACATTGAAGGTGGGGCCCACATGATGGACAGTCCACGTCAAAGGTGAACTCCACATGATGGATGATCCACATCAAGGTGGGCCCCACATGATGGACAATCCACATCAAAGGTCAGGCTAATGAGAATGGCCCATATCCAGGGCGGGCTCCGCATGATGGACAAACCACGTGGGAGGTAGGCCCAAATGATGGATGGTCCACATCAAAGGTGGACACCACATGATGGGCGACGGATATTGAAGATGAGCCCCACATGATGGACAATAACATTGATGGTGGGCCACACATGACGGATAGCCAACATTAAAGGTTGGCCCTACCTAATGAATGGTGTGCATTAAAGATTGGACCTTAATGGTAAATGGCCCACATCCATGGTGGGTCCCACATGGTGGATGGCCCACATTAGTGGGACCACATAATGAACGATCCACATCAAAGGTTGACCCCACATGATGGACAACGGATGTGAGGGGGACCAAATAGACTTGAGGGATGATTACTTATGATGTTGGAAACCACACATGCTTAATTTTCTACTTTTTGGATGATAACTATGTTGTTTGCCAAACATACTTATGTGCTAATTAAGTAGAAACCAAGATAAGTTACTTATCAAATAACTAGCTTATCTTAAGTAACTTATAATCCAAACGGGCCCTTATTTGCCATCCAACATATTCATAAGTTTACACAAACCTAGATGAAAGAAAAATATAAAAATTAGCTTGATCTAAAGCTTCAATGGCCCTGCAAGGAGTTTACACATACACACAACTGTTGATTTTTATGAGGTTCGTTCGGATGTGCATGTGAGATATATTCCAATCATTATATTTGCAATCCCACTTTATGCTAATGACGAAAGAAGCCAACTCGGTGGCTGATAGGCTTGCCTGGTGGGGTAGCAATTCTCAGGGCCGCCAAGTGTTCTCTTCTATTTCAGGCCTTCCTCCAGTTATTCTAGAGCTTCTTTTTCTCGACAAAGTGGTGTTGGGTTATGTCAGGGAATCTTAAGGATTGGGTGGGGTGTAGATTTACGATAGGCAGGCTTTTAGAATTGTTTTGAAGGTCGGCCCGAATGGCCTCGGCCGCTGTATATCTTCTAAGTATATCAATAATACAAATGGTTTGATTTAAAAAATGGCGAAAGAATCAGATTGATCTATGATTTAGGTGGACCACACCAAAGGAAATAGTTGCAAAAGACATCTACCCTTGATCTTACAGGGACCATCATGGTAATTATATAAAATCCACTCTATCCATTAAATGCCATACTAATATTTAGGTATAAAGCCCAAAAATCAGGCCCATCCATAATCTAGGTTGGCCGCAAGGGAAACGATTTGGAGGGTAAGCATTATTATGTATATTGTTTCTAATTGTGTGGCCAGTATGTTCATGTTTTCTAATTGTGTGGCCCACTTGAATTACAGATGAGGCTGGTTGTTTAGCCCCAAGCCTAAGTGTGACGCACCTCATGGTCAAAGTGGATTTCTCGTTAACATCAAGGTAGAGCCCACCCAAGCTGCGACCCACTTCCTTAGGAAAGAGAGGAAAGTCTTTCCTCAGATACGCCTACCTTGTGAGGTGTGTATAAGAAATAACTCTTCTCGCGACCCACCCTTAATTTTTTAACGGGCCCACATATTGTGTATGTGAGATCCACTCTATCCATTACATGTGAATCTTATGTTATGCCAACGGACAAAAAATCAGGATTACCCATGATTCAGGTAGGCCATACCAAGGGAAATATTTGGGATAGTGACATCCAACCTTGATATTTACAGGTCCTGTCGGGATGGTTATATAATATCCACTTCAACCATTAGATACAACACCAAAACACACGCCCAGGGCCCCGTTGGCAAGGTCACACATATTAATGCAAGGTGGGACGTGGTGAGGTCGATCACCATCTTCCTCACGGGATAACTACTTTGAATCCAAAAGGCTTTCGGGACTCCTAAACTAGACTTCCTCGAATATACGAAACCTTCTCGAATCCACGAGTAGAGAGAAGGCAAATACAAAACTTTTATTAATATAATGAACTGATAATCATAATAAATGAATTTAACAACTATTTATAACCTAAAAAAACCCTAAAAAATCCTAATTGCATGAGAAAAGAATCCTAGTTTGAAAAGGAAACAAAAACTGAAGAATGATGCAAACTGTATATTGCTGTCAATGGCGCCTTAGGTGGGACCAAATGATGTACTGAGAAAGTCCCTTGATCGAAGACGAAAAATAGCCGAAGGAAGGATAAAAAGAAATGCCCAATTTAAAAAAAAAAAGATCAATCGACAGGCTATGTCGACTAGTTGCACACCCCTAGTGACCGGTCGCATAGTACCTACAACCAGCCGAATTTCGGTTAGAATCCAACTCTGCACGTTGGACTTCTTCGGACCCTGGGCAACCGATTGCTAAAGGTCAACGACCGATCGCCGCTCAATAGTGATCGATCGCTAGCCCCTAGCGACAGGTCGATCAGATGCGCAGATTCGCACGAGAATTACTATTTTGAATGATTTATTTCCATTTTACGCTAGGATTCTTTTCTAATATGTAACTAGGGTTTTAGGGTTTCATTTTCTTTATTTAACGATGCTTAAACTTGTTTATTATTCATGCTTTCTTTGATTAATACAAAATTACTTGAGTTTTTACTCTGTTTTGCTCATGGATTCAAGTTTTCCTTTGTGGATTCAAAGAAGTCTAGTTGAGGAGTCATAAAAGCTCAGTGGATTCGTAGTAGTTATCCCATGAGAGAGACGGTGATTGATCTCACCTCGTTTACGATGCACCAAGTTGTTATTAGAGGGAGGAAATTCCTTAGGAAGATATCTTCTAGCGACGGCCGCAACAACAATCTCGTTGATGGTAATCAGGGGATTCAATATATTTTTTGTGATTGCTATGATATTTATTTCATTTCATACTTGATTGAAATTCATCTGATCAATAGTTTGAATGAACTGGTCGTGCAGCTCGTAGCTAGGTCGACCAAGATATCGTGCTCTGTCGTTTTCCAACCTTAAGCTCGTGTCAAACTCCTGACCATTTGAGGTCATGCATGTAGCGTGGTAAATCCAGCTTTACAACCTAGTGATCGAGCTCGAACTTCCTCTACTAGTCCTTAACCTTCTTATAGCTTAGCAAATCTAATCTTACGATCTTATGACCGAACTTAGATTGCTTTTACCGAAGACATTGTGTGCGTCAAACTTAGTTCGTAGACATGTTTGACATTAAGAATAAAGATCTCGAAAAAAGTTATATCTTTATTGAAATAAGGGTTTCATGTACAAACTTTGTATCATTCGAGGATCCGATCTGTTTACGGATATTAGACCTTGAGGTGATCAGCGTTCCACGGATGAGGGAGAGGTCAGCCTTCCATATCCTCGAGCTAATAAGTGCCGGGACGAAGTGAGCTGAGTACTTTATATGGCCCTTCCCAATTAGGGATAAATACGCTAGCTTTTTATTTGGCATCTTTTCTAACCTTTCGGAGGACGAGGTTGCCTGTTCGGAACCATCGTTTCTTTACTCGTGAGTTGTAGTATCGCTAAACCCTGTGCTGATATGCTGTTACTCGCACTTGGGAAGTTTCTCTCGCTTCATCGAGCAGGTCGAGATTCATTTGTAGCTGATCTTCATTTTGGTAGAGCTAATGACGACCTATTCGGTTAGTGGGCATTCCGACCTCCACTGGAATCACGGCATCGACTCCAAAAGCTAAGGAGAAAGGTATTTCTCCTGTAGTGGACCGAGCTGTGGTTCTGTAAGCCCAAAGTACCTCGGGGAGTTCTTTTGCCCGTGCTCCTTTCCTTTCTCCGAGCTTTGTTTTAAGATGGTTTTTGATGATTTTATTGACGGCTTCGACCTAGCCAATGGCTTGCGGATGATGAGGAGAGGAGTACACATTTTTATGCCCAGGTTGTTGCAGAATTTGCAAAATCTTACATTGTTGAACTGTCGCCCATTGTCGGTTACTATAGTATTAGGAATCTCAAATCGGCATACGATCGACCTCCAGATGAAATCCGTAGTTTTTCTCTCTGTAATAGTAGGCCTCGGCCCACTTTGTGAAGTAGTTGACTGCGACGATCGCATATTTCACTTATCCTTTACCTGTTAGAAGAGGACCAATGATGTCGACCCCCCACTAAGCAAATGGCCATGGTTCAGACATGGGAGTGAGCTCTTCAGGTGGTAGGTGGGGAACTGGGGCGAATCGCTAGCACCTGTCGCATTTTTTGACAATCTCTCAGGCATCTTGCTAGATAGTAGGCCAGTAGTATCCTTGTTGAATCACTTTTTGTGCAAGTGCTCGACTTTCAGAATGATTACCACAACTGCCGAAATGAATTTCTCGTAGTACATAATCAGCCTCCTCGGGTCCTACGCAACGTAAACATGGGAGAGAAAACCCTTTTTTGTAGAGGACTCCCACGATCAACGTATAACGAGCAGATATGTATCGGATTTTCTGCGCTTCTCTTTTATCTTGGGGCAGATTGCCTCCTTACAAAAATCGGATGATGGGGTCCATCCAGCTCGGATTTGTAGATAATGGACATACCTCGATTATTTCCTCCTGAGATATACTGCGATGAGGGAGGAATTCAATGGGTATAGTCCTACTGAGCTTGTCACGCCCTGAAATTCGGAACCCGAGTACAATAACCCAAAGCCCGAGTTCCAGGGTGTGAATATAAAATTCGAGCGTAGATTCCATGAGATTCCATTCCACACATCGCATAACTAAAGTAAATCCCAAATATAAAGTTTCTTTTCCACTAATGTCTTATTACATTGAATTTTACAAAACTAAAACAAATCGATTTCATTCGACGCTCGTGTGATATGTGACCCTCTGAGTACTTTGCTCCGTCTATTTTTTTTTCTTCCTGTGAACCTGCAAGAACTGTGATGATTTTGGTGAGCTAAAAGCCCAGTGAGGTCATTTCCATCACAGGTAATTTTTCAGTTAATAAGAGATAGGGTGCGAATCATCAATGGATAGAATTGTATGAAATATACGAGGATAGTGTTATGATTGATACAGTTTATAATTTATTATCAATGGAACATGATTATCATGATGTCATGTATGTCATGATACGTGTGAGAGCAATAAACGTCTAGGAACTCGTTGCCACTGAACATTAGGAACCTGTCGCAAATCAACCATGCTCACCTAACCGATACAACGAGGCGGCAAATCAACCTTGCACGCCAGTGGGCAAATCAACCATGCAACACTGATCCAACCGAGCAATTCAACCATGCTCAATAAGTGAAACGACCAGAACTCGCTGCCACTGAACATTAGGAACCTGTCGCAAATCAACCATGCTCACCTAACCGATACAGCGAGGCGGCAAATCAACCATGCTCACCTAACCGGTACAGCGAGGCGGCAAATCAACCATGCACACCAGGGGTCAAATCAACCATGCTCCTGTTCTGTCGCAGTGTATAAATGTATGCGCATGTCATGAGTTATGGAAGCACTATTCAAGCATGCAATGCATATCGAATTCAAATCCAATCACACCATGCATGTGTGTGGACCCTAGCCGATTTTCCGCGCTCCCCACACGACGTTCTTCTCCCTTCCCCTTTCCTTTCGGAACAGAAGGAGATGAGGATGCGTGAGTGCGAAATCGCCGTTTGTGCCACTGGCTTGCCTCGTTCTCGAGGGCTTCGTTTGGTTGTCGTGTTAAGCTGGATATGTTTAAGTGTGTTTATATAAGACCAGAGTCGCCACTAGCCAGTTACTTCGAATCTACAGTCGGCTAGACCCCGTAGAAACGTTAGAGAAGGGAATCCGAAGATTCCTTCCTCTAAAATGACTCCTGTTGATCTGCGGCCAGAGATTCAAGGTAAGGGATCACGGTTACAGGGTGGGAAGAGGTTAGCACCCCACACACTGCCCGTACCGAAGTACGGTCTCTACTTCACAGAATCGATCGAATACTTGAAAGTCTAGTTTAATCCTCGTATATTCTCATGGATGACATGATGCATGAATGCGGGTCTGAACAGTAAGAGTTTCTGATGGGCAGGTTCCAACAACGGGCAAGCCTAGAGCGTACGCTCGAACTGACAGGTGCTTAATGTAAGACGTATGCAGTGTGCTTGAATGATCAAGGTGTTTTATGGTGAAGCATGAATGCAGGTCTGAACAGTAAGAGTTTCTGATGGGCAGGTTCCAACAACGGGCAAGCCCAGAGCGTACGCTCGAACTGACAGGTGCTTAATGTAAGACGTATGTAGTGTGCTTGAATGATCAAGGTGTTTTATGGTGAAGCATGAATGCAGGTCTGAACAGTAAGAGTTTCTGATGGGCAGGTTCCAACAACGGGCAAGCCCAGAGCATACGCTCGAACTGACAGGTGCTTTAATATAAAGACATATGCATGTGTACTTGACGGATCAAGGTGCCAGTAGTGAAGCAGGGGGGTTGGAAGAAAAGTAAATAGTGCACTTATGCTAGATGCAAATGAGATGATGCTGGAATAGAGTAGCTGGATGGACGGAGGTGTCGCAAGGGTTGGCTTCGAGTGGTTGGATCAAGACTTGGATGGCTTGGGAGGCTTGGACCAGTGGTCAGGCTGGGCTGGACCAGGGCTAGGCTCTCCTCACTCGGGCTCTCCTTGGTGGAAAAATGGGCTAAAGGGTGGAGAGATGGACTCAGAGCTCTCGGGCTGAAATGGACTCGAATGGCTTGTTGAAATGAGAAGGGGAGGGGGGTATTTATAGCAGCAGAGAGGGGCACTCTCGTAATTTTTTCCATGGGCCGCCCGTACGGCCGCTCCTCGGTTTCCAGCGAGTACGGTCGCTCCCTCGGGGCTGCTGTTGGACTCGCTGGTCGACTCAGTGAGTTGACTCAGTGGGTCGACTCGGTGGTTTAACTCGACGGGTTGACTCGGTGTTTTGACTCGACGGGTTGACTCGACGGGTTGACTCGGCGGGTTGACTCAGCGGGTTGACTCAGTGAGTTTGACTTTTTTGAGATTTTTTGACTGGCCTTTTTTATGGGGGGTTTTTCAGGGTGGTTTTTAGGACTGGGTTGACTGGGTTCAGGCTTGAACTGGGCTATGGAATGGGGCTGACAAGGGTGAGTTTGGCTGAGTTTGGACTTGGGATTTGGGGGTATGGTCCTCCATTCAACCAGCTATCTCTACCAACAGTGTAGCCGAAAGTGGGGTGTCTACAGATGCCCCTCTTTGGCAGAGGTTGCGTGCAACCGAATGCCAAAGCGAGTGGACACCCCACTTCTGGCCCGGTCATTCATAGATCATGTTCTGAAATCATTGCTTGCCTTTGCATCTGTGCCAGTTGATCGTTTGGAAATCGATCACTCGCACATACCGCGGGAGTTTGGAGAAAACGTTACGATTGTCCCTGCATGCGCTGCAACCTGGGTACCCAATCGCAACCCTTCCATTCCCGATCGGTACTAACATCGGAAAGGTACAGCAGAGCCTCTGCGTCGACAGTCTTACGAGGATGCTGACCCTGAGACTGATTGTGTGATGTTTGATGTTTTCCCAGATCACTCCAGGAGTACTTGTTTCGCTTGACTGTCAAAGTGGTTAGACGCCCTGCGTCAGATAGTCTTCCGGGATTCTACTACGCCGACTTGGACTCAGTCAAGGTACTTCAGGCATCCACGCCTAGGTATGTGCGGGTGGGCTTTTTCCACCCGATCTGCTGGCTTCGATGCTTGGTTTGCAATTCATTCTTTCCTTGATTGTGGTCTGGAATCTTTGTTGTCCTTTGTATCTGAGTCAGTTGATTGTCTGGAAATTGATAACTCGCACATACCGCGAGAGTTTGGAGAAAACGTTGCGATTGTCCCTGCATGCGCTGCAACCTGGGTACCCAATCGTAACCCTTCCATTCCCGATCGGTACTAACATCGGAAAGGTACAGCAGAGCCTCTGCGTCGACAGTCTTACGAGGTTGCTGACCCTGAGACTGATTGTGTGATGTTTGATGTTTTCCCAGATCACTCCAGGAGTACTTGTTTCGCTTGACTGTCAAAGTGGTTAGACGCCCTGCGTCAGATAGTCTTACGGGATTCTACTACGCCGACTTGGACTCAGTCAAGGTACTTCAGGCATCCACGCCTAGGTATGTGCGGGTGAACTCTTTCCACCCAATCTGCTGATTTTGATACTTGGGTTACAATTCATCGTTTCCACCTGTTCAAATGGTTTCTGTGACCGAGCCTTTTGGCTTTCATCTTTTTGTATCTTGGCATGTGGTACGACCGCACTGACACTGGAGTTCAGTTCGACCGTACTTTGAGTGCATTGGATCCAATGGTCTCCGGGAAAACCGCGAGACATCAGATCTTATTTGATTTTTGCGTTGCCTCCTACCCAGAGATATGGAAGATCTCCTGGTGTTTTGGAGGCATAACGCTCTACTGGGAAAATATTTTTGGATTTTTGAAAAGGCACCCACTCTGGGGAGTGATACTCCGTGGGGTTTTTATTTGCAAATGGAAATATTTTTTTTGTCTTTTAGAAACGGGGATCTGATTTGCACTCGCCTCCACTAGGGATGCCTGTGGGGCTTTTGGCTAACCGACTTTTATTGAAAGCAGGTAAACATGATGATTGATGCGATGGATGCTGATGCTGGGAGATGCATGATGAATGCATGATTTGGCTCATCCTCTTCTCGTTTGATGATTTTGCTTTTGCTGTGGGTGCAAAGAACTTTGAGCTTATTGCTTGTAGGTTTGTGCTTCCCTGGGGATTTTCTTTTTGATATGGAGGTTTGGACAGCGGGTTGGTCAAGATCCCGACCCGTGGTCGATCAGGTCCATCGTCCCAAGATGCTGTTTCTTTGCTAATGAGAATGTACGAGGATATCATTCAACTTCAAGATGTTCTTCTGGGCATACATGTGATTGAGATGGTGTTTGGTTGCCCGTTTTGGTCAAGATTCCAATTTGCGGGCGATTGGATCCGTCATCCCATACTGTGAAGTGAGCGGAGTTCAAGACTCATGAATTGTAGTGCTGGGGATGCTAATTTTTGTGATTTTTTTGTAAATATGTGGATCCGAATCTTTACCTGAGCGGTCAGGGTAGAGATCAGTTATTGAAAATACAGGAAATATTTTTTGTGATTTTCGAAATATTTTTTATGAAAGCAAGAGAAATATTTTTTGTGATTTTTTAGAATATTTTGATTGAAAGCAAGGGAAATATTTTTTGTGATTTTTGAGAATATTTTGATTTGAAAGCAAAGGAAATATTTTTGTGATTTTTGAAAATATTTTGTTGAAAGCAAGGGAAATATTTTTTGTGATTTTTGAAAAGGTGATTTTGCAATGTTTTTGTATTTTCGTGATTTTTATGAAATGCAGGGAAAAGTATGAAATTTTCATCCACTTCCAGCTTCTACTGCTGGTAAGGTACCCGATCCATTTTACGTCAGCGAGCAAGACGAGTCTCACACAGTTAAGTGCCGTAGTTTTACATCTTCGGATGAGGAGATTTCGAGGGTTTTCAGTCAACACACCCACAAAGTTGCCTGTTCCTCATGTGCAATGCACATAGACCACGTATCGTCCGACGGACTCCTTCGGCCACAAGATGAGCCACATCCTCACATTTCCCTTAGTCAATCCAGTTTGGGGTCTTACGTTGCTCACAATTCTGTGAGGGTGAGCTTCACCTCCCAACAGCCTTAATCCCCTTCACGAGTTCTAGGAACAGGGAACATCCGTCAGCTTTAATAGCGACTTCCAAATCAAGGTTGTCTATCACGGTGCGTTCAACACGAACAGGATTGCGGAGTTCTGCCCGCCTCAGCCCTTACCTGTTTAAAAGATTCCGGACACCCGTACGATCAAGTGTCAGTCGTGTCCGGAACAGGTTAGGAAAGAAAGCCCCCGAGAAGTTAATCCCAGCGTAGTTTTAGGTCTTCGGACTGCTGGGGATGAATTTGTGCAGTTGAAATTGATGGCAAAATTTTTTTATTTTTTATTTTTATATTTTTTTGTATTTTGAAAAGGTTCCAGAGTTCAACTCAAGTAATCGAAGATGACACTGGTTTTATGGAAAGCTTGAAATCTTTTTGGTATTTTTTTAAAATGATCTGGGTTATCAAACCTTGATCCCAACGGTAGAGGCCGATGCCGGTTTTTTAGTTGAAAGCGAGAAAAGGTCCCCCGAGAAATTAATCCCAGTGTAGTTTAAGGTCTTCGGACCAAAATCTGTACATGCTGAAAATACGTTCCTTTTTTGTGATTTTTCGAAAACTGTTCCAGGTCATAAAATTTCAATTTTGAACGGTCAAGATAGACACTGGTTTTTATTGGAAATCTCTCGGGATTTTGATCCCGACGTAGTTTAAGGTCTTCGGACCAGAAACTGTACAAAAGGGGGGCAAACATTTTTTTTTGTTCTTTTTTTTGGAAAATATCCGGTATCAGCGGATCTTGATTCGAGCAGTCACGGCCGATCCCGGCTTCTATTGAAAATCCATCGGGATGTTAATCCCGACGTAGTTTAAGGTCTTCGGACCAGAAACTGTACATGTGATGTATATATTTTTTGGTTTTCTGAAAATGTCCGAGATCGTCAGGTCTTGATTCGATCCAAACCGATGTCGGCTTTTATTGAAAATCCCTCGGGATCCTGATCCCGACGTAGTTTAAGGTCTTCGGACCAGAAACTGTACATGTGATGTATATATTTTTTGGTTTTCTGAAAATGTCCGAGATCGTCAGGTCTTGATTTGATCCAAACCGATGTCGGCTTTTATTGAAAATCCCTCGGGATCCTGATCCCGACGTAGTTTAAGGTCTTCGGACCAGAAACTGTACAAGTAAACAGTAATCAAGGGCGGAGATTCTTGGGATTCTTCTTGGAATGGTTTGGATCATCTGGTCATGCCTTTGGATGGTTGAGATCATTGTTTGACCAAGTCAAATTCTTCTTTCTTTTCTTTGAAAATTCCATGGAACTTTTCCACATCATCAACCCAATTTCTCACCCATTTCTCATGAGATGAGATTTTGGTGAGATTTCTTCCTTTTTCTCACCATTCTCTCCCATCACTTCATCCTTACATGGAGGTACAAGATTCACTTGCAACCACCCTTCCCAAGGAGGAGTTCTTCCCAAGGAGAGGGGGTGAGAGGTCGTTTCACCTAGGTAGGGGCTAGGACGGCCTCCCATGGGCCGCCCGACCGGTCTCTGCCTTCTGGTCTCTTCAGTGGGCTGGGTAAAAGGGTGCCCTCCCCTTTTCTATATAACATGGGGCACCCTTACCCCCTTAAACGTGCAATCTCTCTCTTCTCTCTCTTATACTCTATCTTTTTTCAAGTTTTCTCTCTCTTCTTTGGTGGTCCTTTGCTCTTCTCAAGTGGTGGGCCTTAGAGAAGTCTTGGGACAGCAAGGTGGTCCTTCTTTGGTGAGTAGTAAAGGTATGGACTACTTCCTTTTCTTTTCTTGTCTTTTTCCTTCTTCATTATCTCTTCTCATTGCTCTTTTCTTTTCTTCATGTAGCTATTCCAAGAGGTGTGAAGGTGGGCCCAAGTATTCTTGACCTTTTTCTAGATCTCAAGTCTCTTTCAAAGGTGGTGTATGGAGAAGGACATTGCAAGCTCTCCACTTCATCATTTTTTTTCTTTCTTCTTTTCACACTCCCCTCATGTATATGTAAAGGGTGATTTTGCCATGTCACCAAGTGTTCATGGCAAAATACTCTATCTTTTTCATGGGAGTTGGGCCTCTTTTCATATGTATCAAATGGGCTCAAAGTGAAGTCATGGCCCTTGGTGTATTTGATGGGCCCAATGCTTCATTTTGGGCTCCCTCATGCTTTCTTGCCCTTGTCATTTTTCCTTAATGCTCTTCCTTTCTTTTCCCTCTTCCTTTCAAGGATTGGGCCCATGGGCATGGTAGGGCCCATCTCAAGTTTTGGGCTCATGGGGCCCACTTTAGGTGACCCCATCTTTCTTCACATGTGTATGGACCAAGGCGGCTAGCCCATTCTTCATTTTGGATCTCAAGTGGGCTAGTTTTCCTAGTTGGGCCTACATGGACAAGTGGCCCAACTCTTCCATCATTTCTTGATTATGATATACATCCTTGTACAAGGTGTAGTGGGCTCCTTGGAGTTTTTTATGTGTATGGGCTTTTGGGCCTTCATTGGAGCTTGGATTTCTTTGGACCATGTGTGCACCACTACACTTTGTCCATGTAGGCTTTTTTTTTTCATGCTTTTTCCTTTGATGGATGGAGGACTTGAGTTACTTGACCATCTACAAGTCCCATGAGTGAGTTGTTCCCACAATCTCACTAAGTTCAAATGGTTTTCTTTGTGGTAGGAATGTGATTCTCAAGAGTTTCCCTTTAATGTTATCAACCTCAAATGGATGATCCTCAAGTGAGCTATCCATACAACCATAGCTCCTTGAACTTTTCTATGGGGGCTTGGTGGATCACCCATCATCATTCAAATATGAGTGATTTCTTCTTCCATTTGTGAGAAGGAATGGTACCCATAAGTTGCCCATTTTTTTGTCCCCATGCTTTGGGACATTTTGGATTTTGATCTTCAAGTGGGCTATGTGTACCATTCTTATCCATTTTCATGATGGTTGGGTGACTCATCAAGCCATGCTCTTTTGTGCTCAAATGGTCTCCCTTTTTGGTGAACAAGTTGGTGCACATAAGTTGCCCAAACTTGCCTTTTCATGGGCATTTTCAACTTTGATTCTTCATGTGGGCTATGTGCATCAACTTTCTACCCTTAGCTTCTTTGATTCATATGTTTGTGGGTAGACCTCCTTGTTGTATTTTCATGGTCCAAACTTTCATCAAGATGAGGCACATAAGGTTGCCCATGGTTAACCCATGAATGGGTCCTCATGTTCTTCAAGTGGGCTATGTGCTCTCTCCAATCCATTGAGATGAGGCATTTGGGTTGCTCTTAGGGGCCCGTTTCCTTTCTATTCCCCACTTGTCCATGCATATGTGTAAAAAGATGGAAACCTTTTAAGTGAGAAACATGGCCTTGGCATGAAAGTGGATCAATCCTTGGCCACATATAGACTTTGAAGAGGGGCTCCATATGATGTAGGGTTCTCACCCTTTGTTGTCCCCATGGCACTTGAGTGTATTTATTGTCCAAAATGTGTCCTTAGGTGATGGACTTTCTTGCCTAAGGCATGCCATGCCACCTTCTTTAAGGTGGGCCTTACTTTTTCCAATGGGCCCAACACATATCCTAAGTGACACATGGAGTTGGACTTTAGATTTTGCATTTAAATGTGAGTCCAATCCCATGGGTTTCTTGGATGAGAATTTGGATTTTAACGGGTAAAGGATAGGGACTTACCTTGCCAGGCTTGTAGGATTCCATGGCGGATGGCACCAGAGGTCACCGAGTGGTTGACGAGGATGATCCTGCTTTCATTGTCCGCCGAGGGGACCACATGTGTTCCCTAGCTATGGAGCATCAACCTCTTCCTGCTATCAAGGGTCGAGGTACCAGGGATCGTTGGGACAATTGGATGAAAGAGCCACAGCCCTTGCTTGAGCGAGTACTAGATGGTACTCCTTTTGCTGGCCTCCTCACCCTACGCTTCCATAATAACGACGCCAACCGCATGATGCTTGCGGCCCTTTGTAAGAGGTGGCGGGATGAGACCCACACCTTTCAGCTCCCTTGTGGGGAGTGGGGAATAACCCCCTTGGATATTTACATGCAGATAGGTTTCCCGTTTCATGGGGCAATTGTCCCTCAAGTTAGCTCTCTAGCTCCCCTCTCTTCCACTGATTGGCTGCGGCTTGTCGGTGACGTCCCTCCTGAGGGTGAATTCCAAGGCCATCAAGTGAAGATGCGATGGTTTTACAACAATTTTGCCTCCGTCATCCCCACCACCGAACGAGAGGCCCTCCACAAGGCGCGAGCCATGATCACTTATGCTTTTGGATCCTTTCTTTTTTGCCATGCGAATGAGAGAGTTAATCCTAAATTTCTTCGTTTAGTCGAGGACCTTCATCACCCCTATAACTGGAATGGGGCCATCCTGACCCGTCTCTTTCAAGGTCTGGACAAGACCTGTCGGCATAGCCGGTCCTTCACAGGCTTCTGGCCTGTCGTTGAGGTACCTCTTCTTTCATCTTCCTTGGAGCCATTTGCCTCCTTTCTCTCTCTGATCATTAAATGTACTTTTATCCAGACCTGCTTTTATGACCATTTTCCGCATCTTGCACCGAGGATGCGAGATGACATTGAACCCTCTCAGTATCGCCACATGTACTGGCATCAACAGAATCGTCAGCGGAACTCCCGAGTTCCCGGGGACAATTGGCGTGCTGATATAGACGGGCTGACCGTTGAGGACGTAAGTATCTTGCTTGTCTTTGTCCTTCGTGTCGTACTGTAATTGACCGTGGTAACCTCATTTGTTGCAGTTTGCCCGGATGCCGTACGCTAGTTTCCCTCTCTACTACACACCCCAGCGTGTGGAGGCATACGATGCTTCATGTCTCCGTATTATGCTTTCTGACGCTGAGTCCTTCCAATGGTACCTGGGGGAGAGATTGCTTCGGCAAGTCACTGGGGTGGCTCGGGTCCCCTGTTCTGCTCCTCCTCCAGCTGCTCGGATGCCAGTTGATGAGAGAGTTGAGGCTCTGGTGGGCCAGCCTGGCTTCCGTTTCACGATCCCGGATCGTGATTATGACGAGTGGTATCTGCTGTTTGGCCAGGGGCCTCTGCTTCCTTCGCTTTATGTTCCAGGTGGTCGTCGCAGGTATGCTGGAGGATCAGTGACAGCTCCTTTGATGGATCTTTATCGTCGGGAGCGGGACGCGAGGAGGGACGACGATGACTATGTCGGTGACTTGTAGTTGGCTCTGCTTTATATGGCCTTGTACTTTTGCCTCTATCTTTGTATCAAGCTCTTTTGAATGAATATACAGGCTTTGATTTCTCCCAAATTCCTTGGTGATGTCTGGATGCTTTGACTCTTGACTCATTCCTTCATGATTTGAGACTGCTTAGCTGCATGGGTGATGACTTGAATGGTTCAGATTGCTTAATTAGGCCTTGTGGGCCCACTTGATGTTTAGATCTTAGATTCTGGCCTTTCTTTTGATGATCGAACCTTTGATCTTGCTGCTCCATGACTTGTGTAAGCTTTCCAATGGTTTGGATCCTGATGATCTAGCCCTTGAATGGTTCAGATTGATAGATTCGGCCCTGTGGGCCCATTTGAGACCTTGGTTTTACTTTGGGGCACCCCTTTTGATGATTTGTGAGGCTAGGAAGGCTTCTCATGGTGTGGATGATGGCTTGAACGTCTCTGATCGCTTGATTTGGCTTTGTGGGCCCACTTGATGATTAGATCTTGGATTCTGGCCCTTCTTGTGATGATCAAACCTTTGATCTTGTTGTTTGACGACTCATGTAGGTTCTTCAATGGTTTAGATCATGATGATCTAGTCTGTGAATGGCTTGGATTGCTTGTGGCCCCCACTTGATCACTTTCCCCCTTCTTTGGCTTGATCAGCCATATTCCGTCCACATTGCTTCGTGATTGGACAAGTGGGGCACCTTTTGTATGATCTTGATCATCTTCAGTTGAAATTTGGAGTGGACCGGAGCCTTGGGCGGCCCACGGAGCGCCATCTGCTGACGTGGACTGTCAGCCTCACCTACCAAAAGCCCCGGAACCAATCCCGCGGAGAGAGGGGATCTGCGTCCGTACGGGCGGCCCAGGGCAGGCCGCCCAGAGCTCGCCTCTTGAGCGGCCTGGGCTGGCTCTGGTTCGGACATCCTCTGCTATCTGTTGCTGCTGTCCCCACATTCCCTGTACTGGACCGTTCGATTCCAGCCATGAATCTTCTTGTCCCCTTGTCTTTTCTCTTCATCTTGTCTTCTTCTCATTTTGTCCTTTCTTGGGCAGCTTTGGATGATGACTTGTGGGCCATAGTGGGAGAGGTCGGTGGGTCCCACACTCCAGCACTTGGTGAGGGCTTTAATGATGGAGGGATTCCTCTAATGGAGGGTGTAGATGGTGCATTGAATGGAAGCATTGATGAGGGGCTTGGGATGGTGGTTGGTGGAGCTTTGAATAGCTCCATTAATGGTGGGATGGCTGGATTTTCAGATTTGAATGAGCC
This sequence comes from Liriodendron chinense, assembly GCA_003013855.2. NCBI lineage: Eukaryota > Viridiplantae > Streptophyta > Magnoliopsida > Magnoliales > Magnoliaceae > Liriodendron > Liriodendron chinense. The sequence continues at coordinate 144,902 of ML058342.1, read as the reverse complement.
CCTCATTATGGGAGGAATGGATGGTATGGATGAGATGATGGGATGGGACATAGGTGAGGCTATGCATCCCTTGAGTGTGGGTCCCATGGATGACGTGATGGACGGTGATGATGGGACTATGAGGGACATAGATGGGTTGATCTCATGTCTGGATGGTATGGATAGCTCAGATGGTACCTTTGACGGTTTGGATGCTCTAGATGAGGGCCGAGATGTGCGGCACACTTGTTTGGGTGGACTTGATGTGATCATTGATGATGTCCCCTCGATGATGGACGGTGTAGATGCCTCGATGATCCCTTTGATCGGCCAGGATGATGACTGGATTCATGATTTTCTGTTGGAGGGGGCCGCAGGTCCAGATCTGACCGTTGATTCTTTGATCGGGGTTGCCGGGACCCCTTTGGATGGTTCAGATGTTTTCTTTGACGGTCAGATTGGTCAGGATGCCACGATGTGCGGTGTGATCTTCACTGATGGCTCTTTTGGTTGGGAGCATTGTTCTTCTTTTGGTCATCGGCCCTTTGCGCATTCTGTTCATGAGGTGGGCGAGTCTTCTCATGCGGCTGAGATTATGACAGTTTCGGATGGCGATGCGACTATATCAGACATAGCCGTTACTGAGGGCAGGTCAGGGGCTGTCGAGTCTGCAGAGGTTCCAGCATTTCCTTCTCCTTCGCCCGTTGACCTTCCGATCCTTGATGAGCTGTCCTCGATTTCTGGGCCTTTTGTTCTGGAGGGGGTGCCAGTGAGGACTTGTCAGCTGCTTCCTCGTCCTTCTTGCTCGCCACGACTGCTTGCTTGGCTCGACAGGTTGTCAGTTTATGAGATTCGAGATTTGGAGTCTTATGGCTTTGGCAGTCTGATTCATCTGGCCAGAGTTGATATTGATTGGAGGATGCTTGGAGCTGCCTTGATTGACTGGGTCCCCTCGTTGAACTTGTTTGCGTTCAACGATATGGAGATGGGGCCTTCTTTGGAAGAGCTTGCACGCTTGGCAAGCTTACCCTTGGATTATACTCAGTACTTCTCGCCGAAAACATCGCCGAAGACTGCTACACCGCAGAACTGGTTTGGGATCCCCTATCTTGTTCGGCCTGCAGCTGGTGGCCAGGATGCTGTTGTGTTCTCCTTGGAATTACTGTATGATCTTTTTTCGGGTCCTCGGAGTGTGGCTGGTTCCACCTTTGCTCGGAACGCACTGATGTTCTGTTTGATTGCTGAGGTGCTGTTCTCGGGATGGCGCAGGTCCCAAACTCCTTTGCTTTTTGAGGTGATGAGCCGAGCTGTCTGTCGGCAGGGGATCATTTCTCTCATCTTGGCCGAGCTATTTGATGGGCTGACCGACTGTGCCCTGGGCCGCACTCGTGTCCTTCGCGGCAGTTGTGCTTTCCTTCAGGTATCTTTTCTGCACCTTTTTTCTTCTTGCTTTGCTAGGAATTGTTTTGCTCTAGCTGAACTTCTTTTGCTTTCTGTGATCAGGTATGGCTATGGGAGCGTCTTTCTCTGACCGTTCCTGTACCTCTTCCTGGCATCCCTAGCTCTGACATCATGCGTTATATCATGGAGTTCCTTCCGCATACGGCTAGGATGAGCGAGCCCTTGTATCGCAGGATGTTCGCTGATCTGCGTGACTGGAACGTTCGTTGTGAGTCATCTTGGCTTTCACTTCCTCCAGTGCTTTGCGATGCACACCGCCATCCTCTGATGTTGGTAGGCTTTCGATCCTACTTTTCTTATCATCCCATCCGATTCCTGCGGCAGTTTGGATACGAGCAGGATGTTCCTCTTTTCGCTTTCACGGGTATTGGGCGTCGAGTGCTTCCATCTAGGTCCTCTGACTTCAGGACCCGGATTGATTGTTCCTGGGCGAGTTATTTGACAGCTGATTCGTTGGGATTTGAGCTGCGGACTTTTCCGATGGCGACCGCCCCGTATCAGTACTGGGTTGCTGAGCAGTCTTTGTATCGACATATCCCTTGTTGGCACCAGACTGCTGATGAGGATGAGCAGGATATTCTTGGAGATGCTGGCTCTTCATCTGGTTCATATGAACCTTTTGAGGAGCGCCCATTTATCGATCCTGGCTTCCTTTTGGCCACTCATGGTCATCTGCTGTCTGAGATCTCTGCACTTCGGTATCATTGTGAGATGATGTCGAGGAGATTGGCTGCCGATCGGAGGTTGTCTGATGAGGAGACAGCGATCCGTACCCTTGAGCGCGATGAGGTGCATTACCTGCGTATGGAGGTGAGCAGGTTGAGAGCGAGACTATCTTTTTATGAGTCAGAGGACTCACCTGATGTGGCCGAGGAGGAGGGTAGAGATTGATTGTGTTGGCCACCTGCACATTCTTTTTTGCATATATGATTGATGATGATGAAAATTTTTTGTATTTTTTGAAAAAGATGGTATGATATGTGTAAAAGAAATATGATGCATCTAATTAAAAAGAGAAAACTGTTTGAAAATCTACTGTGCCATGAGTTGTCTTGTGAGTGTTTCTGGACTTTGTGTCGGGATATAGGAATCAGAACTGGGGCTCGGCCAATGCTTTGACCGATGTCTCGAGATTTGACTTGCTTGATCCTTTGGTTCCCTAGAGATGTAGGCAATGGAAACTCTTGCTTCCTGAGATTGTCAGAGTTTGTAGAGTTCTTCGCTCCTGACTGTACTTCCTCTTGTTCTTGCACTTTCACTGCTTGAACCGATCTGGACTGTCTGATTTCTTGGTACCTGCACTTTTATTTTTTCTTTCTTTTTCATTTGAGCCATTTTTGCCTGCAGTACTCTTTCGAGTTTTCACCACAGCCGGCCTTTTCCCGTCATTTTTGCCCGTGGCGCCCTTTCGGGTTTTCACCACGTCCCGGGTGTTTGATCTTGCCTGCCCCTTGGCAGCTATGCTGTTTTTACCCTTGGCGCCCTTTCAGGTTTTCACCAAGTCCGCTGTATGCCCACTGTTTTTACTCGGAGCGCCCTTTCGGGTTTTCACTCCGCCCTCTTTGTTTAGGCACACATTTCCTTTTTCTCTTTTTTCTTTTTTTTTTCTTTTTTTTCTTTCTGGATCTCTGGATAACTGTGGCGGCTAGAGGTCGGGAATCCGTCGTTGCCGGCCGACGACAGTCTTTCAGCCCTTATCCTGAGTTACGATAATAGAGCTGTCGGTCTTTGCTAAAGACCCCTCTGAGATGAATGGATGGATGACTGTGTTTCTTGGATTGATTTTTTTTCTTGAGTGCCTTTCTTTGGCTTCCCTTTTTCTTTCTCTTTTTTTTTCTCTTTTTTTTTGTATTCTTTTTCTTCTGTATTCTTTTTCTCTTTTTTTTTTGTCTTTTCTTTTTTGAATCCTTTTTTTTTGAAACACTTGTTGGTGGACGGAAACGATTTCTCAGAGGTCTTAGCTTCGACCTCTTGACTTCAGCTTTATTAAAGTAACTTTTGATAAGGTCAGAATGGCTTACCCGTGAAAGATCTTCACGTTGTCGGCGTTGGTTGGCTCAGGAAGATCCACCCCTCTCATGCTGGTGAGTCGGAGGGCGCCTCCGGGAAGTACTTCTCTGACGATCAGTGGCCCGTCCCACGAGGGTTTGAACTTTCCTCTGGGGTCCGGAAGGTGCGACGGTAGAATCTTCTTCATAACCATGTCGCCTACCTTGAAACTTCTTTTTCGGACTCTCTTGTTGTAAGCCCGAGCGATCCTTTTCTGATAACACTGTGAATGACTTAGTGCACGCATGCGCTTTTCATCTGCTAGCTGCAACTGATCGAATCTGGCCCGTTGCCATTCTCCTTCTTCAATTCCGCTTTCTAATAACACCCGTAGTGATGGTATTTCCACTTCGACTGGTAGAACTGCCTCCATTCCATAGGTAAGCTCGAAAGGAGTAACGCCCGTAGCAGACCGTACAGACGTTCGATAGGCCCAAAGTGCATATGGGAGCATATCTGACCAATCTCGATAGGTCACGACCATCTTCTCGAGTATCCTGACGATTGTCTTATTTGCGGCTTCTACCCCACCATTCATCTGGGGACGGTAGGGGCTTGATCGATGACGTTGGATCTTGAATTTGCTGAGGAAGTCATCCATCTTCTTGTTGACGAACGAGGTCCCATTATCTGTGATGATAGCATTAGGGATTCCATACCGGCATATGATGTTGTTCTTCATGAATTTGATCACCTGAGATGCTGCAATCGTGGTGTAGGAGGCTGCCTCTACCCACTTGGTGAAGTAGTCGACTGCCACAAGTATGTACTCATGACCGTTTGATGCTTTGGGACTGATCTTGCCGATGATGTCGAGTCCCCACATGGAGAAGGGCCAGGGGGTGGTCAGGTTGTATAACTCTGATGATGGGGCATGGATTTGATTTGCATGCTCCTGACACTTGAAGCATTTTCTGACGTGCTGGCAACAGTCTGTCTCCATGGTGAGCCAATAGAAGCCGAGTCGTAGAATCTTCTTTGCCATCATGTGCCCATTCATGTGAGGGCCACAGATTCCTTCGTGTATTTCTTTCATGATCTTTGCAGCTTCTGTTTCATCGATGCATCGGAGGAGGATGTGATTATAGGACCGCTTGTAGAGAACTTCGCCACTAATGGTGAATTGGCCGGCCAAACGCTGGATGGTTCGGCGATCTGTTGCTGTTGCTGACTCTGGATACTCCTGGGTTTCGAGATATTGCTTGATGTCGGCATACCAGGGTTTGTCAGGGACAGCTTCGGCTTCTTCTATTTGTAGGCAAAAAGCAGGTTCTTCTTGAATTTCGACTGTGAGCTCCCATTCTGAAGCTCCTTTTGGGATCTCGAGCATTGATGCAAGCGTGGCGAGAGCATCTACGAACTGGTTCTTGGTTCTGGGCATGTATGAGAAGGTGATTTCCTTGAATTCTTCGATCAGATTGTCAAGATACACATGATATGGTATCAACTTCTCGTCTTTGGTCTTCCATTCGCCATTGGTCTGCTTGATGATAAGCTGTGAGTCTCCAAACACTCGTAGCTTCTTGACGCCCAAGATTATGGCTTCCCTTAAGCCAGCGATGCATGCTTCGTACTCTGCCATGTTGTTGGTGCACTCGAATGCGATGCTCCTCGAGATAGGAATAGGGACATCGTCTGGAGAGTAGAGGATTGCTCCAATACCACTCCCTTTAGAGTTTGCTGCGCCGTCGAAGAATAATGTCCATTCATCTTTCTTCTTCTTTTCATCCTCTTCAATGAGCAAGAGATCTTCATCAGGAAAGAACGTCTTGAGCGGCTGATAGTCCAGGAGAGAGTGAGCGGCAAGATGATCGGCGAGGGCCTGCCCCTTGATTGCCTTTTGAGTGACATAGGTGATGTCAAACTCAGACAAGAGTAGCTGCCATTTAGCTATCCTTCCAGTGAGTGCCGGCTTCTCGAACAGGTACTTGAGCGGATCCATGTGAGCGATGAGGAGAATAGGGAATGCAATCATGTATTGACGGAGTCGCTGAGTTGCCCAGACTAGGGCGAGGCAAGTCTTCTCGATCGGGGAATACCTGGTCTCATAGTCGGTGAACTTTCAACTCAAATAGTATATTGCTTGTTCCTTCTTCCCGGTCTCGTCGTGTTGGCCGAGGACACAGCCAATGGCTTCTGCTGCTACTGAGATGTATAACAATAGTGGTCGTCCGGGAGTGGGCGGCACTAGGACTGGAGGATTCATGAGATATCTCTTGATGTGATCGAAGGCGACTTGGCAATCATCATTCCATTCTTTTGGAACGTTTTTTCGGAGGAGCTTGAATATGGGCTCACAGATAGGTGTGAGCTGTGCGATGAAGCGACTGATGTATTGAATTCTGCCGAGGAAGCCACGAATTTCTTTCTCTGTTCTAGGAGGGGGCATCTCGATGATTGCTCTGGTTTTGGTCTCGTCGACCCTGATGCCATCCTTGCTCACCATAAAGCCGAGGAGCTTACCTCCCACTGCACCGAAGACACATTTCTGAGGGTTGAGGCGGAGCTTGTACTTTTCTAATCTGTTAAATAATTTTTTCAGATCTTCAAAGTGTCGTTCAATTGTGCGAGATTTGACGATCATGTCGTCCACATATACTTCGAGCTCTTTGTTCATCATGTCATGGAATAGTGCTGTCATTGCTCGCTGATATGTTGCTCCTGCATTCTTCAGACCGAACGGCATCACCCTGTAACAGAAGGTTCCCCAGGGAGTGATGAACGATGTCTTCTCGCGATCTTCGACGGCCATCTTGATCTGATTGTAACCTGAGAACCCGTCCATGAATGAGAAGATCTTGTATCCAGCAGTGTTGTCGACCAGAGTGTCGATATGTGGCAAAGGGAAGTCATCTTTTGGACTGGCTTTGTTGAGATCTCGGAAGTCGATGCACATTCGAACCTTGCCATCCTTCTTCGGTACTGGTACAATGTTGGCGAGCCATTCAGGGTAATTGGAGACTACCAAGAATCCCGGGTTGTATTGTTTGATGACTTCATCTCAGACTTTCAGGGCCCACTCTGGCTTCATTCTTCGAAGTTTCTGCTTCACTGGCTTCATATCTGCCTTGGTTGGCAGATGGTGTACAACGAGCTCTTCATCGAGCCCCGGCATGTCTTCATATGAGAATGCGAAGTTGGACAATCTTGGAGCTAGGAACTCTATCATTTTCTGTTTCATCTCAGGTGGCAACGATTTTCCAATGCGTACTTCCCTAGGGATCTTAGGCGTCCCCAAGTTTACTATCTCGAAATCATCGGCTACAACATTGGCTTTAGATTCAAACTTTTTGAGGAGATCCTCTAGTTCGGGAGCTGGATCATCATCTTCCTCGTCCCGAGCTTCGTCCAGACCCATGAGTTCGAATTCTAATTCGATGTCGAAATCATATGATTCGACTTCAAACTCATGCGACTCATTAGACGAACTTGGCACACTATTGAATGCAGGAAAAGAAATATTTTTTAGTTTTTGAGATTTTTCTGAAATGGAAATACTAGATGTTTTTGGCTTTTGAAAGTTTTTGATTTTTTTGGATTTTCGAAATTCACGGGACTTTGAACAAGCGGGCATTGCAGACCATGATTGATCCCAACTTGTTCCAAAGTTCCGGTCGCTGCTTAAACAGGCGTTTTTTTTTTGGAAGCCAGAGCCCTCAGATGGCTCTTTGGCTGATTCAAAAGTGAGGGGAACAGATGACCATTCAGGACCCCACACTTCCTCCCCTGAAGAGGTGGGGGTTGATGATTTAGGCGAAGCATCATGGTCTGGCCCAATGACCATGACTTCTTGCTGGTCGGGTTTGAGATCTGAGTCGCACTCAGTCCCTCCCGGATCACTTACCTCGCATTGCAGTTCGTCTGGTTTCACAGTGAGACACAAGTTTAGAACCTGGACATCAGACCAATCTAGGGCTGGCCACTTCCCTTTCTTGGTCCAATGGATGGGCTGCTTCTGCCCCTGGCTGATGATTGATGATGTTGACTTTGCAGAGATAGGCAAGTCGTGCCCCTTGCTAATTGGTGCTGAGATGGGCGAGTTGTGCCCCTTGCTGATTGAAGTGGGCAGGTTGTGCCCCTGGTTGAGAGAAGTGGGCAAGTTGTGCCCCTGGTTGGGAGCAGGTGTCAGAGTAACCTGGTCCTGAAGCTGCTGTATTTGACTTCCTTTTTCGTCTTCATCCTTTTCTTCTTCTTCTGGAGGCTTAGATGGTTCGAGAATCTGATCCCATCGAATGGGAGGCCATGTGGCCCAAACTAGGCTCATCGGGAGGCCTTTGTGTAGTGCGGTCGGTTGATTCCCTCCTGGATCTTTGTAAGGTTCTCCTGGCTTGACGAATCGGATGGGCGAGCATCGAAATTTCTTCCTTCTTTTGTCCATGAAGGTTGCCTTATATCCGAGTCCCCACTTGCGTTGGTTATATACCAGCGGTACCTTTCTGGATTTGAAGTGATTCTTCATTCGGTATTTGAGGCTCAGACGCTCTGCCGGTGAAAAGACACGTTCCACCCTTATTGGTTCTGGATTGGCGATAGAGTTCACAGTCTCGAATTCGAAACTATGAAACGGGATGTCTTCTTCAGAGTGCTGGATATCGATGACCGGGATGTCTGGTTCAGTGGCAGCAGCATTGGAAGGAATGATGGCTCCTTCTCTGCATGGATAGAGATCACTTGATTTCCACAGATATACTTCACTCGTTGATGCAGGGTTGATGGCACAGCTCCAACCTTGTGCAACCACGGTCGTCCGAGCAACATGTTGAAAGAGGCTGATATATCCAGAACTTGGAATGTGATGGTGGAGACTTCCGGACCTATCTGTACCTCTATGTCGACCTCCCCTTCCACTGATCGGCGGGTGTTGTCGAATGCTCTGACGCATATGGTGCTGGGTCGGAATGAAGAAGGACTGATTCCCAGACGTTCTGCAGTCTTGAGTGGGCAGACATTTAAGCTTGAGCCATTATCGATAAGGACCAGCGGAACACAGAGGTCTTTGTATCGTAAGGCTATGTTGAGGGATCGCCCATGATCACGTCCCTCTGGTGGCAACTCATTATCTGTGAAGGTGATGGCGCGCGGAGCCAGGAGTTGTCCAATCATCAAAGCTATCATTTCTGGTGCCGTATCGGAGGAGACATGAGCATCGTTCAAGGTTTTGACAAACATTTCTCGGTGTATGCGAGATGTACAGAGTAACTCCCATACTGAGATTTGTGCAGGGATTGACTTGAACTGATTCGCCACATCGTATGGGGCTTCATTTTTGTTGCCGAGGCCTGAAAGAGCGCCTTTGGTATCTCCTCTGTTCTGATTATCTCTTCGGATGCAACGCCCATTGGGATTCATGTTCCCCACTTCCGCACATTCTGGATAGTGCCATGGAACCTCTTTGTAGTTTTCCTCCCTTTTGCCTTCTAGGACCACCGGTTCTTGCAACGGTGCTGTTGTAGGTACCAGATCTTCCTCGTATGGAGCTTTTGCCTTGAGGACTACATTGTTGCCTGTGCTGAAGGGGTAATATCGAGGCTTGTCTTCATAGACCACATAAGGTCGTGGTCCTGGCTTGACTGTTCCTGGGGCGGGAGGCTCCCATGGAATGAATACTGGTCCTCTTGATATGGCAGGAGGTTTCTCTGTTCGTCCGAGTTGCCGTAGCGTGATTGATACGCCTCTGGGACTTGCCCCTTGCAATATGACAGGCTTGACTGGAAGAGCTCCTTCCAAGACAACGGGCTCTTGCTGCTGATGAGTGTAATCCTTCCATTGCGGATTAGATTGTTCTGGAGTTGCCCCTTGCAAGATGACAGGTTCGTATGTGGGCTCAATGTATGATTGTGCTCCTTCCAGGATGACTGGTTCCCAACATGAGGGGCCGTAAGATGCCCCTTGCACAACTGGCACATCATATGGAAATGCTCCTTCGAGTACTACTGGCTCGAGGACTGGAGGAGGAAAGGGACTTGCCCCTTGCATGATCGGAGGAGGACTTGTCAGCCCATAAGTGTAAGCATGAATGGACTGGATGGGGGAGAAGAAGCGATCGAGATGGTCCCCTTCTTCTATACTATTGACTGCAGGGCCACGAGACGAACTGGGGTCCGTTGGATGTTGAGGCAGAGGATTCTGAAGAATGTTGGTGGAAGCTGCTGGAGAAGTTCCAGGGACCGAGATGACGATCTTGCGGTCATCAATCAGGTCTTGTATGGCATTCTTCAAAGTATAGCATCTATCAGTGGCGTGGCCACATCCTTGATGATAGGCGCAATACTCATTTTCTCGGTAGTTTGGTGGTAAAGGATGAGGAGGAGACCTAGGTGTCATCAGAGTGAGTAACTGCTTTTGTACCAGCGTAGTCATGATTTGACTAAGTGGTTGACTGAGTGGAGTGAACTTCCTGGACTCCCTGTGATTCTGCCTGTTCTGGTATGAGTATTGGCCGTTTCCTCTGAACTGCTGCTGTTGTCGAGGTGGTTGTGGCTGAGGATTCGGTTGTGGCTAATACCGCTGAGGCTGATGCTGAACTTGATTCTGCTGATACTGTTGACGTCCCTGTGGGGGAGCATGTTGATTTCCTTGAGTAGTGGTATCGATGTTGTTTACCTCTGTTGGGCGGGGAGGAGAACCACTGCGGTTTCCATTCCCATGCCCGATAGGTCTTCCTTCCACTCTGTTCCTCTTGACTGGAGTAGCCTGATGAGGCCATGGGGAGATTGTCCCGGCCCGGATTCCTGCTTCGACTTGCTCTCCAGCACGGATTAGCTGCGAAAAGTTCGCATATGGATGCGAGATGAGATACCCGGATATGCCTGGATATGTTGAATGAACAATCATGGAGATTTGTTCTTCATCGTCGATAGGCGTTCACATTCGAGCTGCCATAGCTCGCCAACGTCCCACATAAGCTGATAGTGTTTCATCACTCCTTTGCCTGAGAGCTGCGAGGTCGGCTCTTCTGGGTGCCATGTTGAGATTGTATGCGAATCTGTCGACGAAAGCCTGGGAAAGCTGTTCCCATGTTCTGATGCGGTGGCAGTCCAATGAAGTGTACCAATCTAGGGCATCGCCCTTCAGAGATTTTTGGAACAAACGAATAAGGGCCCCTTCATTTCCTGCGATTGCACTCAGCTCTCCGCAGAAAGCCTTGAGATGTGCTGTGGGACAACCGTTGCCATCGTATCTCTTGAATTTTGGTACCTCAAAGTTTTGAGGTACTTGAGCATCTGGGAAAGGACACAAGTCTCTGAACTTGGTCGAAGGTAAGTCGATTCCTTGCTGTCGCTGAAGCTGATTTTGCAAGATCTGGAACTGCTTCCGCAACTCGTCCAGTCCTGAGTGATCTGTTCGAGTGACCGGTGCCTCCTGGAGTAAGGCACGTTCTTCTTCGGCATAGTGGTCGATGTCTTCAACCCTATGGGCTTGCTGAAAAGCAACCGCGGGTTGCTGAAATTGATTTGATGATTGAACTGGATTCTGATGAACTTGTGCTTGAAAGGATTGTAACTGAACTGGAGATTGTACTGAAGGTTGAACTGGAACTTGCTGGAAATTGACTGGATTTTGCTGAATTGAAGATTGGTGAAAATTAACTGGAATCCCATCGGCGGGGATATGCTGGAATTGAAAAGTGCTCCTGTTTGCAGGAGGCTGAGATGCTGGGAAGTGACCCCCTTGTTGGGTATTCGCCACTGTCCGCTGATTGATGTGGGCTTGACACTGACCCCCGTTGTGGGCATTCGCCAGTGCTGTCCCTGTTGCTGGAAATTGAATTGAAATCCCATCGGCGGGGATGTGCTGGAATTGAAAAGGTGTCCCATCGGCGGGGACATGCTGAGATCTACTGAGATTGTTGTTTGCAAGATTGACTGGAAGCTGACTGGATGTTCCTGCAACGGAAGTGCTCTGAGATGGCCTTGTCGTCGCAGGAAGATATTGAGAAGGATGCCCCATAGCGAAGGGCTGAGATGGCTGCTGTCGGTAGTCTTGGGCAGACTCCGATGGTTGTGCTTGATTTGAACTGGAGGCCGGGAGGACCCGGCATGGTTGCTGAGATTGCTGAACTGGGCCAACTTGATTGTTGGCTGCTGCGGTGGCTTGTGCTTGCATGAATTGCAAGAGCATTTCTTGCATTGCTCTCACTCCTTGTGCCAATTCTTGTATGATTGGCGTATTATCAATGGGCTATTGCGCTGGAGGTTGCGCTTCGGTCATTTCAAGAGCAGGGAAGTGATGAGTTTCTTCTTCGTGGTCAGACATGGCTTGCTGAGCCCGAGTGCGGATTATGCTGCGGAAGGGAAGGTGTCTCCGAACACGTTGAGCTCGAGGTGGCGCAATGGTGAGGACTATACTCTACTCTTTTTGGGTTTTGGGATTTTCTTTTTTTTTTTTTTTTGGAATTTTTTTTTTTTTTGGGTTTGGGTAGAATGCTATACAGATGAGACTGTATGAGGATTAATGACTTTCAAGTACGGGAAGGATTCTGTTTTCAAGTCGGATCACGACTAGTGGGACTAGCTTATCCCCAGTGGAGTCGCCATTCTGTGGACCCTCGCCGATTTTCCGCGCTCCCCACACGACGTTCTTCTCCCTTCCCCTTTCCTTTCGAAACAGAAGGAGATGAGGATGCGTGAGTGCGAAATCGCCGTTTGTGCCACTGGCTTGCCTCGTTCTCGAGGGCTTCGTTTGGTTGTCGTGTTAAGCTGGATATGTTTAAGTGTGTTTATATAAGACCAGAGTCGCCACTAGCCAGTTACTTCGAATCTACAGTCGGCTAGACCCCGTAGAAACGTTAGAGAAGGGAATCCGAAGATTCCTTCCTCTAAAATGACTCCTGTTGATCTGCGGCCAGAGATTCAAGGTAAGGGATCACGGTTACAGGGTGGGAAGAGGTTAAGCACCCCACACACTGCCCGTACCGAAGTACGGTCTCTACTTCACAGAATCGATCGAATACTTGAAAGTCTAGTTTAATCCTCGTATATTCTCATGGATGACATGATGCATGAATACGGGTCTGAACAGTAAGAGTTTCTGATGGGCAGGTTCCAACAACGGGCAAGCCCAAAGCGTACGCTCGAACTGACAGGTGCTTAATGTAAGACGTATGCAGTGTGCTTGAATGATCAAGGTGTTTTATGGTGAAGCATGAATGCAGGTCTGAACAGTAAGAGTTTCTGATGGGCAGGTTCCAACAACGGGCAAGCCCAGAGCGTACGCTCGAACTGACAGGTGCTTAATGTAAGACGTATGCAGTGTGCTTGAATGATCAAGGTGTTTTATGGTGAAGCATGAATGCAGGTCTGAACAGTAAGAGTTTCTGATGGGCAGGTTCCAACAACGGGCAAGCCTAGAGCATACGCTCGAACTGACAGGTGCTTTAATATGAAGACATATGCATGTGTACTTGACGGATCAAGGTGCCAGTAGTGAAGCAGGGGGGTTGGAAGAAAAGTAAATAGTGCACTTATGCTAGATGCAAATGAGATGATGCTGGAATAGAGTAGCTGGATGGACGGAGGTGTCGCAAGGGTTGGCTTCGAGTGGTTGGATCAAGACTTGGATGGCTTGGGAGGCTTGGACCAATGGTCAGGCTGGGCTGGACCAGGGCTAGGCTCTCCTCACTCGGGCTCTCCTTGGTGGAAAAATGGGCTAAAGGGTGGAGAGATGGACTCAGAGCTCTCGGGCTGAAATGGACTCGAATGGCTTGTTGAAATGAGAAGGGGAGGGGGGTATTTATAGCAGCAGAGAGGGGCACTCTCGTAATTTTTTCCGGGCGGCCTGCCATGGGCTGCCCGTATGGCCGCTTCTCGGTTTCCAGCGAGTACGGTCGCTCCCTCGGGGCTACTGTTGGACTCGCTGGTCGACTCAGTGAGTTGACTCAGTGGGTCGACTCGGTGGTTTGACTCGACGGGTTGACTCGGTGTTTTGACTCGACGGGTTGACTCGACGGGTTGACTCAGCGGGTTAACTCAGCGGGTTGACTCAGCGGGTTGACTCAGTGAGTTTGACTTTTTTGAGATTTTTTGATTGGCCTTTTTTATGGGGGGTTTTTCAGGGTGGTTTTTAGGACTGGGTTGACTGGGTTCAGGCTTGAACTGGGCTATGGAATGGGGCTGACAAGGGTGAGTTTGGCTGAGTTTGGACTTGGGATTTGGGGGTATGGTCCTCCATTCAACCAGCTATCTCTACCAACAGTGTAGCCGAAAGTGGGGTGTCTACAATGTGATATCATTATTTTAGTAATTCTTCATTTAAATTTAGGTCGTGGTTGATGAAAAGGTCGTTAGATAAGGTATTAGTGTTTTGATGAATCATTAGGGATATTTCACGGGCGACGCATTGTCTATGATTCAAACCTAAGTTATCTTAAGACCTAAGTTAGGTTCACCTCAAATTATGATACGTGTGTTTAGAAAGGAAGAGTAGAGCAAAGAGAAACTAACTTGGAAGAGCAATGGTTAAAAGATGAACGTTTAAGAATAGAAACAATGGATGGACTCCTTACCTAGAATCCATGATATATGAAATAATAAAACACAACCCAAAAACCTTAGATGAGGAAGAGATTAAACGGTAGACATTTACTTAGGATTCCTTATGTGAATTTCTAAGAAAGTAATCCTATGGAAAAGAAAATCAACCAGAAATTCCAAGATGAATCACTCACCGATATGACGATCTCTAGGCTCCAAACAAGCCCAAACTTGAATCTGAGTTGGCTCAGTTTGGAAATAGAGAAGAAGTTTCTTCTTCCTTCCTTCTTTCTTTCTCCTTTTTCTTCCTCCTTTCTTCTTCTCTTTTTCTTCTACTCCTCTCCTATGCTGATTGGGGTGCTGCCCCTACAGCTACATCAGCCCCGCTCACATTGCCTCCCTCTCTCTCTCTCTCTCTCTCTCTCTCTCTCTCTCTTTCCCACCGCTTCTCTCTCTCTCTCTCGTTTCTCTCTCTCTCTCTCTCTCTCTCTCTCTCTCTCTCTCTCGTTTCTTCTCTCCTCCTTTTTCCTTCTTCCTTTCTTTCTCTTTCTTCTTTTCTTCTTCTTTTCCTTCCTCTTCTTCTTTCTTACTGCCCGAGCAAGAGTGGCCACAGCAGCAACAGTAGCACTCGGGCTACCTCTCACTCTCCTTCTCTCTCTCTCCAACGACCCACTCTCTCTCCTTTTCTCTCTCCAACTTCTCTCTTCCTTTCTCCAACAGTTCCCCCTCCCTATCTCTCTCACTGTTTCTTCTGAAGGGACGCAGTAGGAGGGCCGGCCTTTTATAGCCGAGCACGCACGACCGTACGCACGCTGGATGAATCCGAATCCAACTTGGATTCGGATTCCGTAACCTGCAAACTCGGCTAATTTGGATCGTTGGAATGGTAAGTGGGGTCCACACGACCCTAACGAAGCAATCCCCTATCTACCATGCGCAGCAATGGCCAGGATCTTGGCCTCTTTTGATTTGGACGGAGAATTCAAGAAGCGCGGATAGACGACCGATGTGGGATATTTTCAAGGGGACACCATGCGTGAGGAAGGGTGTTCAATTGGACGGCTTGGATCTTAAGAGTGGGGCCTACCGACGGACGACGTGGACGTTGCAGTCGGACAGCGTCCGCTTGCTGTTACAGCCGAACGAAGAAGACGGCTTCCGTCTTCGCAATACACACGGTCAACGCCTGTTGACCGGACGCGTGAATGGATCGCTTGGATGATGAATGTGGGGTCCACAGATGAACGGTGCGAACGGTCTGCTGGGTCGGGCGGACGCTGTAACAGCGTCCGAAGAAGACGCGGTTGCTGTTTCTTTTTTTTCTTTTTTTTTTATCTACGTTGCACGTATGGGACGTGCGTACGCTGACCAGATCAGTGGGGTCCACCCGAGACGGTCCAACAACGGACGGCGTGGATGAAGCAGCGGACAGCGTCCGCTCGCAGCAGCTGCCGCGAACGAAGAACGAAGAACGAAGAAGAAGAAGAACCTCCGCACTCGCGGTCAACGCGGGTTGACCGGGTCTGTGTGGTGCATGCGGTGCACGTGGGTCCCACCGTGATGTATATGCAAAATCCACTCCAATAGATATGTAGGCCACATGATTTTAGGCTATAACACCAAAAATGAGACGGTTCCGAAGTCAGATGGCCCACTTATGGCCGGATTTCTGATTAGGGCGTTTGTAGGATGATCGGAGGGTTGAAATTTGACATGTATGGTTGGATCGTGTTCTAGAACTAGTACATAGAATTTTGTACGATTATGATCGCCGAAAATCAAGATACTTGAAATGGTTCTATAACTTAAGTTTAACTAATGGCATTTTCGAAACTATTGTAGATTTATAAGTTTTGCGAAATCTGACACTTGCATGCTATTCTAGGGTTCTTGTTGAGACATTTTAATGAAGGGGCCATACTAAAATTTCTTACAGATTAATTAATACTAATTTATCAATATTAAAGTTATTTAATTTCTTAAATAATAAACTAATTTATAATTTAGATTATTCTAAAATCTTAGGGTGTTACAACCACACCCGAGCAGGCTCATAAGGCTAAGAAATCACTGGTTTAAGGATATGCCTTGTGATGGACACGATGTACGGGTCTTATTTATGGACAAACATGTGTACAGGGAAATGTACAGCGGTTTACATTGCTCGCGTAATTCGGAATTGAAGTGGACGGTTAGATCTCCTAGTCTAGTAACGACAAATTATTCTAACGGTCGGTCTGTCGACTTAACTAAGTGCACTAAGTTTTTCAGAGGCCTGACAAGTTGTCTGGACATGTATAAAATGTATACATGTGTGTATGCGTGTGAACCATACAGCTTAGAATATAATTTCTCACATGTGAACACGCACTCGTGTACTTACTCGTGCGCCCAAATTTTTGGGGTATTACAGAGCTCCTCGTCTATTGAGGAAGCTAATCTTGCCAGTGAGTCTGCATTAATATTTAAAGTTCCTGGGACCTAAACGATCTCGTAGTGATCGAAGCGGGATAGCAGTTCTGCTAGATATGCACACATCTTGTTCCCTTTTGCTTGATATTCTATGGTCACCTGTCCGACCACTAACTATGAATCACTGTGCACCTTCAATTTTTGGACTCCTATATCAAAGGCAAGGCGAAGGCTGGCCAGGAGGGCTTCATATTCAGCTTCATTATTAGAGGCTCGGAAGCCGAATCGAAGCCCATACTGGACTTTCACTCTGTTTGGTGAGGTTAAGATGAGACCAGCTCCACGACCTTGCGAATTAAATGACTCGTCGACGTGTAAGGACCATGCAGATGCTGTAGGATCATTTCCCGTAGAACTCTCTAGCAGTTTTTCTCTGGTAGGTCAGTTCGACTCACAGTCGTGCTGGTCGTCCGGGGAGTTAGTTAATTCAATAATGAAGTCGGCGACCGCTTGACCTTTGATCGCAGCTCGAGGTCAGTATCGAATGTCAAATTCGCCCAGTTCGATGGCCCACCTGGTAAGACGACCTGAAAGTTTTGGTTTCTGCAACACTTGGCGCAGTGGCTGATCAGTTAATACTGTTATTGGGTGTGCATGAAAATAGGGTCGTAGTCGCCTCACTGATGTGACCAGAGCCAATGCTAATTTTTCAACGCACGAGTACCGAGTTTATGCATCGAGAAGAGCTTTACTGACATAGTAAACCGGCCTCTGTGTTCCCTGATCGTCGCGGATTAAGGCTGAGCTGACTGCCACCGGAGAGACTGTCAGGTATAGAAGTAGTTCTTCACTTGGCAGTGGTTTGGATAGCAAAAGAGGATATCCGAGGTAGGCCTTGAGCTTAAGGAAGGCCTACTCGAATTCTGGTGTCCAGGTCATTTCTTTGAACTTACGAAGTTATTTAAAGAATAGGAGACATCCATCCATAGCTTTGAAAATAAATCGATTAAGGGCTGCGACCCGACCAATAAGGCATTGAACTTCTTTCACAGAGGTGGGCGAGCTTATGTCGATCAGAGCTCAGATCTTCTTTAGATTGGCCTCAATTTCACACTGATTTACCATGAAACCAAGAAACTTTCCTGAGCCTACGCCGAAGGCGCATTTGCTGGGATTGAGCTTCATCTGGTACTTACTTAAAATCTCGAACATGGTGAGGAGGTCGTTACGTGGTTTTTCGATTTCAAGATTTTAACAAGCATGTCGTCCACGTAAACCTCCATGGTCTTACTGATCTGGTCTGCAAACATTTTATTAACCAGACGTTGATATGTCGCTCTGGCATTTTTGAGCCCGAAAGGCATCACTTTGTAGCAGTACAAACCTCGATCTGTAACAAATGTTGTTTTCTGTCTGTCGGGAGTGTACATCTGAATTTGATTATACCCAGAGTAGGCATCCATAAAGTTGAGCAGCTCGTACCCCGACGTTTCATCGACGAGCTGATCTATTCTGGGCAGCGGAAAGTTGTCCTTCGGGCAAGCGTTGTTTAGGTCGGTGTAGTCGATACAGACTCTCCATTTCTCGTTGGCTTTCTTCAATAAGGCAACTTTGGCAAGCCAGTCTGGATAGCGTATCTCTTGGATAAATCCTGCCCGACGTAGTTCTGGACTTCTTTTCAATCACAGCGTATCTTTCTGTGTTAAAGGGATGCCGTTTTTAGCGAACTGGCTTGAAGGTCGACATTTAGCCGATGCACCATCACTTCAGGACTTATTCCTGGCATATCTTGATGGGACCATGCGAAAACATCTGCATGCTCCTTCAGAAATATAATCAGTCTTTTCTATACGTCGCTTTCCAGCTGATATCCAATCTTCACAACATGAGTCGGGGCATCGTCAATAAGTGGGATTTCGACCAACTTTTCGATGGGAGATCCACGCTCTTCTGTTTCTCCCCTTAGATCCAGAGGGGTCGTATGTGAGACAGTTGGAACCGAATTTTTATTTTTTCCTCATAGGGTCAACTCATAGCATCGACGAGCTTCCTGTTGGTCTCCTCTGACCACTTCGACCCCATCGTTGGTTTCGAACTTCATAGCCAGGTGGTAGATGGAAATACTAGCTTTGAGAGCTCGAAGGATGGGTCGGTCGATGATCGCATTGTAGGTGAAAGGGGTGTCGACAACGAGAAAATAGACCATAGTCATTTTCTGATTAGGCTTTTCCCCCGTTATGACCGAAAGAGTTATTTCTCCTTCTGACATAACGTTATCTCCTGTAAATCCGGTCAAAGCGGTTTTGACCGGTCTTAACCTAGATCGGTCAATTTTCATCTTCTCGAATGCTGTGGCGTACAAGATGTCTGCCGAGCTCCCTGTATCGACCATCATCCTGTGGAGTTTCTTGTTGGCGACCACCATTGCTACTACAAGGGAATCATCATGTGGATGTAGGACGCCTCGGGCGTCCTCCTCAGTGAACGTTATTGCAGATGAGGTAACCTTTGCGACCTTTGAAGGTCGACTGGTTGTGTTTATGAAGGGCCCTAGTTGCAACGTTCTCCCTTGTTGTACATAGGCCTTTCGGGAGTTGCTAGAGTCCCCGGTGATTGGCCCACCAAAGATCATGTGGATTTCTTCCACAGGATCATTGTTGATCTATTCGTCAGTCTGCCCTACAGCCCTCCGGTCCTCCTGACGCTAGGTGATGTAGCCTTTTAAGAATCCTTGCTGAATAAGGGTTTCTATTTATCGTTTCAACTCAAAACAATCTACAGTGTTATAACCATGGTCTTTATGATATAAGCAGTACTTTGATTTCGACCTCCTATTGGGGTCGATTTTTATCTTCACGGGTCTTCCGAACATGTGCTTGCCTTTTTCCACCAAATACACTTGCTCGATGGTCTTGTTGAGCGGCGTATACTTCTCAAATCGCGGATCAAGGAATTGTTCCAACCTGGTGATCTCCAATCTGGCTTGTGCTTTTTCGAGCTGCTCCCTTCTTGACGATCTTTGTTTTTGGAAGGTGATCTATGTTCGTTGACTAACTCCTCCGCGTTGATATGTTTAACAGCTCGATCTAAGAACTCTGCGACAGACTGGGGTGGTTCTTCACCAACAGACCAGAAGAACTTTTTATCATGTAATCCTCCGATCACAGTGTGGAGTAGTACATCCTGAGAGAGATTTTCCACCTGTATAACTTTGGTATTGAAACGTCTGAGGTAGTCTTTTAAAGACTCATCCTCTTTTTGTTTGACCCCAGCGAGATGGGTTGAATGCTTCCTCAGGTCGGTACTCCCGATGAACTGAGTAGCGAAGGCCCTACTTAACTGGGCAAACGAGCTGATTGACCTCAGCTTTAGGTTACAAAACCAAGTCCACGCTAAGCTCGTCAATGAAAACGGGAAGGCCTTGCACATGATATGTCCGTTAGTTCCGAGAAGTTCCATTCGGACCTTAAAATTTTTCAAATGCTCGGCTGGATCTCCTATTCCGAAGTATTGTTCGAGCTAAGGGATTTTAAATCCTCTAGGAAGTGGTTCCTCACGGATTTCTTCAGTGAATGGTGATTCAGAGGAATCGACCAATGCATCCACTGCAATAGGTTCTCGGGCACGCTGTGCTCTCTGGACATCGCCTACCCATTCACGGAGTTCTTTCAGCTCTGCCTCCAGTGGGTTTATATTGTCATCCACTCGATCAGCTACATCAAAGTCGGCTCGAGCATGATCTAAACGAGCTGATCTTCTTTCTTTGAGCCTATGGCGCAGGTCGCTTGCATGCAAATCCATTGCTGATTGAGATTTTGCCTTCGTTGCTCGACTAACAACTTCATCTTCTTCGACACGTTCCTGATTTGGAATGGGTCGCTGAGAACATTGTGGTTATGGAGTTTGACGAGATCGTTGAGATTGTTGAGGTTGGGGACGAGATCGTTGAGGCTCGTCATGGTTTTTATAATCCGAAGTTGGCTGAACCAAGCCGGTTAAGAGAGCCTTAATTTCATCAAGTCTTTGATTGATATAACCGAATCGTTTGTCTACACCCCCCAGTCTTTTGGTGACACCTCCCACTTGTTCTTTGAGAGCGGACAATTTGACCCCGTGATTGCGAGATCTCTGTTGTCCGCCTTGCTGAACAAAGTGAGAGGACGTTCCGCCAATCTAGATGGCAGGCGTTTCGTGAATAGACCCTTCGTCGTCGGAACATGGAGCTTCAGAAGGTCTAGCAATTTTGGGAGCCTTCCCCTTGTATTTTATTTTCCCAGCCATCATAATTCTGCTTGAGATGGAAGGAGCGTCTTGAGCTTTTGGGTGAGAATACGGCTTTACAGTCGAAGTTCCCACAAACGGCACCAACTGTTGTTGCTGAGATTTCAACAACGAACGAGGTGAAGTTGACGATCGATCTCACCAGATGTAGAGAGAGGTTGATCTCCCTCTGAAACCTACAAGGATAAACAATGGCTAAGGGAGGGGCCGGGGACTGGCCGTTAGTCCTCCGATGCCTAAGTCAGTCCAAGCTTTTCTAATAAGTAATATCTTTCGTGAGTAAGAGTTTTCGTACCTTTTTGGTAAAGAGGAGGTATCCATTTATAGAATTAGGTCTTGGAGTTGCGTTCTATAAGGAAACGTAATTCTTATGGAGAAGATCTCGGATCCCCGAGATCCCCAAGCCGTTCCGTAGTTGTTGGAGACATTTATGCACCAATTGACGATTCTTCGAATCCCTTTCCCATTATCTCAGCATAAGCCTAAGATCACGGGATTGACACGATAAGACTCAACTCGTCACATGGCCGAGGTCGGTTCTTCGTCGGAGTCTGGAAGTCAGTCTCAAGGTCAGATTGAATGATTCCGACTTGTTTTCAGGTCGGTCAGGTTTGTCAGGTTGGTCAAGTCTGACCTGAGGTCAGCTCGTATTTTACCTATAACAGACCGCACTATAAAAAAAAATAATGGGGATAAAGATGTCCACCGTTGAAACCATCCTAGGGCTCACAGTGATGTTGATTTGTCTTCCAACCTGTTGATAATGTCACAGAGACTTGGATGAAGGGAAAACACAAATATCAGCTTGATCTAAAACTTTTGTTGCCCCCAAGAAGCTTTCATTGGTAGGCGTTCAATTCCCACTTTTTTTTTTGTACTCTGGTCTAGTTAAGCTTTCAATATGCTTCAATTTGGGGCTCATGACCTAAAATGAGCTCCTCACGATAATCCATGTTCGGCTCAAAGAAGCTGAATAGAGTTCGCTTCCTTGTGTTGTGACTTAGCATTACCAGATGTGTTACTCCATTGTGGTCCACATGATGAGGTCTGATGATCAGAACCATCCAAACTCTGGAGGGCATATTATACTAGTGACGTTGAGAAATTTACACTGAATGAATGATCCTTGCCATGATTGTTCATGGATGGACGTAGAACACTGATGAAAAAGTCAGCTAAAATTCAATTTCAACTGATCACATTCAACTCCAAAAATTGAAGCTTAGGTGATGTAGAGGGTGTGGCAAGTCTCTACATGAAGAGAATGGACAAAAAGAAGAACCAACAAAAGACCACCACAAAAGGGTTGAAGGCGGTGAAAATGTTCAAACCAGTTAGTATTGCCGACCGGTCGGACCCAATAAGGACCGATCGGCAGACTAGTCGGAATCAATTGAGGAATTAGTCCAAACTCACTGGATTATTTTTGCCAAAATGCAACTAGTCGTGCATCTGACAGTCCTACTCAGACCTGTCGTGGACAGGTCGAGTGGATTCCAGAGACATACTGGACTCTCTGGACCTTCTTAGACCGGTCGCCTGACCGGTCGTCCAACTTCTAGTGGATTCCCGCGAACTTGCTATTTTTTATTTTCTTTTCGTTTTAAGAGTTGTTTCTCTTTCCTTTTACAATTAGGACACCTAGGCTACGAAGCTTAGGGTTTAATTAGTATAAATAAGGTGTTATTTCTGATTTTAAGGAGATATTAAATAATTTTAATACAATTTCCAGAGTTTTCTCTGTTTTGGTTCGTGTTCTTCGAGTTGCCCCTTGAGCAATCAAGGAAGATCGGGTTGTTTGCTCGATAGATCCGTGGATTCGGATTAGTTATCTTACGAGAGAGACGGTGATTGGTCTTTTTCCACCTACGACTGTGCCAAGTTGGCATCAGAGCGAGGCTTTACCTCGGGTGATGGCTTCTGGCGACAATCGAGGTAACAATCCTACTGACGGTAATCAGGAGATTGCGTTTCTAGCGGAGAAGATGGATCTTTTCCAGAGATCTATGGAGACTTCGATACAAGGGTTATGGGAGTCCATTGATCAACTCACCGCTGCATTAACACCGCCATAAGTTCCGGTGGTTGCTCAACCACCCACAGTGGGTGTTGGGGGTAATCCAAAGATCCGTCTGGCCCTCCAGGCCACTATTCGATGTCATGTTTATGCGACTTCGGATGACAGTGATGACGAGGTCGAAGACATCCTTGCACGACCTTAGGCACGTGATTATGATCGTGGGGATCATAATGATTACATATACAGAGGTAAGGGGGAACTCCTTTCTTTTAATGGTATGCTTAAAATTGAGGATTTTCTGGATTAGCTAGCAGAAGTAGAAAAATTCTTCGATCACATGGAAGTCCTGGAGGATCGGAAGGTTAAACTAGTTGCATACAAGTTGAAGTCGAGTGCTTCGGCATGGTGTGAGCAATTGCAACTCTCCCGCACCCATCAAAATAAATTACCCATCTGATCATGGCCTCGAATGCGAAAACTTATTTGATCGCGTTTCCTTCCTCATGATTATGAGCAAATCCTATTCCAGAAATACCAAAATTGCCATCAAGGCAATCGGACTGTTGAAGAATATGCCGCTGAATTCCACCAGCTATCATCTTGTAACGATTTAGCTGAAACGGAAGCACAGAGGACCGCAAGGTTTGTTGGTGGTTTACAGCTCAATATCTAGGATCAAGTACACATGCAACAAATATGGACAGTAGAAGATGCGCTACAATTCGCCAATCATGCCAAAACTCGACTCACAAGAGTCCCTGCGTGATCATATCCTCCATCTCGTACACCTCGTATCACAGTGGAACAAGAGGTTCCCTAAGCCAAAGGAAAGGAATCCATTGGAAGGCAAGTCCAACCACTCCTACAACCACGACTCGAGGAGTGGGAGTCAGGGCTCCAAGACCGCAATGCAATGTACCACCCACAGCTGGACTGAGTCAAGCTCCAAATCCTTACGCATGACCCCATCCCAATCATTGTTGGAGATGTGGCCAACTGGGTCACTTGTCCAATACATGTCTGAATCGTCCAGTGGCTAATTTGGACACGAATGAAGGAGAATTCGCTGAGGAAGAACCCAAAGAGGGTGAATATCAACAAGTCGATGAAGAGTGTGATGAGAGAGCTGATGTGATTGAACAAGACCATGGAGAATCTTTAGTGGTGAGGCGTCTGTGTTACACCCCAAGAGTAGAAGCTCACCCCAGCACCATAACATCTTTCGCACCCGATACACTGTGAACGGGAAAATTTGTGAGGTTATCATCGATGGTGGGAGCAGCGAGAATATAGTCTTCCAAGTGGTAGTGGACAAGCTCAAGTTACCGACGACAAAACATCCCACTCCATATTCTATTGGCTGGTGTTCGCTCGCCTCAAGTGCAAGGTTGCGATGTAATAATAATCGGTAAGACCGAGGTTGATCCACTGGGAATTAAGTAAACTAATTCTAATTATTCCAGCAACTTCAAATTCAATTAATTTAGAAGTTCAAGTTCATAAACTAACTTAAAATAGTAAATTGTAAAAATCTGTAATTAAACAGAACTAAGGCTTTCAAGGATCCACTTGTGGTAGCCACATATGAATTCATTCATCTAAGCATAATACAATTAGAATTGAAGTTCCATCTATCTTCTAGTTGGAAGTTTCAACATTCAAACATAAACAATCCCCACTTAAGTTGAAGAATAACATTCTAGTTTTAATGAAGCACGTAAAATTCAAATATATAGCCTTTGAAGTAACAACCATGCCAATGGACTATGGTATGCTCAAGGATTACTACAATTCAAGTCTAATCAAAACAAACATGATAATTCAAAGAATTACAAGGAACCCATGTCCGAAGCACATGAACTCTAAAAAAATCCAAAAATACCAACTTTTATTCAAACTAAAACTTAAAATCCAAACTTAAATAGATTACTTGAATCAAAATGAATTCAACATAATAAATACCATTAAGCTTCATCTCTTAGCCTTAGCTAAGAAGTTTTAGTCGAGCATTATCATGCTTCAACTAAAAACAATGAAAAACTAACAAAAAGCATGAAAAATCGAATTTGGGAAGTTGTAGACGCTCCACGACGATCCTATTCACCTCCCACGAAGTCCCTGATCTTTTATGATGCCTTAGGAAGACACCATAGGTGTCCTTTTATAGTAGAGA
This sequence comes from Liriodendron chinense, assembly GCA_003013855.2. NCBI lineage: Eukaryota > Viridiplantae > Streptophyta > Magnoliopsida > Magnoliales > Magnoliaceae > Liriodendron > Liriodendron chinense. Next base: position 120,055 of record ML058342.1, on the reverse strand, counting down.
GGCTCTACGGCGTCAAAAACTTCCAGAATTGCGCAGTTCTTACGCAATTGCGCATAGAAAAGGGAGATTCAATGAGAAGCTGCTAAAATTACGCATGGCCGACCGGTCTTGACCGGTCGGACCTGTCTGTGGCACGTCTAGAGTGTACAGAGGGGGGGCCGACCTCCTGGTCGATTGGTCTTGACCAGTCGGACCAAACTGGCTGACCGGTCAAGACCAGTCAAGCCTTCTTTCTTTCGCTTTTTTCTTCCTTTCTTTCTTTGGCCCACCTTGGACCATCATCGAGAAGTCTTCTAAATGAAGTCTTTAATCATCAATTGAGTGTAACCCCTCTCTCATTCTTACATCCACAAAACATGCATTAGATGAGTCTTTTAAGTATACAAACCATGCATAGAATGTGATGTAATGGGTTGAAAAAGGTATAAATTAGAGGCTCAACGGCTGGATCAAGAAAGTTAGCGATATTAAGTGCTACAATCCGAATATTGCACACTCAAGTGCAGGTAGCGAAGTATAAAATACTCGGTAGACCGAGGTCGATCCACAGGGATTGGGGTTAAGAACACTTAGAGGAATTAGTTCAGGTGTGAGAGATGAAATCTGATTTATCCACGAGAGTGGAGTAAGTTGTGTGTGGTAAAAGACAAAAATAGAAAAGGGGCTAAAGCATCAGGGATCCACATTTGATTTATCCACAAGGTTTGATTCATTGGTTCTACTATAACTCAATTGGAATCGAATAAAGATCCGTTCCAATCGGAAGATAAAACTGTTAAACCACTTGCATATTTCATAAAAGATGGTGATCTGAACCGATTGATTTGACCATGAAGCACTCGTTAGTTGATTGCAGGGAATTTCAAGCATCCACTGTGCCCGGAGTCGACAATGGATCAAGAAATTGTACAGATCAACAACTTTGCCAACAAGTCAACCGATGAGATCACAATTCATACGATCAAATGCATACTTACAAGATAGGAGGCTTTGATTGACTGATCCAACCGTTAAGATCTCGTCTATCGATCGCAAGGAATCCAAAGCATCCAATGTACCCAGAGTCTATAATGGATCAAAGGATTTTACAAATCGATGACTTTACCTGCACTAGCTCGATGACCGTAGGGAATCCAAAGAATTCATCATGCTCAGAGTCGACGATGGATCAAGGGACTTTATCGATCATGAACTAGCTAATTGGTGTGCAAGGTATCCTAACATCCAACGTGCTCGGAGTCGATGATGGATCAAGGGGCTTACACAACAATAACGTCTGCCGAGGTGGATAACCGAACCAATTAACCAAAGAGAACTCCAACATTCACACACCATTGTTGAACCAAAAGAACTAAAGCTTGTAAATTTCTTCAAAGGCTTCACCCCTAGCCTTAGCTAGAGGTTTAGTCAACCATGCTACAATAGAAGACTAAAACTCACTAAGAAAGAAAATTCTACACTACTCTACACTACAAATGAAAGAAGAAAAGACTAAAGAAGAGAGAACTCTTGGATGGGATGATTCAAATGAGAAGGGATGGCCTCCTTTTATAGCTTTTTGGGAGGCTCCAAGCTTAGGTGGCACTTCAAGCCCAAAGCAAATTTTTAGTTATGTTTGGGAATGGAGTTAGGCTTGGAGTGCCCAAAGCAAACTTTTCTTTTAGGTTCGGGCTTGGAGTTAGGCTTGGAATGCCCAAAGCAAACTTTTCTTTTACGTTTGGGCTTGGAGTTAAGCTTGGAATGACATGTGGCAAGAAAAGTACTCCATGCCTAGGTGTCACTCCAAGCCTAAAGCAAACTTTTCTTTTAGATTTGGGCTTGGAGTGAGGCTTGGATGATGAGGTGGCACTTCCAAGCCTTACACATGTGTTGGGAAGAGAGAGAGAGAGAGAGAGAGAGAGAGAGAGAGAGAGAGAGAGAGAGCTCCTCTTGCTGGAACATGTGCAAGGGTGGAGAGCTGCTGGAGCTAATCAAATGGAGAACGTCCATCTGTTGAAGGTGGGTCCTCACAGTGCTTGGATAGTTGAGATGGATGCCCATCTGGAGCTTATGGCTGACGGTGCTGTTTGAGTCCACAACTGTTGGACATTGATCCATATGATGCAGAAGACGCCGGTGCTTGGATGAGAGTTGCTGCCCGTGTAAGTTTGCAGATTGGATGGACGGTGCTCGATGCTTGGACGTTGATGGAGCTACTGGACCGTTACACGTGTGCAAGGCGTGGCCCACTTGATAGACCTGCTGGCGTTGGACGAAGGAGATGGATGGTCCACTAATGCTGGCCGTCCATTGCTGCACGTGTGAAAGGTGGGGTCCACAGCATTGGACGAGCTGCAATTGCCGCACTATTGATGCACATGAGCGAGGTGCTGTTGGACGGTGGAGATGAGGATGACGCTGATGGATGGTCAGGGAGTCCACAACGCTGGCATGTCGGAGATTGCTGGATCTGGTGGACGTTCATCCTTTACTGGACGGCTGAGATGAAGCTGGACCATTGGTGAACGGGTCCACATCTGGACGGTGGAGAGCTTCCATCTGCTGCACGTGTGAAGGAGTAGTGGGTGCTACTAGAATGGACGGTTGCAGATTGGAGATGTGCATGTTGACTGATCCTGGGGTCCACCTTGCTGGACGGTGAAGATGATGGTCCATGATCAGCACGTGTGCTGAGCTGATGGTGAGGGTGGACAGTGGCCTTCACAGCTGCTAGGAATGGAGACATTTCCACTGTCCTGATGGATCCACATGTGCTGGATTGGAGATGATGATCCACTCATGCTGGATGATAGATGTGGATGGCATGTGGGGTCCACCTACTAGATCGTGTGATGGTGGAAACGTTTCCATTTGCTTGATGCACATACGGTTGGCCCTACATGTGGACATCCAATCTTGACCGTCCAAACCGTAGAACATGATGGTCCTTCGATCTTTACGGTTTGACTTCCTTCACGATCGTCACATACTTTATCTTGATCACTTTAGGGCCTTTAATCGCCCTGATTGGCTCGGATCTTGTCTAACTTCTCCTGATCACCTGAAGACAGAAAATTCAACTAATGAGGAATAATTAACCGGAAAAACAATGATAATGCCCTTAACAACTAGGGTTAATTATACAATATTAGGTACTCATCACTAAGGTAACAGAACAATGCTTGATCTCGTTTAGTAGAGGCTATAAAGATGATGTATCGTGTGATGTTATCGACATGGAAGCATGTCACATTCTCCTTGGCCATCCTTGTCAATCGGACCGAGACGCTACCCATCGTGGGCGTGACAGCGTCTATATTTTTGTGTAAAGGATGGACGGAAGCGTATTCTCACTCCCATGTCACCAGGGAGCGAACCCAAGATTTACGTAGTGGAGGGGAGCTCTCTCCTTGAGACGAGCGAAATCTACGCTATGGTGGTAAAAGGGGAAGGTTCCCAAGAACATGTTATACCCTCTAGCCTCCGTCCTTTACTCAATGAGTTCAGCGATACGTGGCCCGAGGAGCTTCCCCGAGGACTACCCCCGATACGGGACATACAACATCACATCGATTTCATTCCAGGGGCAAGCTTGCCTAACCGACCGCACTATTGGTTAAGCCCCAAGGAGAGTGAAATTCTCCAAGGTCAGGTGGACGAGTAATTAAAGAAAGAAATGTTGAGAAAGAGCATGAGTCCCTGCGCCGTTCCGGCATTATTAACTCCCAAGAAAGATGGGAGTTGGCGTATGTGTGTTGACAGTCGAGCAATTAATAAGATTACTGCAAAATACAGATTTCTGATTCCTTGACTAGATGACGTGTTGGATATATTAGAAGGTTCCAAAATATTTTCCAAGCTAGACTTGAGAAGCGGATATCATCAAATTCGGGTCCGCCCGAGAGATGAATGGAAAACAGCCTTTAAGACCAAGGAGGGTCTATATGAATGGCTTGTCATGCCATTTGGGTTATCGAATGCGCCAAGTACTTTCATGCGACTTATGAATCAAGTGTTGAAGCCGTTCATTGGCTGATTTGTGGTGGTTTACTTCGATGGTATTCTGATTTATAGTCAAGATGAAGCATCTCATATGACACACCTCAGGGAAGTACTTCAAGTGCTCCAAGACAACAAACTTTACTTGAATATGAAAAAGTACGATTTTATGACGGATCACTTATTATTCCTGGGTTTTGTTGTATCATCCACGGACATTCGAGTAGACGACGATAAGGTAAAAGCCATACATGAGTGGCCCACCCCAACCAACATACATGAAGTGCCTAGCTTTCATGGGTCGACCACCTTCTACCGCAGCTTCGTCAAGAACTTCAGTCTGATAGTCGTACCACTCACAGATTGCATGAAGAAATGGCCTTTTTAGTGGATTGAGGAAGCCGAGCGTAGTTTTGCTGAAATCAAAACAAGTTGTCCTCTACTCCGGTCCTTGTGTTGCCTAACTTCAACAAAGTTTTTGAGATAGACTGTGATGTGTCCTATGTGGGAATTGGAGTTGTATTATCTCAGGAAGGTAAGCCCGTAGCCTTCTATAGTAAAAAAATTTAGCGATGCTAGAAAGAAGTGGTCTACATACGAGATAGAGTTATATGCCATGGTGTAAGCTCTCCGTCATTGGCAACACTACCTCATTCAAAGGGAGTTCATTCTAAACACTGATTACCAAGCTTTAAAGTTTATAGATAATCAGACTAACATCAGTCGTGTGCATGCTAGGTGGGTTACATTTTTGCAGGAATTCACTTTTGTATTAAAACACAAGTTTAGACAAAAAAAATAAGGTAGTTAATGCTCTGAGCCGCCGAGCCTCCCTCCTTATCATGTTATCTAGTGAGGTGACTGGGTTTGATTGCCTCAAAAAGTTGTATGCCGAAGATGAAGACTTTAAAGAAGCATAGGGTTAAGGCAAGGACAACCATCTCGGTGACTTTCATGTTCAAGACGGATTTTTATTTTATGGGAACCGATTATGCATCCCACAATGTTCACTTCGCGACAAAATAATGCTCGAGCTCCATGGTGGTGGATTAGGGGGCCATTTGGGTCGTGACAAAACGAAAATCCTAGTGGAGGAGCGTTATTATTGGCCTCACCTAGGCCGAGATGTGGGGAAGATGGTTGCAAGGTATCACATTTGTTAAGATACCAAAGGACATTCTCAGAATACAGGCCTCTACACTCCATTGCCTGTACCAGAAGGTCCATGGGAGGATATCTCCATGGATTTCGTCTTGGGTCTTCCATGAACACAATGCGGTACAGATGCTATGTTTGTGGTAGTAGACAGATTTTCAAAGATGGCCTACTTCATTATGTGCAAAAAGACGTTCGATGCTTCGAATGTGGCTAATTTGTTCTTCAGGGAGATTGTGCGATTACATGGGGTTCCAAAGACCATTACGTCGAATAGAGATACGAAGTTCGTTAGCTACTTTTGGCGGACTTCATGAAGTAAATTCAATACACAACTTCAATTTAGTAGTGCATATCATCCACAAATAGATGGACAGACTGAAGTGGTGAACTGAACATTGGGAAATCTCATTCGAAGCATTTCGGGGGAGAAGCCGAAGCAATGGGACTTGGCCCTGCCTCAAGCTGAGTTTGCTTTCAACAATATGACGAATAGATCAATAGGAAAGTCCCCATTCCAAGTAGTTTATGGGGCGAACCCCCCACCAAACGCTCGACTTGGTACCATTGCCAATAATACCAGGAAGAAGCATAACAGCGGAAACCATGGCTAAACGAATTAAGGAAGTATATGCGAAAGTACGGAAAAAGTTGTCGAATTCAAATCAGAAGTAAAAGCAGGACGTCGACAAGCATCACCATGAAAAGACCTTTGAAGTCAGTGATCAAGTTATGATCCACTTGCGCAAAGAAGGATTTTCATCCGGTATATACAACAAACTCAAATATAAGAAGATTGGTCTGTTTCCTATCTTCCAAAAGATTAACGACAATGCTTATGTAGTTGATCTCCCCGAGGAGTTCGAAATCTCTCGTTCGTTCAATGTCGCTGACCTCTACGAATATCATGAGCCTGAAGAAAATATGAACTCAGGGTGGAGTTCTTTTCAAGGAGGGGAGACTGATGTAGAGGGTGTGGCAAGTCGCTACATGAAGAGAATGGACCAAAAGAAGGACCAACGAAAGACCACCACAAAAGGGTTGAAGTCGGTGAAAACGTCCAAACCAGTTAGCATTGCCGACCGGTTGTCCGACTGGTCGGACCCAACAAGGATCGGTCATTAGACCGATCGGAATCAATTGAGGAATCAGTCTAAACTCACTGGACTGTTTTGGCCAAAATGCGACCGGTCGTCCGACCAGTCGTGCATCTGACAATCCAACTTAGACCGGTCGTGGAGAGGTCGAGTGGATTCCAGAGAGTTACTAGACTCTCTGGACCTTCTCAGACCGGTCGTCCGACCGGTTGTCCAACTTCCAACGAGTTCCCGCGAACTTGCTATTTTTTATTTTCTTTTCATTTTAGGAGTTGTTTCTCTTTCCTTTTGCAATTAGGACACCTAAGCTACGAAGCTTAGGGTTTAATTAGTATAAATAAGGAGTTATCTCCGATTTTAAGGAGATATTGAATAATTTTAATACAATTTCTAGAGTTTTCTCTATTTTGGCTCGTGTTCTTCGAGTTGCCCTTTGAGCAATCAAGGAAGATCGGGTTGTTTGCTCGATAGATCCGTGGATTCAAATCAGTTATCTTACGAGAGAGACATTGATCGATCTCGTCCCGCCTACGGCTGCGCCATCAAGACTATCCTTGGAATGTTTGGGTTAAAACTTATAACTTTAAGACCCCAGAAGATGGACAATTAGGATCATTTCCTATGTGGGCCTGTTGGCCAAACATTCTGCCTATGCAATGGAATTTGTACCAAAATGGGCTTAAGGTTCGGCTTTTGTATGTGTTTAGCTTTCATTTTTCATCCCTCATGATTTTTCCTCTTAACAACTTTTTCATTTTGCAGCAATAAAAATGCCCATGCCTTCTTATTTGATTTTTTTTTTTAAAGAGGAAAATCAATTGAAACCTTTCTTCTTCATTTGAGGCTCACTACGTGTAATCTCCCACCACTCTTTGACCATTACATTCTCTGGCGTTATATTCTCCATTTTATTCTCCAAAACCCTTTTCCCTTAAAGCTTCCTTCACGATATTAACCACAACTTTCTAATATTCCATTCAATTCTCCATTCTCTGATTGCATTATTAGAAGAATATTATAGGAATTTTTACCTAACTGGCCCTAAGTATTTCAGAAAATGTTATTATAGGAATTCAACCGGTTGACTGCCCTAACCCACTAGTTGATACAGTCATACAGGCAAACCTCAGGATCATTTTGGTAAAACTTTCTATAATAATTCAAGAACTCCTAGTACATGACCCTTGTTTGATGCGAGTCCATGATACGTGTGGTTCCATGTAGTCAGTGAATCCAGATTGTCCATCTGTTGTGCATTAATATTATTGGCACACATCATTAAAAGTAGAGTGGACCTGAATCCTAGCCTTTGCAATTTACGCGTTCAAAAAGAAGGTAAACAGTCAATGGTTAGGATTCTTTGATTAGTGGGCGATTTATCCATCAGCTATATTGATAGAAAGGGGATACGAATAACCCTGATTGGCTAATTATACAACCATTTGAGGTGGCGGTGGACCATGATCAGTTTGCTACTCGATGAACTCAAGGGGTAGCAATTCTGTTTAATCAATATGCAAGTGGGAGGAAAGAGGATGGACAGATAATTAACAAATGCACTGACAAGGGAATCAATTTATATCTAAATGGGGAGTTACCAAGAGTCAACACATGCAAGTCTGACAGGAATCGGATTCGGTAGTGGCCCCTTGATCACCGAGCTCCGTGCTGGTGGGTACTGGAAAAGATACATGGGCCCACCATAATGTACCTGTTTTATCCACACCGTCCATTAATGTTGTGAGCTCAATTTAAGGTATGAGAGGCAGATCCAAAGCTCAATCAAGAAGCCGTGCGGATTGAACTTTCCAGGGCCACCGTGAAGTTTAGGGTCCGTTTGGATGCCACCAAATAAGTTACTTTTTCTACTTACAGCAGCAGATAAGTAACTTATTTCAGATAAGTAAGTTTGGTTTATGATAATTAATAAGTAAGTTTTTTTTACTTAAAAGTGTAATCACTTCAGCTAATATTTTTAGCTTTTTTACCTTTTCACAGGCTGCCGAAGAGAGGCATACGAGAGGTGAAAGAGAGGAAAAGCATAAGCATCTTTGTTTATCATTGTTGACGTTAAATCTCGTCACCAGATGTTGATCAGGGACCAACTTGAATCTTTGTCGTTGAATTGATAGATGATCAGGAAGAACTGTGAATTGGAACATGCACACCACTAGGGTTAAGATGGCCGCCAGTGGTTCCGACTGATGGCCCTCCGATGCCTAAGTTAGCGGACATAGGATAATTCTCTAAAGAGGAATTAATCTCAGTATTTCTGTACGCATACCTTTAAGCGTGGCATCGAGAGGTCTTTTATAATGTATATCATTACCATATTTGAGTAGGATTCTGACTCTGTTAGGATATCTCTTCCTACGTAGGATGGGTCACGTATCATGGCTAGATACGTGATTGCCTTAGAGGCAGCCTTGCGATTCTCTGCGCAGAGCGGATATCTCTCTTATTTAGTGAAGAGTCAAATCCCGTGACTTGCGAGACACGTGATAGAGTCCTGATCATTCGGGAAGTAATTGCTCGGTCGGTATAGTTGGGTTGTAAGTTCGCTTGTCAGAAGCTAGTCACGGATAGTAGAAATAGACGACCGCTCAAGCGCGATCGAAAAATTCAAGAGATGCCGACCACTTAAGTTTACAGAAGTCGGCTTGGGTGCTAAGGAATGTCGACCGCTTATGCTTGATAAATAACCAAGCATAGCGGAATACGGACAGTTGAACTGGACATTTAAGTGCTCGAGTGCAGAGATAGAGGATGTCAGTTTACACTCGTGCATAGCTTTGACCACGCAATAGCGGGGTATCCCAAATTAACCCATAACTGTCAATCCCCCTACTCTCAATTCCAATTTTCAATTGATTTGAGAGCAAAAAGGAAAAAGTGTGCTGACATTCGATTCTCATGCCATCTTCGAGGATCGATAGTACCATACGTGGCAGGATCTGGTGTTGATGCGGCCTCTGGTTTTCCTGCCCTCATTTATTGCCTTCAAAAGATGAAGCAGCGTAGTCAATTGTATACTGACATGTGGCATCGATCCTTGAGAGCTGGAACAGTCACAGCAACTCCTATAAGAAGGTGTCCTTTGCTTTCCTCCTGGGTCAGGTTCTGCGAGAAACACCTATGACTGTTCTCAGTTTTCCTTCATGTTTCTTTAAGTTTTGGAGTGGCGGTGATCCCTTGATCCTTGATCGGGATGACACTTGGACCGAAACTTTTGTTGTGCCTGTCGAGCATGGAAGGTGGGCGTGCGCATGGGGTACTTCAATCAATATTGGAGGTTCCATGCTTGGCAGATATCTGCCCTTTGCGAATGGACTAAAGTCCGGAGAATGGACGTTGTTGCCTTATAACGTGGTGTTTCCTTCGGCCGCTATCTGCCTCTGGTGTGACAACTATTTGCATCGGGGGATCTCCTGTCAAATCTTACCTCCTTTTCTGGGAAGGGAGGCGAGATTTGCAGAGGTTTTCCCAAGCAAGAAGATGGAGATGAGGTTGATGGCAGGGCATCTTTGTTGCTTCCCACTCCCATTGCAGTTTTTTGCCTGTCTGCTTTAGGAAGGAAAGCGACTCTGAAAGAGGCGTTGGGCAGGAAGATGAGGGTAAAGAAGGGGGAGCATCAGGTTTCTTTTTCCCTCTTTTGATCTTCCACGAGCCTCGAGGCGTTTCCATCACCCTTTTGCTATTTTTGTAACTTATTTGGAGGGCATTGATCTTCGGAATGTAATTTTCCCCATGCGGGTCTTTGTAATGTATTGCTTTATATGAAATAAAATGCTTCTCTTTCTTCATGTGAGTCTCGGCTGTCCTGTTTTTGTTATTTGTCTGACCCTGTAGAAAATGTCAATCGCTTATCGTGGTTGTTTCCAAACATTGGTCGAGTCGGGTTGATCATTCTAATCTGACCCGAGTCCTTCGCACTTTGGTTAGAAAAACGAGTACCGAGCATGATGTTTGAGTATAAAACTTAACTGCCAAGACTCGATTTTCAAAAATTATCACCGTACAGATGAAAAGATAAGGCACGTGCATTCCTTCATACGAAGCATTGGATCATTTAATACGACATGTCATTTGCCTTCTTTAGGAGGATGTATGGTTAACGCGTGTCCTTCATTTAATGCGGCATGCCTTTTCGAATTCGAAGCGGAGTGGAGAGGCGACGCATGTAAGGTCGCGATGATTGCTTATGTATGTATACCTGTCGCTTGTACAGTGGATTTCTTCTCACAACCACATTCGGAGGAGAGAAAAAAACCCTAATCGCCTTAGCCGTTGCACCCTGCTTGCCTTCGCCTTCTCCTTCCTTTGCTTTATCTCCCATCTATAAGTCCTTCATCCATTAATGTCTTCTTCTTCGAGTGTTGTTCTGATACCTATAGGGGAGGACCCTCCTGAATCCTCCTCTTCAAATGGTTATCGTCAAAGGAGAGGGAAAGGCCAGCCTCTTCTTCCTCGGATCGTTCTCCTAGAGACTATCCCTCGACCCGTACTCTAGACGAGCTGGGAAACATCCGGCAGGATTTTAGTGTTCCGCAGGATGTGATTTTCTGCTTACCGAGGGCTGATGAGACAGCAGATAACCCGAGAATGGGTGAAACTGCTATTTATGATATATGTTCCCCTTAGGGTTTCGCCTTCCGCTGCTATCATACGTTGCCAACATCTTGAACCGATATAATATCGCCCCAGGTCAACTGATGTCGAACGATTGGCGTGTTGTTTTTGGACTGTACATCCTTTGGAAAGAGGTTGGGAATGACAAACTAACCCTCGGGGAATTTCATAGGCTGTATTCCCTAAGAAAATTCGGTGACCCCTCCGGGTGGTATTATTTGACATTTCTCCATGGGGAGAATTTTATTCTCGGGAATCCCCATTCCACCAAGGATCATCGGGATCGGTGGTTTTTTGTGTCCGACAACTGGACTTGCCCGGAGGTCGGCTCTGGGTATCATGTTCCTCACACCTTCAGTATGGGGAGGGGGATCAACTAGAGGTCATTAAAGGGGTGGCATCCATGAAAGGATAATTGTGGCGAGGAAAGCAACTGCAGAGGCTCGGGATGTGAAGTATTTGCTTCATCCCGTATTGCTCGTCAGGGCGGGACTTGTCCCATGCCCTCCTGGTAATTGTCAAAGACTGTAGCTTGTAGCGATTTTCTATGTTTTGGGGAGTTTTTTTATTGTCCGCTCCCCTCCCTTTTCTTTATTGTTTATGCAGGAATGGACCCCATAGATCTTTCCCTGGTGAAGGCCCTCCTGAGCAAAAAAAATGAGGCTCGAAATAAAAGGAAGAGGGGGGAGTCTTCTTCTGCTACTATTGGCAGGTTGAGATTGTCTTCCGCGGCCGTAGTTCCTCCGTCCGGTCCCACGCCCGCGAGTGCTCCGATCGTGCAAGGGGTGCAGGCCCCGAAAAATCTTGCCACTCCCCCTCCTGCTTCGAAAAGTCGATCTCAACCAACCCTTCCTCACGTCGAGCAACCCTCAGTCATCCCATTATTGTCGTGCCCGACCACCCTATGCCTGTTATAGGAGACTATGCCCAGGCCAGGTTTCCTCAGTCGGGCTCACTTGTCGTCGCTCCTACCCCCAGTGGTACGAAGTCATACATGGTACCGAACCATTTGTTTTGGATTTTTTATTATCTTTTTAATAAGGTCGGGTCTAAAAAAATGGATTCGGTGGACCGACTGTCTCCGATAGATGCCGTTGAGCAGTCGGTGATGAAGATCGTTGAGGGCCTCGACGGGTTTCTGAAAACTCGAGATAATATATATGAGGCCCTGGATCTTCTCACCAAGAACGATGCTCAGTTTTCTGAGGCTGAGAAGAAATTGGCGACGGCTGAGGTTAGCCTTCGGGAGAGGGAGAGGTTGAGGGAGGCAAGAGAGGCTCGGATCAAAGAGTTGGAAAGCAACCTCAATGACTCCATAAAGTCCGCGCAGGGTTACCAGGAGCGGTATGAGGGTCATGAGACTGACTTTCTGCAAGTCCGGTCTCAGCTGACCACGGTGGAGGAGGGGCTTAGGTTGGAGAGAGTGGACAGGGAGAAGGAGAAGAAGGCGTCAGAGCTTCAGTTGGCCGAAGTTGTCTCTCCACTGGAGGCCGAAAGGGAGGAGAAAGGCGTTTTAAAATCGAGTATTCCAGTAGAGCGAGCTCGGGCTGTCGACGACTTTCGTGCGTCACAAGAGTATTTCTACGAAAGGTTTGATGATTACCAGAACGGCAGGGCTCGCACGTTGGAGGTAATTGGGCGTCTTCATCCCAACCTGGATCTGTCCGGGTTCAAGGAATTGGAGGCGCAACTCGCTCGTCAAGATGTGGCTCCGACTTTGACCGTGACCATGACCGAGGCTGCCGATGACATCCCTGATCGGGAGGGTGAGGTGTCCAGTATTGGTCAAGTCCCTGATATTCGTCAACCAATCGTCCAAGAACCCATTGAGCCGATCGCTTATCCTTCTTCCATTCCAGCCTTCCTGCCCATGTAGCTATTAATCCCTCTGTAAACGTTGATTTTTTTAACATAAATGGACATTTGTAGTTTGATTGCGTTTGTTCCTTGTCTTTTGTACATATTTGTTTATGATTCAGTTAGGGGACGCTCTGGTCGGCCTTCTCCCTCACTTGGGTAGCATCTACTACCAATTGAATGTGGCCGCGTATGCAGCTTTCAATATTTCAAGGGGCATCTGCCACCGAATTTCATAGTTGTGAGTGGAGTCGCACGTGCGAAATCGCTAACGTTTATTTATCATTAGCCTGAAAAGGCTTTATTACAAAGTTCCCCAATTTCGGGTCTCCTATTAATAGTACTTGCGTAGATTGATTGTGTTCTACGGTCGGCGGATCGCCTTTCCCTCCATGTTCTCCAAGTTGTACGTCCCGGGCTTTATCATGCTTGTGATCTTATATGGGCCCTCCCAGTTGGGACTGAACGTCTGGTAGCCTGGGTCCCGAGCGTTGTTCGGGATTTTTCTTTGGAGTACGAGGTTGTCCATGCGAAGTGGTCGGTGTCTGACGCGTGAATTGAAGAACCAAGCGACCTTGTGTTTATATTTCGCTAATCGTAGTTGTGCCTCGTTCCTTCATTCTTCCAGCAGGTCAAGTTGGAGGTTCATGGCGCTTTCATTTCCTTCTTGGTTGAAGTGAGTTGCACGGTGTGATGGCATTCTGATTTCCACGGGGACCATTACTTCAGCCCCAAAGGTCAGTGAGAACGGCGTCTCACCTGTTGATGTCCGAACGGTGGTTCTGTATGCCCACAGAATTTCCGGCATCAATTCTGGCTAGTCTTCCTTACGTTCTTCTAGCTTGGTCTTCAGGTGGAGCTTGATGATTTTGCTGATGGCCTCCACCTGTCCATTAGCTTGGGCATGGTATGGGGTGGTCATCATATGCCGAATCTTTAGTTCGTTATAGAAGTCCCTGATCTTCTTACAATCAAACTGCCGACCATTGTCTGTGATGATGGTGTGTGGGATGCCGAATCGGCACACAATATTTTTCAGAATGAATTTTTTGATCCGTTGGTCCGTGATGGATGCCAGTGGTTTCGCTTCTGTCCATTTAGTAAAATAATCTACTATTACGACAGTGAAATGGAGCTGACCTTTTCCCCTTGGGAGAGATCCAAGATATCTATTCCCGATTGAGCGAACGGCCAAGGACCCACCATCGATGTTAGGTCCTCTGAAGCCTTTCGATGTATCTTGGCGAATCGTTGGCATTTATCACAGGACTTCGAATATTTTTCAGTGTTGGCGTTCATTGTCAGCCAATAGTATCCCTGATGGACTGCTTTGTACGCCATTGATCGTCCTGTAAGGTGGTTTCCACATATTCCTTCGTGGATTTCCTTCAACATGTAGTCAGCCTCTTTTGGCCTGATGCATCGCAAATGTGGTAGTGAGTATCCTCTCCTATAGAGGATGCCATCTTCTAAGAAATTCTTGGAAGCGTAAAACTTTAATCTCCTAGCAACTTTTTTATTTTCTGGGAGTTACCCATCCTTGAGATATTGAATGATCGGGTCCATCCAACAGGTGGAATGGTCGATCGGGAATGTTTCCACGGCCTGTTTATGAGTGATGCTCGGCTCAGTAAGGTGCTCTCTCGAAATTGTTTGACCGACGTTGTTCTCGGAGGATGCCCTTAGTCGGGCAAGATGGGATATTACTAGGCACCCTGAAGTTTTTGGGTCGGGGATCCTGCATAATCTCGTCCACGATTCGGCTTGGTTGATCATAGCTTGTAATGATGTGGTATACCTAAAACACGATGTTGCTCCATTACGCAAACTTATTTTTTAGCTCTTCCAGTTCCTTCGTCTAGTCTAGAACGCGATTGGTACTTAATACCTTTGTTGGTTCCGGAAGTTCGTGATCACCCTCTTCTGGTGCGTCGTCTTATCTATGGTTCCGACATCGAGCGTCTAGTGAATGACGTAGATCGTCCACAGGGAGCCTTCCTCCCGCATTGTTGGTTTGTGGATGGGCTTGAACCATCGGAGGTGAGATGGGCTCCGCGGGTGGTTGAGCTCGTCGGGTGGATGGAGCACGGCTGTTTGACGGGTTTTGATAGGATGCTTCTCCCTGTTGTGGGGTAGGAAGGGGTGGTAGGCGACGCTCTATCCGATCTACAATGTTCGTCGAGCACATCATCTCCGATCATACAATCTAGATATCAGCTTCTATGAGATTTCTCCACATTGGAACGTCCGTCGCTGGGCGTGGTGGAGGTGGAGGAAGGGCGGCGGCCCTCCGTGTTGTACGTGATCGAGTATATGTTGCAGAAGCCTGGGTTTGGGCCATACTATGATCCCTGTTTCTTTGAACGGATTCTGCTTGAGCGGTAGCTTTTGATCCATGCCTCGTGTTCTTCTTTGGTGGCATTCTGAAGTGATTGCGAAGAATAATAAAAGATATTTCAAGTCAGCCCCACGGTGGGCGCCAATCTGTTGACGTTAAATCTTGTCACCAAATGTTGATCAGGGACCAACTTGAATCTTTGTCGTCAAATTGATGGATAATCAAGAAGATCTATGAACTTGAACCTGCAAACACCACCAAGGGTTAGGATGGTCGCCGGTGGTTCCGACTGATGGCCCTCCGATGCCTAAGTTAGCGGACGTAGGATAATTCTCTAAAGAGGAATTAATCTCAGTATTTCTATATGTATACCTTTAAGCGTGGCATTAAAAGGTTTTTTATAATGTATATCATTACCATATTTGAGTATGATTCTAACTCTGTTAAGATCTCTCTTTCTACGTAGGATGGGTCACGTATCATGGCTAGATACGTGATTGCCTTAGAGGCAGCCTCGCAATTCTCTGTAGAGCGGATATCTCTCTTATTTAGTGAAGAAGCGAATCCCGTGACTTGCGGGACACGTGATAGAGTCCTGATCATTCGGGAAGTAATTGCTTAGTCGGTATAGTTGGCTTGTAACTCCGCTCGTCAAAAGTTAGTCGCAGATAGTAGAAATAGACGACCGCTCAAGCACGATCGAAAAATTCAAGAGATGTCGACCACTTAAGTTTACAGAAGTCGGCTCGGGTGCTAAGGAATGTCGACAGCTTATGTTTGATAAATAACCAAGCATAGTGGAATACGGACACAATCGATCCAAACGTTTGAGTGCTCGGGCGCAAAGATAGAGGATGTCAGTCTACACTCATGCATAGCTTTGACCACGCAATAGCGGGGTATCCTAAATTAACCCATAACAACCATCAAGGCAGTCCCCACATGAATATTAGACAGTGTTGTTGTGCGTAGTGGGTGCATGTGATGGGCAGTGGATATTGAAGGTGGCCCCACATAATGGATAATAACATTGACAGTTGGCCCTACTTGATTGATGACTAACATCAAAGGTGCGCCCTACATAATGAATGGTGCATATTAAAGGTCAGGCCATAATGATGAATGGCCAACATCCAAGGTGGGCCATGCATGATAGATGGCCCACAAAATGAATGGTCCACATCAAAGGTTGCCTCCCCATTGAAGGTGGAGCCCACATGATGGACAGTCCACATCAAAGGTGGACTCCACATGATGGATGATCCACATCAAGGTGGGCCCCACATGATGGACTGTCCAAAAAAGGTCGGGCTAATGAGAATGGCCCATATCAAAGGCAGGCTCCACATGATGGACAACCCACATAAGAGGTGGGCCCGAATGATGGATGGTCCACATCAAAGGTGTACACCACATGATGGGCGGCAGATATTGAAGATGGCCCCCACATGATGGACAATAACATTAATGGTAGGCCACACATGATGGATGGCTAACATCAAAGGTTGGCCCTACCTAATGAATGGTGTACATTAAAGACCGGACCCTAATGGTAAATGGCCCACATCCATGGTGGGTCCCACATAATGGATGACCCACATTAGTGGGACCACATAATGAATTATCCACATCAAAGGTTGACCCCACATGATCGACAGTGGATGTAAGGGGGACCAAATAGACTTGAGGGATGATTACTTATGATGTCGGAAACCAAACATGCTTAATTTTCTACTTTTTGGATGATAACTATGTTGTTTGCCAAACATGCTTATCTGCTAATTAAGTAGTAACCAAGAAAACTTACTTGTCAAATAAGTAGCTTATCTTAAGTAACTTACAATCCAAACGGCCCTTATTTGCGGGCGCGGATCAGCTAGTCCCACTGGGACTAGCATAAGGGGTGGTTTCAAATCTCCGTGGACCCCACCACGATGTATGTGTTTTATCCATGCCATCCATCTCTTTTTCGGTCTTATTTTAAGGCACAAGCCCAAAAATGAGACAGATCCAAATCTCAGGTGGACCACACCAAAGGAAAATAGTGGGGATTGGGTCCAACGTTGAAAACATTTTGGTGGCCGTAGAAGTTTGGTATCAAGCTGATATTTTTTTTTCCCTTCATCTAGGTCTATGTGACCTTATCAAGAGGTTGGATGGCAAATAAACATTACAGTGGGCCCTAGGAAGATTTTAATGGTGGACGTTCAATCCCCGCTGTTTTCCTGTGGTGTGGTCCACCTGAGATTTGGATCCGTCTCATTTTTGGGCTCGTGCCTTAAAATAAGACTGAAAAATGGATGGACGGCATGTATAAAACACATACATCATGGTGGGGCCCACAGAGATTTGAAACCACCCCTTATGCTAGTCCCAGTGGGACTAGCTGATCCGCGCCCCTTATTTGCCATCCAACGTATTCATAAGGTTACACAAACCTAGATGAAAGAAAAATATAAAAATCAGCTTGATCCAAAGCTTCAATGGCCCTGCAAAGAGTTTTCAATGGTACACATCTACTTGAGATTTTGATCTGCTTCATTTTTTGGATATGCCCTAAAATGAGCTGGCAAAATGCATGGACTAGTGAATAAAACACATACATCATGATGGGGCCAACAGAGTGCCTAGTACAAACCTTGGTAATGGAGGGGTCACTACAGAGTTGGAGTCCCCATATACACTTTTAGAGCTGTCAACCCGAGTGTTAGGGCTGGGCCAAGCTCTGTCCAAGCCTAGCTCACATTGATTAGTCTAAGTCCAAATCCAGCACGGGCCATGACAGGCCAAAATGGTCCACCCTGAACCCTGCCCTAAATGCTGATAAAGGGCCTGATTGAGCCAAGGATGTTTAAAAAGTGGCGGCATACACATACACACAATTGTTGATTTTTTTTAGGCTCGTTATGATGTGCACGTAAGATATATTCCAATCATTAGATTTGCAATCCCACTTTATGTTAATGGCGAAAGAATCAGATTGATCTTTGATTTAGGTGGATCACACCAAAGGAAATAGTTGCATCTACCCTTGATCTTACAGGGACCATCATGGTAATTATATAAAATCCACTCTATCCATTAAATGCCATACTAATATTTAGGTATAAAGCCCAAAAATCTGGCCCATCGATTATTCAGGTGGGCCGCAACGGAAACAATTTGAAGGGTAAGCATTATTATGTATATTGTTTCTAATTGTGTGGCCAGTATGTTAATGTTTTCTAATTGTGTGGCCCACTTGAATTACAGATGAGGCTGGTTGTTTAGACCCAAGCCTAAGTGTGACGCACCTCATGGTCAAAGTGCATTTCTTGTGACCCGCCCTTAATTTTTTAAGGGGCTCACATAATGTGTACGTGAGATCCACTCTATCCATTACATGTGTAATCTTATGCTATGTCCATGGACAAAATATCAGGATTACCCCATGATTCAGGTTGGCCATACCAAGGGAAATAGTTGGGACAGTGACATCCACCCTTGATATTTACAGGTCCCGTCATGATGGTTATATAATATATATCCACTCCAACCATTAGATACAATACCAAAACACATGCCTAGGGCCACGTTGGCAAGGTCACACATATTGAGGGTGGGATGTGGTGAGGTCGATCACCATCTTCCTCACAAGATAACTACTTTGAATCCAGAAGGCCTTTGGGACTCCTAAACCGGACTTCCTTGAATCCATGAGACCTTTCTCGAATCCACGAGTAGAGAGAAGGCAAAGAAAAAACTTTTATTAAGATAATAAACTGACAATCATAATAAATGAGTTTAACAACTATTTATAACCTAAATAAACCCTAAAAAATCATAATCGCATGAGAAAAGAATCCTAGTTTGAAAAAGAAACAAAAACTGAAAAATCGTACAAACTGTATAATGTTGTCAATGGCGCCTAAGGTGGGACCAAGTGATGTAGCAAAAAGGTCCCTTGATCAAAGACGAAGAAGATCCAAAGGAAGGATTAAAAGAAATGCACAATTTCCACAAGAAAAATGACCAATCGACAGGCTATGTCGACCGGTCGCACACCCCCAGCGATCAGTCGCATATTACCCACAACCGGCCGAATTTTGGCTAGAATCCAACTCTGCATGTTGGACTTCTTTGGATCCTAGGCAACCGATCGCTAGAGGTCAACGACCGAGCACCACTCAACAATGACCAATCGCTAACCCCCAGCGGCCAGTCGATCGGATGCGCGGATTCGCGCGAGAATTACTATTTTGAATAATTTGTTTCCGTTTGCGCTAGGATTCTTTTCTAATAGGTAACTAGGGTTTTAGGGTTTCATTTTCTCTATTTAAGGATTCTTAAACTCATTTATTATTCATGCTTTCTTTGATTAATACAAAATTACTTGAGTTTTTACTCTGTTTTGCTTGTGGATTCAAGTTTTCCTTCGTAGATTCGAAGAAGTCTGATTGAGGAGTCCTAAAAGCTTCATGGATTTGGAGTAGTTATCTCGTGAGACAGACGATGATCGATCCACCCCATTTATGCTGCACCAAGTTAGCATCAAAGCGAGGAAATTCCTCAGGAAGATAGCTTCTAGCGATGGCCACAACAACAATCTGGCTGATGGTGATCGGGGGATTCAATATCTTGCAAAGAAGATCGATACTTTCTAATAGTCGAATGAGTTGTCTATGCAACAACTACAAGGGATTGCGGCCCCGTTAGAACCACGTGAAAAGGGGTAAATTTTGTTTGCGAAAATTCAGCGGCCACAACCGACGTAAACATGTCACAAGAGATAGAAGATTAAACTAAAACTATCAACTTTATTTTAAACTAGAACTATGGTTATTCATCATTAGACCTTAAAGTACTTGAATCAAATCAAATAAAGCATTGTAAATAACTATAAGTTTCACCTCTTAGCCCTAACTAAGAGGTCTAGCCAACCATAAACATGATTGAACTAGAAAACAAAAGAACTACCAAGGAAAACATAAACTTAGAAAGAAAACTAGAAGAACTTGAAGTTGTAGAAGCTCCAATTCGAATTCCTCCACCTCTAGCACATCTAGGACCCTTCTATGATGATTTAGGAAGAAGGTGAAGGTGTCCTTTTATAGCAAAAATCACCCACTGACTTGGATTTGCGTAACTCTATCGCACTTGGGAGGTGGTTCATGACTGGTCGTGACCCACTGCCAACCGGCCATGGCTTGATTAGCAACGAACATAACTTCTTTCTCGGACTCTGTTTCTCCATGGACGACTGATAGGGCAACCGGTCGTGGGTAATAAAAAATAGCCCAGTAACTCTAGACTTAAGATCTTCTTATTTCTTCATTAATTAACTGGTCGTGTGACTGGTCCTGGCCACTCAATGAACGGTCATGCGACCGGTCCTAAGAGCACTTGAGATGTCAGCAAACAAGTCTCCCTTCTCGCATAAATTCGACTGATCATCCTACCGGTTCTGGAGGACAATTTCTTCAGGAATTTTTCTTTTCTTCTTTCCTTCTTTGCTTCTTTCTTCCACCTCTTCACTCTTCTTCACTCGATGTTTAAGGTGCTTCATAGTGGTCCTTTTAACATTAAAATCGTGAAATCTCTCTTTCTTTCCTACAAACACAAACACACATATAAGTAGGTAACTTTAATAGCTTAAACAATGTAAATGTGTGATGAATTGGGGTATAAATATGCACAATTCAGCTCTCAACACTAGCCGACCCTCGCATTCTCTCTCTCTCTCTCTCTCTCTCTCTCTCTCTCTCTCTCTCTCTCCCCACCCCCTTTTGCTGGGTTGCCATTGTAACCCTACCGAGCTGCCCCTGCCAGCCCCATCTCTCTCTCTCTCTCTCTCTCTCTCTCTCTCTCTCCTCCCTTGCCAAGCTGCCCCCGTCGTTGGATCCCGTTTCGCTGCTACCCCTACACCAAGTATTTTGTTTAATTTATTTTGTAATTTTTTTAATTTATTTTATTTAAATTTATAATATTTATCTTGTGGTGTATTTGATATATACTCTTAATAGAGTCATAGACATAATTTAGCAATTTAACATTTTTATTAATAATCATTTATTTATTTAAATTGGAGTAATGTTTATTTACTTTCAAATTGACACAATTTTTGTCGTAAGGTACATCATTTGGGTTGATTATGTCACACATGTATAATTTTTTTTATTGTTGGAGTTTCATCCATCACACTTCACTAGAGTATCAAAGTTTTCTAGTGATGAGATGAGAAAACTATTTATCGTTTCAAACAAAACCTTAGTCAACTCTTTAAGATGAAAGATCTAAGATTTTTACATTACTTATATTATTTCTTGAGCTTATTGTTATTTAATAGATAAATAAAAAGACTTGACACTGGCTTGAGACAGATAGATGACATTACCTAATTACATAAATACCCTTGTCGTGGCCTAAAATCCTTCCAATCTTCTTAATGTCTAGCAATTCAGAAAGCAAATGGCATGAGACATACAAATTATCATT
Organism: Liriodendron chinense; assembly: GCA_003013855.2. Classification (NCBI taxonomy): domain Eukaryota; kingdom Viridiplantae; phylum Streptophyta; class Magnoliopsida; order Magnoliales; family Magnoliaceae; genus Liriodendron; species Liriodendron chinense. The sequence continues at coordinate 98,527 of ML058342.1, read as the reverse complement.
GAAGTATATAGTTACAGGGCTGTTTGGATGATATTGAATGACACTTGCGATTGATAATGAAAATAAATAGCTTATAATATGTGTGTGTGTGTGTGTGTGTGTGTGTGTGTTATTAATGGAGGATACATTGTTTAGGGGAACATGATATTCTTGTAGCTTATGGTATGGTGCCCCATATTGGTTGTTGTTCACAACCTGAAGTGTAGGGCTGCGATGTAGTAATAATCGATCGTGAGACCAAGATTGTCCTCAGGGATTATAATAACCAAATCTAAAAGGTCTGATTAACTACTTAGAAAATGGTTGAATTGGTGAACTGAAACTAAAAGAGTATAAGAAATAAGAATTCAGAGATTTAGAAGTAACTAGAGCATCTAAGATCCACTTGAGTAATCCTCAATGTTAATTCATTCATACAAGCACAATAAACAATTAGAATCGAAGTCTTATCTCTATCCAATCGGAAGATATCACATTCAAAAGCTAATGAACAATGAGTAATAATCTGGAAAATCTGAATTTCTAGTTCTACTTCAAGTACGAAGAACTTGAACTTTTAAAACTTCGAAGCATCAACTGTATTTGGAAATCATGATAGATCTAGCGTTTTTTACATTCAAATCTCATAAAAGCATCATGATCAATCTCAAAAAACCATAAGCATCTCATGTATGTGACACAAGAGATCTAAGAACTCTCTGAAATTACCAACTTTATTCAAACTAGAACTTAAAAATCCAAACTTCAACTTAATGTACTTGTAAAAACGAATTAAACATTGAAAATTAACTACAAGCTTCATCTAAGTGGCCTAGCCAACCATGGACATGATTGAACAAGAAAACAAAAGAAAAACTAACAAAAACATGAAAACTACAAGAAAACTTAAAGAACTTGGAGTTGTGGAAATTCCACTTCGAATTTCTTTACATCCAGCACGTCTAGGACTCTTCTAGGATGATTTTGGAAGAGAGTGAAGGTGTCATTTTATAGCAAAAATTGTCTATGGACTTTAGATTTGTTTAACGCTTTCACACTTGGAGGCGGTTTACAACCAGTCGCGGCCCCCTACCAACCCATGTTGTCCTTCTTCAAGATGCCCAAGGTGAAGGGTGGTGGATTCTCTACAACCTAATGGTAGGAATGGGTTGTAAGTTGGAGAATCACCTAAAGGATTCTTACGGGGTGTTTAGACAGAGGTTTTGCCTATGATGAAAGTGTATAAACTCCTAGAAATTAAGAGGGAACAAGTCCATTCTCATTTGAGCTTTTGAATGCTCCAAGCTTGTGATAAATCATAAGGAGAATAGCTTGAATGGGTTAGGATTAGAGCTCCTAATGGTTTGCAACAGTGGTGGCTTCTAAATCCTGAAAACTCGTTTCTTCTGCCCAAATACAAACTTTCCTGTTTTTATAGAAAAATCTCCAACAGTAAAAAAATGGACAGATTCGCAATACTTCGATGCATCGAAATACCTTTCAATGGATCGAAGAGCCTATTACGATGGATTGAAAAATAGTCTAGTGAGTTGAGAATTGTTGCTGGACATATTCTGAATGGATCGAAATACCTACTTTGATGGATCAAAGAGAGCTATCCGATGGATCGCAAAACTATCCAGAGAATTCAAGTTTGCTTGACTGAATTTACGATGGATTGAAGAGAGTTGTTTAATGGATCGCGAAACTATCCAGAGAGTTCAAGTTTACTTGACTAAATTTATGATGGATCGAACCAACGCCTTCGATGGATCAAAGTCCCATCGAAACTGGTCTTCGATGAAACTGCTTTCTGAGCTGTTTGTTTGCAATTATTCCCAAACTTCTAAGGCCTTTCTATGGGTGGTCTTTTGGGACACCTAAGGCCATTTTATGATGACTAAGGGTATATCTAATGGGTCCAAGTCATCTAGAGGTTAAGGGTTGTTTTGGTTCAAAGGATTAGAGTCACCAAAGCATCTCTTTTACCTGTTCCTCTTCCTTGATGCTTCTGGTCAACTTGAATCTTCGGTCTTTAGCTTGCAAAGGCTCAACCGACATTACAACACATGAACACACATGATTGACAAATAAGGTGCACTGGTATGCCACAAAAAAGTGCACTAACAATATACGTTCAATAATGGCTAAATCTTTAAGTTTTGAAAGAATGAAGAATATGTGAATGACGTGTACCCTCATTGTGAAGGCCGAGTACGACTTCGCCGAAAAAGCTTGATCGTGGACGAAGCTTCAAATGAGAGAAGTTTAATCTTGAAAGAACGAATAATACGAGAAGTTTGCTTCAAATGACGCAGGAGAGAGATGCCAGAGAAGGGTGGTGGGTCTCACAAGCTTATTTCCCAAGGAGGTATCAGGGCTTTGTCCACTGTTGAATATTAAAAAGGCAAGGTTTGGCCCCTTCTAAGAATGTTCATACTGTGGGGCCCACCATCACTTATAAGTGGAATCCACTCTATCCATTATCCTTGGGATTTCATTTTCGGCCATCGATGGAAGAATGATTAACATCCGCCACTCATATGGACCATAACACAAGAAAACATATAGTATGAAACGGTCACCATTACTGTTTATCAGGTATTATAGGCCACATGTAGATTATGTCAGCATCATTTTACCATCTTCACATATAAATAAGGGGCTACAAAGAAAATGAATGAATTGGATCTACTTTGAAGTGGACCCCATGATAACTCACATCCACATCACTGCCTCAGAATTGGAGGCTATGTAGCTTCTTCTCAACTCAAATTTTGTACGAGTGTAGGATCCAAATAAGGATAATTTTCGTTAAAGAAAATTTCTAGTGTAGTTAGGGCCAATTGAGAAAAATGCTTGAAGTTACGGACTGGCGAAAAATTTCACCGTCCTCGAGGACCGTGCGGTCAAAATCCTTTAATACATCGGCCTGCTAGACCGTAGCATCTTCCCTTCTAAAAGGAGAAAAAGTCAAGGTGCCAAGGACGCGAAAGAAAGGATATCACCAAGAGAAGGGTGGCCTTCATTCTCCATCTTTGAGTTTTGAACAAAGCGAGTGCATTTGCTTGTGAGAAGAAGCTAAGATGTTTACTGAGGCTGTTGTTTCCTTTGTCTTGGAAAAAATTGGAGATCTCTTTGTCGGTGAAGGAGTCTTCCTCCACAAAGTACGTGGTGAGTTCGAGTGGATCGAAGAAGAATTGGCGTGGATGCGGGCCTTCTTAAAAGATGCAGAGAGGAAACAAAATGATGCAAGGGTGAAGAAATGGGTGGATGCTGTAAGAGACATTGCTTACAAAGTGGAGGACGTTATTGACAACTTCATCCTTCAAGTGGCCTGCACTTCCTTTGTTGACGAACCAAGTGTTTGGCATCAGCTAGGCAAGAAGATCGAAGAGATAAAGAATGAACTCCTTCAGATCCGTCAGAGAAGAAAGACTTATGGCATTAAAAATCTCCGCCAAGTTGGAGAAGGAAGCAGTTCCACGAGTGAAAGTTTGAGAGAGCAGAGGCGAACCTCTCCTCTACTAGAAGATACAGAAGTCGTTGGTTTCCTAGACGACATAAAAACCTTGGTGGCACAGTTGATCGGGGGCGAATCACGGCGATGCCTGATTTCTATAGCCGGAATGGGTGGTCTTGGCAAGACTACTCTCGCAAGGAAAGTTTATAATCATGATGATGTTCAGGATCATTTCCATAGTTGTGCATGGGTATATGTATCTCAAGAATATGATGTGAGGGATCTTCTGCTGATCATTATGAGATGCTTTGGGAGTCTCCCTAAACAACATCACGAGATGAACGTCACTCAGTTGAAAGAGCAGCTTTTCAAGCATCTGAAGGCGACCAGATATTTTTTGGTGGTAGATGATATCTGGAAGACTGAAGCATGGGATGCTTTAGCGGCTGCTTTTCCAGACATGAAGAATGGAAGTCGAGTCCTGCTTACCACTCGCAACAGGGAAATAGCTTCATCTGTCGACGCCCAGAGCTATCTTCATAAGCTGCAATTTCTAGGAGAAGTCGAGAGCTGGAAATTATTTTGTTCAAAGGCATTCTTAGAACAAGATAGCAATTGCCCTGCAAATTTAGAGGGGTTAGGAAAGGAGATTGTGAAAAAATGTTATGGCCTACCGCTTGCAGTCATTGTCATTGCAGGGCTGTTATCAAGGAAAGAAAGGCTACCAAGTGAGTGGGAGAAAGTACTGAAAAGTCTTAACTGGATATTTGTTGATCGTGAATCACAAATTGGAAGAATATTATCATTAAGCTATGAAGATCTACCCTATCAATTGAAGCCATGCTTTCTCTATATTGGATTTTATCCTGAAGACCACGAATTCTCTGCAAAACAGTTGATTCGGTTGTGGGTTGCGGAAGGAATTGTATATACAAGAGGGGCCGAAACATTAGAGGAAGCCGCAGAAGATTGCCTGATGGAGCTAATCCAAAGAAGCCTAATTCAAATAGTAAAAAGAAGTTCGATCCGGGGAGTTAAAAGCTGTCGCATCCATGATCTTCTCCGAAATCTCTCAATCTCAATAGCCAAGGAAGAAAATTTTCTCGACGGGGACACAAACTCTCTCTCTCCATGTAAAGGACGTCGACATTTTGTGCATCATGGCATCGGTAAGCACATTTCCTTAAACCAATCCACTCCATGCGCTCGTTCCATCTTGTGCTTCAGCCAATACGAAGAAGTTGGAAAGAATCAGCTGGAGCTTCTTTGCAGACGCTTTGATTTGCTTAGGGTTTTACATCTACACAGAGTAGATGTAAAAGAGTTTCCAAATGAAATAGGTACACTTATCCACTTGAGATACCTTGGCATTACGGGGAAGGTGCGCAATCTTGAAAGTCTCCCATCCTCGATAGCCAATCTTCGTAATTTACAAACACTAGTGGTAGATGAACATAATGGAATCGAGATACCTAGTGTTATTTGGAAGCTGCAACAACTAAGGCATGTACGTGTAAACGGAAGAATTAAAGGGCCTGAAGCAGGGGAGCTCAGTTTTCCAAGCAACCTCCAAACTCTAAAATCTATTACTGCAGACGACTGGACAGAGGATTGCCTAGGAAAGTTGATTAATCTTAGGACATTAGCAATATGGAGACTTGATTTAAGTGATCATGGAAAACGATTGTTGGACTCTATTCCCAAATTTAACCACCTCCAGTCTCTGACGCTGGCTGTTTCTCCATTCAGTATTGCACGCCCATTTCCACCGATTTTCAATCTGTTGCATCTGTATAAGCTGCATTTGCGGGGAACGTTTGTGAAGCTACCCAAGTCTGATGAATTATCACCAAATCTCACCAAGCTTAAGTTGGAGGATTGTCATTTAGAGAAAGACCCGATGACGACACTAGAGAAACTGACAAACCTTCGGATTCTCAGATTGCATTATTCTTCATACTTGGGAAATGAAATGGTCTGCTCTGCGCAAGGGTTTCCTCGACTTGAGTTGTTGGAGCTTTGTGGTTTATATCATTTAAAGGAGTGGAGAATTGAGGAAGGAGCGATGCCGAGTCTTCTACATCTATCTATTTCTGAATGCAGACGATTGAAGATGCTTCCAGAAGGATTGCAATATGTGACTGAACTCAGGAAATTGAAGCTATCTCTTATGCCAGAGAGTTTCAAAAATAGGCTTCGAGAAGAGGGAGAGGATTGGCATAAGATTCAACACATACCCTCCATCGACTTACCTGTGAATAACTGGTATTCATTCAAAATTTAAAAGAGCAAGGAAAAAGCCCCATACAAAGAGAAGGACAGAGGTCCCAGCTAATAGAAGCTGGAGCAACTTGGACCGAAATACACTGCAGCTGGTTCTGGAGATAAATATTGAGAAGTGGTAACCAAAGATGGGCTTTCTTTGTTGCAGACAGATTCAGGATATCTCCAAAGTCGGTAAGATTTACTACTTTCATTTTTATTTCTCCCCTTTCAATTCATACTTTCAACTAAAATCGTAGCGATTTTAAATTCTAAGTTTCTTTATTGCTGTGCTATTATTATTATTTGTTTTTTCATTTTGAACAAGTTGGGCCCCTTTTTCAGATTTTTGGTGCATGGATCATAATATCAGCAGTTTAGGTCACTGAACAATGGCCCCACTTCTAAAAACTAAAAAAACCCATCATACTTCCTTTATGTCATGCATTCTAACAAGGAATGTTTTGTGTCATCATATTTGAGTTGGTCCACATGGCAGTATGGTTGGATGACATTGAAAATTGATCGCTGCAGGACATGCCTCAACAATTGATCAAGAAGAAGAGGGACAGGATTGGCATAAGATTCAACATGTACCCTCCATTAACATACACGAATAAGATGCAGATATGGTGTTGTTGCAACTAGCAATCAAAGACAAGCTTTCCTTCTTTCATGCACACATATTCGTGATCTCTACAAGGCAAATCTGGTGAGATTTACTTCTTGTTTTGACGCTCCTCTTTATTGATACTGTCAACAATAATCATAATTCATAGCCATTTTTTTTTCTAGTTTTCATTATCACTATGTTATTGCCCTTATTTTTCAGTTTGTACAAGTAGGGCCACCTTTTCATATTATGGGTGCACCATTCATAGTGGGGGCCACAATGTTAGCATTTTGGGTCACTTAAGAATGGGTCCACTTGTACAGACTGAAAATAGAAATAGTTCTCTTTAATCCTTCAGACAGAACATTGCATAATACCTGTTGTATGTCTTTCATAACGACTGTTGGATGAATTACCTTAATAAAGAACATTTTGTGTGGATCTCACTTGTAGGCTCATTCTCTCTCCATCAATGAATGGGCCCACATGGATGTATGGTTGGAAAACCATACCATTGATGCCCCATTGGATAAAAGTAGCACTGGTCTGGCCATTGGAACTTTTCTTTCATCATTATGTGTTTTTACACCATATAGATATGATGAACTTTAACCATTTTTTTTTAATTTTAGCCCTGTTTGAGGGACACCATTCAGATAATAAAAATGCAATTGGGGATGCCAAAGTGATATTCAGTCTGTCCAGCTACACAAGGGTCCACCAGAGGGATGTTTCAGATCATCAAAATATGCAATAATGTGTTCTTGGCTCGTGTGCCAAGAGAAATGGACCTCAACCACGAATTATCCTTATATTGAATGCTTACACAGATGCATTGGGGTTAGAAAGTCTCAAGCTTGTGCAACCCAGCTCTCTTACAAACCAACACGGGCCTGGATAGAAGACTTGCAACATCCAAGCTGTCCATCAGGTAGGTCCCCACTTCTTGATGCCCCAGCCCAAAAATCAGGCGAGTCTACTCCATGGGAGGACCACCAAAAGCAAGGGCCCCACACCCTTGGAATTCTGTGTAGCAAGACCCATTTCAAAATTCCTCTGTTCTAAGCACATCATATGACTTCACAAGCTGTGTAGATGCTTCTATCAGACAAGTGTGGTGTCACATTTCTGTTGTTATCTTAAATAAAGTTAATTCAGTTCCTTGGCTTCCCATTTGACAGGAAATTGAAATAATTGCACACATTCTGTGGAGAATTTTACTCTGAGAAAAGCTCTTAGATTTTGTTTTCATTTTCTTTTTAATTTCTTATGTCTTATCTATTGGAATTGTGGTATCTGATGCCTTGAACTGGACAACAAGGACGTGGATCCTACATAGTGGGCTAAGATTTTTTTTCCACACATGCACTCACCCCACACACACTCACACATTCCACCACAGTGGGATTTCACCACAATGGGTCGAACCCATGACCTTGTGTTGAAACTCTTGTGAGTCCACCACCGAGGCATGAGTAAGGACCCATATAGCAACGTTTATGTTGCCCGTGTATTCATCATTGTAAGTCTTGATTATTTGTTTGTTTTCGAGTGACGAAGGTAAATGAGAAGACTTGATTTGTTCCTGTTTTGGTTTTCAAAACAAAATGGAGTGTAGGCTTGGGGGTCCACAATGCTTACATAGATGTATGATTAAAGCTTCTCATCAGGTGCAAGGCACTATATGGCTTGTATACAATTCAGGTCTGTCCACTCATCTGATGGGGCCAAACATTTATATTAAATGCCAATTTTCCATTTCTTCTGCATATGTTTGCCTCACCATATCTTTTTCAGACCTGATTTTGGGTGAGGTTAGTTTACTTTCAAAAAAAGAAGAAGAAGAAGAAGAAGAAGAAATTTTGGGCGAGCATAGAAAATACCACATTTGTGTGGAGCCTTGCCAACCACATGCACCAAAATAGCATAAGGGTATGAGGGAAGAGCTTTGCATCAAATGGACCACTTCGTACAAAACAAATGGATGTCTAGAAGAAAACTGTATCAGACATCCATTTCTTTTGTATAGTCTCCAACCTGAGAAGAAAAATTGCCTGATTTTTGTGCAAGAACATCCAATCAATCTGGTTCATCCAATGAAATTATGGAAAGCTGGGATCTCATACACATCTTCCATATCGGCAAGTGCGGCTACATGTGGACAGGCACAGCTCCACATGTGAGTAGGCTTAGCAAACATCTGTTTCATGTTTACTTAGTATGGTATTGATTTGTTTGGTCCTTGTATATGATATTTCCCTTTACAGCATGTGTAAGTCTTGACTGCAGTAATGTAATTCTTGTCATCAATAGGGAACTCTTCCAGGAGCAAGTACGTTTGGATTTGCTTGCAGTCAATCCATGCTTTGAAACCCATGTCAGATGAGAACAGTAATTTCACATCCCAAGCTTAAATTTGGATTGTGTTAGTAATATTTCTACAATTTTACAAGTTCTCTTTTTGTTATGTCCCAATCAAATCTAATTGGAAGTTCCCTGCCATCCAATCTTTGGCCATCTAGACAATTGATATTTATATTCTTTTCCTATCTCTCTTGTATAGGACATTGACAGGCAGATTAGAAGCTTCATTCTGTAAGGTTTTTGGAGCATTTTTCATCTATGGCAGAGCTTATCAATTCAAAGTTCGTATCTCACAACTGCTGGCCACACTTGTAAGTTGTAACATGTATCACGACACTTCAACCCAATGCACTAGGAACTTATTACTTCCTCCTTTCTTCTCCATTATTAGTTTTAGGGGTCATTTGGATGCCTGTAAGTTTTATTAGTTGTATAGGTTTTTCAGGTAACTCATGGGTGGTGTTTGGACAAGAAATTTCACTGTCAGTTACAATATAGCATAAGCTAACTTTCAAGTGGAACTTGTTTGCAACTTTAAAAGTTACAGGCATCCAAATGACCACTCAAGTAACCATATGCTTCGATTACTTTTATTATAGATTCAAGCAAACAAATTCTAGCGCGTAGCTTTCAGGTTTTACTTACAAAATTGATTCCAAACTTCTTTCTCATAAGAGATTGTGATGACCACTAGATGGACGGGGAGAATGGTGGACTGGTGATTCAACGGTGATGAGATGCTTGGATGATATTTTCTAGCTTGAGGATACATGTATCTTTTGCAAACAATCATTCATATGGTACAATGTGATAACATTCATCATGATACGTTCTCTACTCCAAATTACATGGAATTTTATGTGACGTTTGATTTATTTTCCTGTATTCATGTTTGCCTGTAATGTGCTAGTTAAAAATTGAAATAGGAAGCAATTTCTTTTCCTTTTTTAGTTTTCATACTGTACATTATCAAGAGTTTGCAGTGTACTTGGGATTTTCATTTTGCACAATTGAGGCCCATGGCCCAAGGATGCATATGGTTGTTATGATGGAATGGATCCTACTATTGATGGAAAATGCTTAGCTGGCCCCTTACTAGAAGATCCTAGCCATTGGCTTTGTGTGGCCTTTTCTCTGTTGAATGTTTATTGTCGGTGTTGAAACGTTTCATTTGCTTTTTTATTGGATTTGTTTGGGTAGGGGATCTGGTGGAACTGGGATTTAGGGCTGTCAGTAGGTCAGGTTGCAGTTGGGTCCTAGTACCCATACCTAGGCTAACCGGGTTCAGGTCCTTTCATGTTTTGGTCTAGATCTCGAAGAATTAGACCCGGATCCAATCAGTTTTGGGTGTTACTGTCCGGTTGCGCTAAAAGCTTGAGCTCTTAGAGAATGACAGAACAATGTATATCAAGGGGTATATTGGCCCTGCACGTGATACTTTGGGCTGATACAATACCGGATGCCCTATAAGACCAAATTTTGCAAACTCCGGGACTTGAACACCGTACGTCCTGCTCTGATGTTACTGACAGTAACATTGGGTACCCACTGGATCTTTGGGTCGAGGTTTTAAGTTGGGTTTTGGGACGAATTAGAGCATGTAAATGGTTGGGACCACCCTATGGATGGATTAGATCTCACACACATATGCCACTTTGAGATGGTCATGATGTGTAAACGGGTTCTCTTATATGTGTGTGGCTTATGAAACCTCATTTCTTTTGCTAGAATAATCAATACAATATTAAATATGTATAATTTTACTACTAAAACTAACTGGACCCCCTTAGATCTCAACTGAACCGACTTCAACAGGGTTCATTTCATGGCTCAACCCGAACCCTACTAGCCACTATTTTTACAAGGTCCAAAAGGTGATATCCAAACCCGACCCTATTTCTGAACAGGTCCAATAAATGGGACCCAAACCCATTAAAATTGGATCAGTTCCATTGATTACCCACGGGTCTGAGTACTCACTGACAACCCCTATTGGATTGAGCTGAATTCCGATTTTGGACGGCCCCCCACTCTCCACGTCAATTTGTGTCAGTTACCTGATTTTTCTTCCACTTAATATAAAATTTCGACATGGTTACTCTTTCCTAAAACTTCTAAAATTGTGAAGATGCAGAGGAAAGACTTCCTTTAGTGACACGAATCTGATATGGAGGGTGTCAACCCACAGGTCAACTAGCCCAACCTGCTTTTGAGGTGGGTTCAGGCCAACCTAAAAGGATAGTGGGTCAGGCTCAGGCTAGAAATGTGACCAAGTAAATGGATCGGGCTTGGGTTAACCCTACCCAACCTGACCTGCCCATATATCAATAGGTTGGGCCAGAGGACCCCACCCAACAAGACCTAAAATTCAAAATAAAAGGAGGAGAAAAGGTATAAATATTTTTTGGCGTATGTATGTATTCACTGTCTAGGCTATATGTTGTTCATAGCCTTAGTGTATATTCCATATTTAAACCTGAGTTGGGCTGCGGTGGTTTAGGTTGGGTTAGCTAAGCCTAACCCATTTACAATTAAATGGGTTGGGTCAGGTCAGGCGGGCTTGATGAATTTTTAAGTGGGTCAGATAAAGTAATAAGGTACAAGGTAACGGGTGAGTCATGGTTGCATGAGAATTCTTGGCCCATTTAGTAAAATGGATCAGCTTTGGGCTGACCCATTACCACTTACAAACATAATAGTTTAGGAATTCAAATTACGAGTATGCTAAATTTTCGGTGGCTAAAAATTGGTTTGCATTAGTAATGTCTCTACAAGTTTACATGTCTTATTGGGTTCCAAACATCCAACCATCTACATTATTGTGCATCTACTGCGACCCTATAATTGGATAGGTGGTTCGCAAATGGATAATGAAAACAAAACATGCCTTGTCTTCACCTTAACTATTAAATTGCAAGCAAGCCACAATATGAATAGTTAGAATCCTATGATTGGTGCGATTTTTGGCACCATGTCCGATTGGATGTTGGCTTTCCTAGGCTTTCAACTTTGGCCATCCACAACCATAGGCATCATATGATCGAGTTGGCTACTCATGAACGTAGGTCCACTGCAACGCTTTGTACCTTAAAAGAAAGAGAAAAAAAAAAAAAAAACGATTTGTAAGGCCCGCCAGATTATGTGCATGACATCCAACTCTTCCATAATGTGAGACTTCTCATGTTCTACTTAGCGCCCAAAATTCAGGCCGATCTAAAAAAATTGGGTGGACCGCACCATTTAAAATCAAGCCTTAAAGTCTAAAATCAAATGGTGCTACCCAACTAAGTTAAGGAATGATCTTCCTTTTCTGATGTCCGTTCATCCCAGTTTGGATGGCATATTAAAAAATGGTTGACCGATTAAACATATGGAAGTTTTTTACTGTTCCCTGTAGTGAGGCCCACATGATTTTTGGATCAACCTGATTTTTCAGTTCCTAGGAGAAAATGAGGGGGCGCACATGATGGACCGAGTGAATGACATGCACCCATCAGGGAGGGCACAAGGTACAATGTACTTCATAGATTTTGGTCAAGTGCAGACCAGAATATCCTCCATCTGATGCATGGAACTTGTACACAATGACCATGCCCATCGATTCAATGGCTCATAGTGTTGGTAGGCCAAGGTGATCGGACAATGGAGTACATCTAGGGCTGTAAATGGTTGGGTTGGGGGCGGGTTTAGCCAAAACCAGACCCACCCATTTACTAAATGGGTCTGGGTCCAAATTTTAGACCCAGACCCTTTTACTAAATGGTCGGGTCCGATTAACCCATCAGACCCATTTATAAATGGGTCTGGGTCTGGTAGAGGGAGTCCACCCAGACCCATTTATAAATGGGTCAGGTCTAACGGGTCTGGGTCTGGATTTAGTATGCAAGCATTTTTACAAGGCTTAAAATCGGGTCTAGATGGGTGGGCTGGACGAGTCCCTTGAAACATAGACCAAACCTGCCCACTTACTAAATGGGTTCAGGTCGGGTCAGGTCGAGCCTAATATAAAGGAAACCAGACCCAAACCCGTCTAGCAAATGGGTCTGTTCTTGGACCTAGACCCATACCATTTAACAAACGGGTCGGGTCTGGGGCAGGTCTAAATGGGTTGGGTCTGTGTACCCCATCGGTCCGCTGACCCATTTATAGCCCTAAGTACATCCAATCATTGGCTATAAATGGGAATTTAGATCCCAAAATAAATAAATAAGGCAAAATCAGCAGAGGAAAACTCATTTGAAAGGGAAAACTCATGAACGATCATGTAAACAGGATTTTTAGCTGCTACGGTCTATGGATTATGGCCCATCTTCGTGTTGGGAACACTCTATGCATTTCCCATGTGTATAGTACGGTCCACAGTAATTCACTTCCTAACATCTTTTCTCTATAGTGTAGGATTGCATGCAGCGAGCTAATTAATGAGATGGCCCATCATTCTAAAACCCCACTATTATGACCATGTCAACCATCCATTCACCTTTTTAATTTGAAGGGACCACTGACTCTTTGTGCCTCTTACTGCCAATTTGAAGGCTACCAATCAAACCTTGGGGTTCCTGCACAAGTTTGGACAATGGATCATTCATGTTGATTGCAATCAGCTTTAGGGGGCGTTTGGATCGTAAGTTACTTTTAATAAGCTACTGATGCCGTAAGTAGCTTATCTTGGTTTCTACTTATTCAGCCACTAGGTATATTTGATAACGAACATACTTATCAAAAAAAGAAAAAAAAATGAAAAATATGTTTGGTTTCCAAGATCATAAGCAATTATCCCTCAAAGCTTGTTTGGTCTCCCTCACATCCACCATCCATCATATGGGGCCAACCTTTGATGTGAACCATTCATTGTATGCGCCCCACCTTTGTTGTGAGCCATCCATCATTCGGGGCCCCACCTTGGATGTGGGTCATTCATCATTATGGCCCGACCTTTAATGTGCACCATTCATTATGTAAGGCCCACCTTTGATGTTGGTCATCCATCAAGTGGGGCCACCATCAATGTTATTGTCCATCATGTGGGGCCCACCTTCAATATCCACCGCACATCATGTGGAGCCCACCTTTGAATTGAACCGTCTATCATGTGGGCCCCACCTCTTATGTGGGTCGGCCATCATGCAAGGCCCGCATTGGATATGGGTCACTCATATCATTAGGACCGACCTTTAATGTAGACCGTCTATCATGAGGGGCCCACCATTATTAATTGCCATCACGTAGAGCCCACCTTTGATGTGGATTATTCATCATGTGGGCCCCACCTTCAATGTGGGTTGCCAATCATGTAAGGCTCGCCTTGGATGTGGGTCATTCATCATTAGGGGCTGACCTTTGATGTGGACCATCTATCATGTGGGCTGGCCCATATTAAGCCGGCCCCACATTATGGATAAGCACATAAGTTACTTTTACAATGTTTTTTTTTTTTTAGCTTTTTGAATTATTACTTTTCTACTTTTCTCTCTCTCTCTCTCTCTCTCTCTCTCTCTCTCTCATGTCAAATGCGGATCTCTCTAATTGTCGATATCAGAGGCCACACATGAAGAACTGTCCACATGGAAGGTGGAGCTCATAAGATGAATGGTCCATATTAATGGCGGGCCTTCACATGATGGATGACCCCATGCTATGGGTAACATAGGGCTGACCTCAGACCACAAGAAAAACCCATGGGGCCACGGGCCCAAATAACATGCCGTGGGATCAAATGCTAGTGTTAGCTGCAACACGGCCGACCACACTAGGAAGGAGAGCCCAGGGCCTGACCTGACCACTAAAGGCCTTATGGCCCATAAGCCCAAAGAAGTCCTCAGCCTACGACGTGCTCTTCTGGTCAGGAGATGGCGACCCCAGATGCCACAGGAGCTGACCAGTTAGGAGATGGCTAAGGACAAGGGTCACAAAAGCAATCTGACTTTGTCGAGGCACGATGTCCCGAGGCCTCGCCCTCAACCTCAATCGGGTATGCTTCCGAGCACAAGTCCTCAACTGCAGTAATTGAGGCCTTAACGTCGGCTCGACACTTACCCTTAAGGCCTTAGCATCAACTCGGGCAAGCCCTATTCTGGCAAAACCAACAAACGATGACGAACAGACACGGAGTCCACAGAACTAAGCTCTCTTTGTAGTCTTCGGAACCGGCCGCATACCGCACCGCCTCCAATATCGTACGGAGATAATGACCAACAATTGACAAATCTGGACGTGATAAGGATTATCCCGAGTAATCCACTGAATCTAGATATGATAAGGATTATCCCAAAAAAATCCAAGGAATCACACTCGTAAAATGAGATCTATGGATCCACCTACAGCTCTCCGATGATCATATAAATAGAAGTATTCCTCTATAATTCAGGGGACGGAACACAATACGCAATTCTCCACCAAAAGCCTATATTCAACCTCCTACACCTTACTGACTTAGGCATTAAAGGGCTAACGATCGGACCCCCGGCCACCCCTTTCTTTGTCTTTAATTGAGTTCCACAGGATCTAAAGGAGATCATCAGCATCAATCCATCCTTGGTGGAGATCAAGCTTCTTCATTAGTTAACCAGTTTCATATGTCAACACCCCATATTAATATGGGACACATAATGGATGGTCCACACCAAAGATCAACCCATAATGATAAATAGCCCATGGGTCTCCATTCATGGTTGAGTCGTAGACTTTGAGGAGTTTCAACAATGAGACTAGGGGTCAAGTGCCCATGTGGTGTGAGTGGGTATGTGAGTGTGTGCGGGTGTGGGTGTGTGTTAAAAAAAAAAAAAGAAAAAAAGAAAAGCCCACATCCAAAGCCGGCTGGTATAATGGATGACCCACTATAAAGGTAGTGCCTACATGATGGGCAACCCACATTGAAGGTGGGGCCCATACGATGGATAGTCCACATCAAAGGTGGTCTCCACATGATGGGTAATTAATAATGGTGGGCCCCACATGATGAATGATCCACATCAAAGGTGGGCTCTACATGATGGGCGGTTAATAATGGTGGCCCCACATGATGGGTGATGCACATAAAGGTGGCCTCACATGATGGACGATCCACATCAAAGGTTGGCCCTAATGATGAGCGGCCCATATCCAAGGTGGGCCTTGCATGATGGATGGCCCACATGATGGACGTTCCACATTAAATGTGGGCTCCACATGATGAGTGGTGGATATTGAAGGTAGCCTGCCCCCACATGATGGACAATAAACTTGATGCTGGATCCCACATGATGGACGACCAACATCAAAGGAGGGCCCTACATAATGAACTGTGCAGATTAAAGGTCGGCACCTAATGATGAATGGCCCACATTCAAGATGGGCCCTGCATGATGGACGACCCACATCAAAGGTAGGGCTCACACAATGAACAGTCCACATCGAAGGTTAACCCCACATGATGGATAGTGGATGTGAGGGATGTTGGGATACGGGCGATCGGCCCCACAACAAAAGGGAGCACAAAGCAAGCAAACGAGGAACAAACACAATGCAATCACACACCAAGCAAATCAGCACACACAAGAGGTAATTTGAATTTAACGTGGAAAAACCCCCACGAGTAAAAAACCACAGCACAAAGCGACACCAATCCACTATGAATCAGAAGTTACAAGAGCAAGAAGAAAACTTACACCGGATTCAAGCCCACAAGAGAAAAACCAACGTAGCCTTCCTCTAAAGCTCTTTCTCTCACATTAGAACTCTCTCTCTCTCTCTCTCTCTCTCTCTCTCTCTCAACCCTTACACATCTAGGATACCTAATTCACGTATTACACTTTCTTAAATAGGAAGAAACCCGAATTAGAAACACGTTACGCAATAAATCGAGCAAGATCACGCAAAAACTACGCCACCAACTTTGCAGTCCACGCACAGTCAAGCGCCCGATAGATTCAAAATATGTCCAAAGAGTTTCGGCAAGAATCCAACCAATTTTGAACGCCCGACCAACAGTGATCGGGCTCTCTACAGCCCAAAAACAATTCAGCAATACAAACTTCCAGAAGCCAACTCGGGTATCCTTGGACGAACACCCAACCCGAATCCATCGGGCGCCCAACATCCTCTGGTGTCCAAGATTAAAGGCAAAACCCCAACAAGAGAGACCAAATAGGAGGATAAATGCTAAGGAAATCAAACATATTTTTTTACTTTTTAGCTAATAAATATATTATTTACTAGACATACTTATCTTATTTGTTGAATAAGTAGAAACCAAGATAAGCTACTTATGACATAAGTAGCTTATCTAAATTAACTTACCATAACTCACTGTCCAAATGCCCCACTTAAGAGTTAGATTAGAGACCCATCCAAACTTTACACATCATTAGATGATCCCGACTGTCCATCTGTAGGACTCACCACATCTCCCATCTGCGGAGCTAACTCCAAACTTACGTCTAAATCCAAACCACCGAAGTATTTCCCAGAGACCATGCCCTCTGGCACGACCAACATCTAAATCTCATATTCAATGATCATTCTTAATTAAGGATGCACCGGGACGTCGATGCAAAATCCAATACATCCATCAGCTTCGCAAAATCATTTTTAGAGTCCACAAATTAATCAGTTTTAATACTCAAGTAGACTGCACCAGAAGAAAGAGTAGGGACTGAAGGTTTACCATTGAAGCATTACTGGAGCCCACAAAAGTTTTGGATCAGGCTGTTATTTATTTTCTCGTTTGATCTTGTTTGGTATCAACTAATAAACGGGTTAGATTACATGTAAATATCACATTGAGCCGCAAGAAGTTTCAATGGTGGGCATTTCCATTCCAGTGTTTTTTGTGGTGCGCTTCACTTGAATATTGAAGAAGACACACATGGGTGTAAGATTTTGTAAAGTGGACATGGGAAGGGGCGGACAAGGATGTAGCAAGAATTATGGTGACACAGCTGCCATTGTTAAGCAATGGCCTGACACCATTATTGGTGTAGCCCAAAAAATAAATTGATCGGCCTCATCTAATGCCAGGTGATAGTAAATGTGTGGCCCTGCACCTTGACGTATGTATTGTGTATCTACGCCGTCCATCCCTTATGCCAGGTCATTTTATGGTACGATCCTAGAAACAAGTGGTGATTTAACTCCACAATTAAAAACTCACTAGGCCCACCGGCCCACCGTAATGTTTATTTGCCATCCAACCTGTTGATAGGGTCACACAGATCTAGATTAAGGGAAAAGAAAATAACAGCTTGATCCAAAACTTTTGTGGGCCAGAAAAAGTTTTTAATGGTCAATCATCGCTGTTTCATATGGTGTGGTCTAATTAAGATTTTGATCTGCTTCATTTTTGGGTTCATGACTTACAATTAGCTGGAAAAATTGATGGAAGGCGTGGATTAACAATAAATACATCATGTGGGCCACACAGTCAGGGGCGAATCGTGTTGGCTGAGGCAGGCCGCACCTAATCCGCTCCAAGCAAGTGGCACAAAGGAGGGCTGAGGGAAGGGCGACTTTCATCCTGCATTATTGAGTTTTGAACTGAAGTGAGTGCATTTGCTTGTGAGAAGAAGAGAGGCTAAGATGATTGCTGAGGCTGTTGTTTCCTTTGCCATAGAAAAACTAGGAGATCTCCTTATTGAT
This sequence comes from Liriodendron chinense, assembly GCA_003013855.2. NCBI lineage: Eukaryota > Viridiplantae > Streptophyta > Magnoliopsida > Magnoliales > Magnoliaceae > Liriodendron > Liriodendron chinense. The sequence continues at coordinate 80,231 of ML058342.1, read as the reverse complement.
GAAGGAGTCTTCCTCCACGAATTACGTGGTCAGGTTGAGTGGCTCGAAGCAGAATTGAGGATGATGCAGGCCTTCTTAAAAGATGCTGACACGAAACAAAATGATGAATTGGTGAAGATATGGGTGGCTAATGTTAGAGACATTGCATACAAAGCAGAGGATGTCATCGACAACTTCATCCTTAAAATAGAACAACCCAGGAGAAGAGGGTCAGTTGGTTTCGTCAGGAGGTGCATTTCCTATTTTGACGAACCATTTGCTCGGCATCAGCTAGGCAAGAAGATACAAGAGATAAAGAATGATCTCCTTGAGATTGGTCAGCGAAGAAAGACTTATGGTATTAAAAATCTCAGCCAAGGTGGAGAAGGAAGCAGTTCCATGGGCGAAAGATTGCGAGAGCAGAAGCAAACCTCTCCTCTGCTAGAAGAAACAGAAATCGTCGGTTTCCAAGAAGACATTGAAACCTTGGTGGCACGGTTGATTGAGGGCGAGTTGTGGCGATGCGTGATTTCTGTAGTCGGAATCGGCGGTATCGGCAAGACTGCTCTCACCAGGAAAGTTTATAACAATGTTGCTGTTAAGAAGCATTTCAATTGTTGTGCGTGGATATATGTATCTCAAGAATATGTTGCAAGGGATCTTTTGCGAAGCATTATGAGATGCTTTGTGACTTCCCCTAGAAAAGAAATGGAAGAAACTCAGATGAAGGAGATGATTTTTGAGTACTTGAAGAAGAAGAGATATTTAGTAGTGGTAGATGGCATATGCAACATTGAAGCATGGAATGCTTTAGCGGCTGCTTTTCCAGACATGAATAATGGAAGTCGAGTCCTACTTACCACTCGCAACAGAGACGTTGCTTCATATGCGGATGCCCCGAGCCGTCCTCATGAGCTGCAACGTTTAGGAGAAGAAGAGAGTTGGGAATTATTTTGTAAGAAGACATTCTTACAACAAGATCCCCATTGTCCCCGACATTTAGAGGGGCTAGGGAGAGAGATTGTGGCAAAGTGCCATGGTCTGCCTCTTGCAGTTGTCATCATTGCAGGCCTGCTATCAAGGAAAGCAGGGCTTCCAAGTGAGTGGGAGAAAGTACTAAAGAACCGTAGCTGGCAATTTGTTGAAGGTGAAGCACAAATCTCAAGGATATTTTCTTTGTGCTATGAAGATCTACCCTATCACTTGAAGCCATGCTTTCTGTATATAGGAGTTTATCCAAAAGACAAGGTGTTCTCTGCCAAGGAGTTGATTTGGTTGTGGGTTGCGGAAGGATTTGTACATTCAAGAGGGGCAGGAACATTGGAGGAAGCCGCAGAAGATTGCCTGGAGGAGCTTATCCAAAGAAGCCTAATTCAAATAGTGAAAAGAAGTTCCACAGGAGCAGTTAAAAGCTGTTGAATCCATAAACTTCTTCGAGATATCTCAATCTCAAAAGCCAAGGAAGAAAATTTTCTTGACGTCCAAAGTGCAGGCACAAAAACTCGTCGACTTGCTATTCATAATGGCACCCCTACGTACGTTTTTTTAAATGGCTCCACTTCATCCCTTCGTTCTATTATTTGGTTCTATGAAGAACTCCTTGAAAAGCAACAGAAGTCTGTTTTTGGAGGCTTTCAATTGCTTAGGGTGTTGCATCTGCATAATACATCTGTGAAAGAGGTTCCAAATGAAATAGGTACACTTATCCACTTGAGATACCTTCGAGTGACGGTAGAGATGAACACAGCGAAAAGCCTGCCATCATCGATAGCCAATCTATGCAACTTGCAAACACTACATGTACATGTATCACATCAAGAAATTTCAATCCACATACCTATTGATATTTGGAAGATGCAAAAACTAAGGCATGTATGTGTAGAGGAAGTATTTACATGTGAAGGGTCTAAAGCAGGCAGGCTGACAGCAAATGAACTCAGTTTTCCAAGCGAACTACAAACTCTAAAAGCTATTGAGGCAGATGACTGGATAGAGAATTGCTTGGGAAAGCTGATTAATCTTCGGAAACTAGAAATAGTGAGAGTAGATTCAAGTAGGCATCGAAAGGGTTTATTCGACTCTATTCCCAAATTGGATCACCTCGAGTCTCTGACACTACAAGGTGACTGTATAATCCGATTTCCGCCAATTTTAAATCTGCTACATTTGTATAAGCTGAGTTTGATTGGTAGGTTAGAGAAGCTACCTGAGCCTCATGAATTCTCACCAAATCTCACCAAGCTTACCTTGGATCACTCTTATTTAGAGCAAGATCCGATGACAACATTAGAGAAACTAGCGAACCTTCGGATTCTCATATTGAATTTTCATTCATACATGGGAAAGGAAATGGTCTGCTCTGCGCAACGGTTTCCTCGTCTTGAGTCCTTGAAGCTTATATACTTAGATGATTTGGAGGAGTGGAGAGTTGAGGAAGGAGCGATGCCGGGTCTTTTACATTTACATATTTATGAATGCATACGTTTGAAGACACTTCCAGAAGGATTGCAGCATGTGACTTCCCTCAGGAAATTGGAGATAAATTCTATGCCTCCAAGATTCAGAGACAGGCTTCAAAAAGACAAGGGAGAGGATTGGCATAAGATTCAACACATACCCTCCATCGACATAAAAATGGTATTCATTCAAAATTAAAAAGAGCAACATACAAAGAGAAGGACAGAGCTCCCAGCTGATGCAAGCACATTGTGTCCACGCTATTATATCCTCAGGAGCACCTTTCACTGAAATATGCTGCATCTGTTTCTGAAGATAAATATTGAGATGTGGAGTTGATGTTGTTGTCGCGACTGGCAATCGAAGGCAGGTTTTCATTCTTTGTTGCAGACAGATTCAGGATATCTCCAAACTAAAGCCGGTGAGATTTACTTCTTTCATTTTATCTCTCCTTTCCATTCATACTTCCAATTATAATAGTCGCCATTTTAAATTCTAAGTTTCTTAGTGGCTATTATATTAATTTTATAATTTCAATTTGTACAAGTTGGGCCCTGTTTTCAGATTTTTGGTGCATGGACCATAATATCAGCATTTTAGGTCACTGAACAATGCCCCCACTTGTAAAAGCTGAAAAATCCATTTGTGTCATACCTTTTGTGTGTCATGCATGCTAACTGTTGGATGAAATGGCTAAACAAGGAATTTTTTGCATGGATCGCATTTGAGTCCCCTTTTTCTCTCTATCGATGAGTTGCTCCACATGGCGGTATGGTTGGATGACCTACATTGAAAATTGACGCTGCAGGACATGCTTCAACAATTGAAAGTGAGGCTTTGAGAAGAAGAGGGAGAGCATTAGCATAAGATTCAACACATACGCTCCATTAACATACAAGAATAAGATGTGGATATGGTGTTGTTGTGACTAGCAATCAAAGACGAGCTTTCCTGGTTTCATACACACAAATTCATGATCTCTCCAAAGCAAAGTAGGTGAGATTTACTTCTTGTTGTTTTTATCTCTCGTCTTTATTGATCCTGTCAACAATAATCATAGCCATTTTAACTTCTAGTTTTCATTATTGCTATGTTATGGTCCTTATTTTTCAGTTTGTACAAGTAGGGCCACCTTTTGATGAACCTTGGGCAGCATTCATAATGGGGAACCCAATGTCAACATTTTGGGTCACTGAACAATGGGTCCACTTGTACAAACTGAAAACTGAAATAGTACTCTGTAATCCATCGGATAGAGAATTGCATAATACCTTTTGTATGTCATGCATGCCAACCGTTGGTTGGATTACCTCAAAAAAGAACAACTTGCATGGATCTCACTTGTGAGCCCATTATTTCTCCATTGATGATTCTGTATGGTTGGAAGATTAGACCATTAATGCCCAATTCGATAAAAGTAGCACTAGTCTGTCTGACCATTGAAAATTTTCTTTCATCATTGTGTTTTTACACCATATAGAATTGTTAGACTTCAACCATTTTTGTTTTTAGCTCTGTTTGAGAGACCATTCAATTGCCAAAGTGATTTTTACACTGTCCATCCACGAAAGGGCCCTCCAGAGGGATGGTTCAGATCATCAAAATATGCAACAATGTGTGCTTGGCTCATGCATAATTGTTTGAGCCAAGAAATGGACCTCAGCCACTACCTGTCCTTGTATCAAATGCTTAGACAGATGCATTGAGGTTGGAAATTCTCAAGCTTGTGCAACGAGCTCACTTACAAGCCAACACTGGCCTGGATGGAAGACATGCAAGATCCAACATGTCCATCAGGTGTGTCCCCACTTGTTCATGCCACGGCCCAAAAATTAGACGAGTCCTATCCTTGGAAGGGTCACCAAAAGCAAGGGTCCTTTGTTCCTATCCTTCGGAGTTCCTTTGTTCTAAACACATCATATGGCTTCACAACTTCTATCAGACAAGTGATATCACATTTCTGTTGTATCAAAAACAAATTTAATACAGTTCCTTGGCTTCCCATTTGATAGGAAGTTGAAAGAATTACACACTTTCTGTGGAGAATTTTACTCTGAGAGAAGTTCTTAGATTTTCTTCTTTTCATTAACTTTTTCATTCTGATGTGTCTTATCTGGTGGAATTGCAGTATCTGATGCCTATTATATGAAGCGAAGTAGACAACAAGGACATGGATCCCACATAAGTGGACTAAGATTCTCATCTAAATAGCTATGCTAATGTTGCCTGTCTTCAACATGGTAAGTTTTGATTATTTGTTTGTTTTTGAGTGACAAAGGAAGATGAAAAGACTTGGTTTTTTCATGTTTTGATTTTCAAAACAATGTTATTGTGTGATTGTGGAAAGGGAATTAATAACCATATTTGAGGAGAAATCTAGTGAAATTTCGTTCCCTTTTATGGTTCCCATTTTGGCTTCCTCATTTATGAATAGCATGAGATACTTGGATGATGTTTTAAACTGTACGATGAGGATGTTTGCTCGTTTTTTTTTTTCCCTACCTTTCTTCAGTGCTTCAGTATAATTTTCAGTAATATTTGACTGGTATTAGTGTATTTATCTTTGGATGTAAAATGCTTATTCGAAGTGGAAGCAATTATTAAGAGTGTAGGCTCAGGGGTACACAGTCTTTGCATGGATGCATGATCAAACCTGCTCATCAGGTGCAAGCCACCATATGGGTCCTTGCTCATGGCTCAGTGGTAGACTCACAAGAGTTTCAACACAGAGGTCATGGGTTCGAGTACTCACTGCTGTGTGCAGGTGTGTGTGTTACAAAAAAGGTGCAAGCTGCCATATGTCTTGCCTTGTGCAAAATTCAGGTTGGTCCACTCATCTGATGGGCCACACATGTAAATGCTGACTGTCCATTTCTTTTGCATATCTTTGGTTCATCAGATTTGTGACTGACCTGATTCTTGGACCCAAGGCATAAGTTTTGGGTGAGGTTAGCTAAGACCACACGTGTGGAGTCTTGCCAACCACATGCACCAAAATAGCATAAGGGTATGAGGTAAAAGCTTTCCATCAAGTGGACCACTGTGTATGAAACAAATGGACGTCTAAAAAAAATACTGTACTAACCATTCATTTCTTTTGTATATTGTCCCCGACCTGAGAAGCAAAACTGCCTGATTTTTGCTCAGGAACATCCAGTCAATCCGTCTCATCTAATGGAATTATGGAAAGCTGGGATCTACCACACATCTTCCATATTGGCATGTGCAGATACATGTGTACGGGCATGGCTCCACATGTGTGGGCTTAGCAAACATCTGTTTTTGGTTTATTTAATACGGTATTGATTTGTTTGGTCCTTCTATATGATATTTGCCTTTACACATGTGTAGCTCTTAACGGAAGTAGTGTTATTTTTGTCATCAGCTGGGAACTTGTCAAGGAGCCAATACATTTGGATTTGTTTGCAGCTAATTCATGCTTTGAAGCCCATATCAGATGAAAAATAGTAACTTGACATCCCAAGCTTAAAATTAGATTGTTTTAGTAATATTTATACAATTTTACAAGTTATCTTTCTGTTATGAATAACCAAATCTAACTAGGAGTTCCTTGCCATCTAAATCTTTGGCCATCTTCTTCTTTTTCTTTTCTTTTTTTTAAATTAAAAAATTTCCTAGACAATTGGTATTTATATTCTTTTCCTGTCTGTCTTTTGTAGGACATTGACTGACCTTTCTGTAAGGTTTTTGGAGCATCTTCCATCTATGCAGAGCTTATCAAATTCAAGTTTGTATCACACAAGTACTGCCCCAATTGTAATGGGTATCAGCACACTTCAACTCAATGCACTGGAAACTTACTACTTCCTCCTATTTTCTCTATGATTAGTTTTAGGAGTCATTTGAATGCCTTAATTTTTATTAGTTGTAAAGAGTTTACATGTCACTCACCAGTACTGTTTATACAGGAAATTTCACTGTCAGTTACAATATAGCATAAACTCACTTTCAAGTGTAACTTATTTACAATATAATTTTCATTGACAAAACTAGGGAGGTGGTAAATGAATGCAACGCTACAGCTAAGGATGAATGCTTTAGAATTTCAGTGGAGACCAAGAACTGCATCGGTGCAAAGGTGTGGGTGGTTCTAGTTGGATGGTCATTTTTGGGTGAAAAGCAACAAGCAAGAAAAACTAAATTCAGCAGATGCAATTACGACATTCACTTTGGAGAAAATCAAAGACATGGGAACTGATTTATCAGTAATTTAACAGCGTTATTCATAATTGCAGTGGGATGATAATCCTGCGCAAGACAAAAAAAATGTCAGATTAATTTCAGCATATAGTTGCTGACTAGTTCAACGAATATCAATGCCATGTTGCAAGTTCAATCAACAGAACAAATAAAAAGCTGAGGGCTGATTTTGGTGCACCCAGAATGTAAAAGATAGAATGCACATCATCTCATCCACACTGTAGTGGACCATCTAGAGGATATACCAGATACCCCCATCCACAAAAAGCGTCCCAAATGGGAGTGCAATTATAACAGGTTTCAGTTCTTATCATCCCATTCTCATTCCTGTGGGCGGCAGATGCCGATGCAGGGGCATGCGATGACCTAACCCTAGATGCATGATATTCAGTTGGAAGATATTCAAATAATAAAATTACAAAACTAACTACTTTCAATCAGAGGAAACTAACAAATCTCAACACGAAGATGAGGTCCGTCCGTCCGGATCATGCTCATTTGCATAAAACCATGTAAAATCGTAAAACAGGGAGGATCTAGGGATATGGGGATATCCCAGATCTAGCATAGACCAGTCCACAGTCAAGTTTGGATCCCGTTATCGTGGCTAGGCATCCCTCTTTTCGATCGTACCAAAAGGGGTGGGGGGGTTCAGAAAAGGACGAAGGATGGCGAAAAGCGATAGGTTCTCATGAAGTACAAATTAGGAATCAAAGAAGCTTACCTTTCCTCGCACCTTGAAGAAAGAGAGAAGAGAAAACGGAAAATCCGGGGTGGGATCCTCAACACCCGAGGGCCAATCCTGAAACCCTAATCTCTCAAACAAAGAGGAAGAAACTCACGAATTTTATATTCATTCAATAAATTTCGAAATAGGGTTCTCACAGTATATATAAGCTACGAAAATAAATAAATAAAAGTGCACTAAAGTGCCTGAAAACCAAAGAAATAACATAAAAACGCCTAAAGTAAATAACGACACTAAAGCGCCTAGAAACAAGGAAATAAATAGAAAAGCGCCTAAATGTAAATCCGCTCCATGGTCCACCGGTCATGATGTTCCTGCGCGATCCTGCATCTCGCGTACTCGCAACGCGTCAGAAAATAGGCCCAATGGGCCCGGCGTCCATCCACATCAACTCGTCTGCTCCAACACTCGATCGGCGACGTCGCCTCCTCTGGTACACTCTAAAGGGTGCACCACTGATGTCCGCATCAATTCTCCCCGGGTGGGAAGAATTCGCCACTGGCGAAAGTGAACTCCTGTACCTCTCAAGCATGTCTGGATCGATACGCTGTAGCTCTGTCTCGGTAATCCAGGAGTTATCTGCAATAGGCCTGTTCCTCCACTTGACTAGGAATTTCTGGTAACCCCCTGAGCGAGTAGAAACCAATTCGGAGTCCAAAATTCCCTCTATCTCGTCTCTTCTCGATGCAGAAGGAAGAGAAGGTAAGATGGGTATAGGGAGGTCAGGCTGTGGCCAAGGTCCATATATAGGGGAGGTCTGGGAAGAAATAGGGGAATCACTGGATAGAGGTAATGGCTCGTGATAGGGAACTAGATCTTCCACATTAAATGTGGAACTAATGCCCATGGTAGGAGGGATATCGACAACATAAGCGTTAGACCCCAACATTTTCATAATTTTATGTGGGCCTATGCTACCGGCATGAAGCTTCTTCACGGATCCAGGTGGAAACCGATCAGACCTAATACGAACCATGACGTCATCTCCAGGTTGAAATTCCCTAAATTTCCTGTGAGTGTCAGTAGAAAGTTTATAATATTCATTACTTGAATTAATCTTCCTTCTGATCTCACTATACAATGCATGTATATGATGGGCAAATGACTCTCCTAACTCTGAAGAACGCTGTGGGGTAGCCATGGGGATCAAATCTATGGGGGCTCGGGGTCTAAGACCTGAAACAATTTCAAATGGGCTCATCCCTGTGGACCTGTTCACTGAAGAGTTATAAGCGAACTCTGCTGTGGGAATAACAGTGTCCCAGGTCCTGTGGTGGTCTCCAACTAAACATCTCAACAAATTCCCTAGGCTACGGTTCACTACCTCTGTTTGACCATCCGACTGAGGATGATATGCTGAAGAAAATTGAAGCCTCGTACCCAAAAGATGCCAAAGAGTCTTCTAAAAATAACTAGTGAACCCAGTATCTCTGTCAGACATGATGGATCTAGGTACCCCATGAAATCGCACAACCTCCTGAAAGAATATCTTAGCAATGTGGGAGGCATCTGAGGTCTTACAACAGGGTAGGAAATGGGTCATCTTAGAAAACCGATCAACGACCACGAGTATAGAATCGTGCTTACGAATAGTCTTGGGAAGCCCAAGCACGAAATCCATACTGACATCTTGCCATGGGGCATGTGGAACTGGCAAAGGAGTGTATAAGCCTGTATTTTGTTTCCTCTGCTTTGCCAGTTGACATGTCCGACACTGCCCTACAATCTTGGCCACATCTCGCTGGAGATTAGGCCAATGGAAACGATCAAAAACCAGGGCAACTGTTTTATCTCTACCAAAGTGACCTGCCATCCCTCCAGCATGAAGCTCCCATACTAGAAAATCACGGAGGGATGTGCGTGGGATGCAGAGCTTGTCCCCTCTAAAAAGGTATCCGTCTGTAAGGACAAACTCAGCACTCCTCGAGGGTGGGTCACTAGACAACGACGCATAGATGGTCCCAAAGTCAGGACAAGTTGAGTACTCACCCTTGAGTTGCTCAAAGCCTGTAACTTCAATGCTCATGAACCGCAGCGTCATGACACGACGGCTAAGCGCGTCAGCAACCTTATTCTCTTTACCGGCCTTGTGCTTAAGTAAAAAAGTATACTCTTGAAGAAATTGAGCCCACTTGGCATGCCTAGGGCTCAACTTCTTTTGAGAGCTTAAATATTTCAAGGCCTCATGATCAGAGAACAGGACAAATTCTTGCGGTAATAAATAATGTCGCCAATGGCGCAATGATTGCACAACCGCATAGAACTCTTTGTCTTAGGTGGAGTAGCGTTGTTTAGCCTCATTCAGTTTCTCACTAAAAAAGGCCACAGGATGTCCCTCTTGGCTTAACACTCCCTCTATGGCAAGTCCTGACGCGTCACACGCCACCTCAAAGACTTTAGAGAAGTTAGGTAGACGCATGACGGGCGCTTCCGTCATCTTCTTCTTAATTTCAGAGAAAGCCCGTGTCGCGGCTTTAGTCCATTGGAACTCCCCTTTTCTTATGCAATCTGTGATGGGAGCCATAATAGAGCTAAATCCACGGATGAACCGCCGATAGAACGTAGCTAGGCCATGAAAGCTTCGCACGTCGTGTATATCACGCAGCTCAGGCCAATTGACAATGGCCTTGACTTTCTCAGGGTCTGCAGACATACCCTCTGACGACACAACGAACCCCAGGAAGATAACTCTGGAAGTCAAGAAGGAACACTTCTTGAGGTTTGCATAAAGCTTTTCTGCTCGCAGGGCGTTGCAGACCTGCCTCAAGTGTTCAAGGTGCTGGGTAGGAGACGTACTATAGATGAAGATATCATCGAAGTACACAACTAAGAACTTACCCATAAAGGGTCGCAGCACCTGGGTCATCACCCTCATAAATGTACTTGGAGCATTGGTTAACCCGAAGGGCATAACCAACCACTCGTACAGCCCATCCTTCGTCTTGAAGGCAGTCTTCCACTCATCTCCTGGGTGAACACGAATTTGGTGATAACCACTCTTGAGGTCAATTTTTGAAAAGATAGTAGAGGTGGCCATCATGTCAAGCATGTCATCAAGCCTCAGGATGGGAAACCGATACTTGACAGTAATCTTGTTTATGGCTCTACTATCAACACACATGCGCCACGTGCCATCTTTCTTTAGCGTAAGAAGCGTAAGCACGGCGCACGGGCTCATACTCTCACGAATAAATCCCTTTTTAAGCAATTCATCCACTTGCCTCTTCAACTCGGCATGTTCGGTGGGATTCATTCTGTAGTGAGGGAGGTTTGGTAGGGTCGCCCCTGGGACAAGATCTATCACATGCTGAATGTCCCGCATCGGTGGGAGCTCGTCGGGAAGGTCCTCAGGGAAGACATCCCAAAACTCCTCTAGGACTGAACGAACCTCCTGGGGTAACCCTATAGCAACCTCGGATGTACTCTCTCTAGCCAGTAAAACGTACACCATAGTCCCAGCTTTGGCCTCTCTCTCAAACTCCTTAGCATCTATGATGTGGAGAGACTTCGACTAAGGTGCCCTTTGACTCTTAGAACTGCCTGGAGACGCAACATCTTTCTCTCCTGTGGACGATTTGGGAGGGAGCGGGCTCAAGACAAGCTTCTTTCCTTCGTGCTTAAACACACAATTATTCGTACGCCCGAATATTGTGACATCTTTGTCAAAGAGCCATGGCCTTCCCAAGATGATATGCCCAACGTCCATCGTGACCACATCACGCCACAACTTGTCCTTGTATGGTCCGAATTCAATTGGAACAAGGCATCGCTGAGTCACAGGAATGGATGTCGCATCAACCCAAGAAACGCGGTATGGGTTGGGGTGAGGGACTGGCTTCAACCCCAAGCGACTCAAAGTACTTGGAGAAACTACATTCTCACAGCTCCCGCTGTCGATGATCACTTTACAACTCTTATCTCCACACTTGGCGTAAGTGTGGAAGATAGTGGTTCTGCGCCAATCCTCACTTTGCTTCACCTGGGCCAAAGCGCATCTCACAACAGCAAGTAGGGTAGTCTCCACAGTATCATCCTCAACATCACTGGCCGGCTCAAAGGATTGGACGATGATTTCCTCATCATTCTGGTCACCTTCAACTTCATATGCCACTTCTTCTTCTGTAGAGTGTTCAGAAACAAAGGCAATACGCCCACCCCTATTTGAACACTCTATGGCAATGTGACCCATGCCACCACAGCGGTAGCACTGCCCTGGCATCGCAGTCCTAATACTTGGTCCAGCCCTATTGTTACCTCGATTTCTATTGACTGGTTGGGTACTAGGTTGAGCTCTGGGTTGATTTCCGACCTGAGGTCTCGCTCCCTGTGGAGTTACTCTAGGCACAGTAGATCGAATCTCAAACCCTATAGCAGGAAATTGGCGCACATAGCGCTCCAGTTCCTGTACCATCTGGTAAGCGTGCTCTAAGCTGGTGACCATATGAGGCATGAGCTCACGCTGGAGGTCAAACCTGAGGCCCATACGAAAACGGGAGAGAACCACAGCAGGGTCCTCATCTACATCGCACCTCATCATGTATTCATCGAACTTGGTAATGTATTCCGTTACCGTCATGGATCCTTGGCGCAAAGTGTGCCATTGATCCAACAGCCTCTGCTTATAAGAAAGGGGAACATATTTCTCTCGCAACAGTTCTTTCATTTCAATCCAAAAGGGAATTGGCCCCTCTCTAGATCGCTCGCGGCGACGCTCCACATTTCCCCAATGTAGTTTTGCCTGGCCCACCAACTTCATCTTGGCGAATCCGACCCGCTGTGGGTCTGGCAGACCGTGCCACTGAAAGAAGTGATCCATGTTTGCTAGCCAATCGGAAAAAACTTTGGGGTCCAGTCTCCCATCAAAACTAGGAGCGTCAACCTTGATGCCCTTCATGACCCTAATAATAGGGTCCTACTCATGGTATCTCTGGGGTTGCGGATATCGCACCCCACCATGGCCCTCCCGCTGGGCGGGAAAAACAGGATCACGAATCTGTGGGGGTGGCTGATGATGAACCACTTCGTGTCCATTGCTAAGCCCACGGGCCTGACCTGCACCCGAATCATTCCTAGGCGGATCAAGGCCCACAACTTGGGACTGATCAACTGCCCCAGTGTCGGGGGTTGCTTGGGGACCATCTAAAGTGGTGGTCTGGATGCCATCCTCTAAGCGCGTGACCCTCTCCTCTAAACGTGTGAACTTATCATCCTGATGCGCAAACTGCTGCGCGATCTCACCTCTCAAGGTCTGAAATTGTTGATCCATTCTCTTAATTAGGCTCTCCAGAGCTTTGGTGATTTGATTAGAGTCCATAGTATTATGAAGACCAAACCCACGACCAGTGCGCGTGGGCATACACCAGGAGTGATGTGTGAAAGGCCCTAGATCTAGGTGCGTAAAGGTGAAAAAAGGTAAAAATCTAAATGCAGTTTTGACTATCCTAGTTCAATGCAATGCAAACTATCCTATATGGCCTAGATCTATATGAGGACTCAACAAAATCTAGAAAAAAGGCTAACTAGACTCAACAAACTATGACCCCTACGCAAAGTCGGACGGGGGTCGAGCTGCGCGGTCAGCTCGCCAGGGGTGCAGGGGGCGGCGCGCCCCTGCCCAGGGTTCGGGGCAGAGCGCCCGAAAGGCCTACGATTTTTATGATTTGGGATATTTGGTTCCTTTGAAAAAAAATCACCGAAAAGGAAAATTTTGGGTAAACCGACCTACGCTAGGAACCTTTGCTCTGATACCAAAATTGATGCAGGGGCATGCGATGACCTAACCCTAGATGCATGATATTCAGTTGGAAGATATTCAAATAATAAAATTACGAAACTAACTACTTTCAATCAGAGGAAACTAACAAATCTCAACACGAAGATGAGGTCCGTCCATCCGGATCATGCCCCCTTGCATAAAACCATGTAAAATCGTAAAACAGGGAGGATCTAGGGATATGGGGATATCCCAGATCTAGCATAGACCAGTCCACAGTCAAGTTTAGATCCAGTTATCGTGGCTAGGCATCCCTCTTTTCGATCGTACCAAAAAGAGGGGGGGTTCAAAAAAGGACGAAGGATGGCGAAAAGCGATAGGTTCTCATGAAGTACGAATTAGGAATCAAAGAAACTTACCTTTCTTCGCACCTTGAAGAAAGAGAGAAGAGAAAACAAAAAATCCGGGGTGGAATCCTCAACACCCGAGGGCCAATCCTGAAACCCTAATCTCTCAAACAAAGAGGAAGAAACTCACGAATTTTATATTCATTCAATAAATTTCGAAATAGGGTTCTCACAGTATATATAAGCTACGAAAAAAAAGTGCACTAAAGTGCCTGAAAACCAAAGAAATAACATAAAAACGCCTAAAGTAAATAACGACACTAAAGCACCTAGAAACAAGGAAATAAATAGAAATGCGCCTAAATGTAAATCCGCTCCATGGTCCAGCGGTCATGATGCTCCTGCGCGATCCTGCATCTCGCGTACTCGTAACACGTCAGAAAATGGGCCCAAATGGGCCCGGCGTCCATCCACATCTACTCGTCTGCTCCAACACTCGATCTGCGATATCACCTCCTCTGGTACACTCTAAAGGGTGCACCACTGATGTCCGCATTAGATGCACACCATTGTCACATTTTATGAACAATCCAAACTAGCCCTTAGATTGTAACATTCATTAGAGTAACCAAGGAAAGGCATGACGAGAGTAAAACCCTATGAAGATGGCAAGCACTGTCATCAACTATATTATAGGGTAGCCATTTACTTAGAAACAAACAGAAGCCAAATAAAAACCTGCATGGCTACAAATCCATCTGCAGAGTGAAGTGGTGCATGCTAGCCACTGAAAAAAGACCAGAACAAGATACAAAACCCAAAGCAACGGCAATTGAGCCTCCAACTACAACTGTTGACTGAACTTCTAACCTTCAGTGGTTCGAAACAATGCTTCAAGCTCTGCAATTATGCTTTGAGCTTCCTCAATCTCAGGACCTTGCTGTCAGCTCTTCCTCAACGCGGTGACTGACCTTGTTATTTACCATCGAAACAACCCCCCTATATGCTTCGACTACTTTTATAGACTTAAGCAAACAAATTCTAGCAGGTACTTTTCAGGTTTTAATCACAAATTTGATTTCCAAACTTACTTTTCTCATAGGAGATGTTGTGATGACCACTAGATGGATGTGGATAATGGTGGAATGGTGATTCGATGGTGATGAGATGTTTGGATGATATTTTCTAATTGCAGCTTGTGAATGCCTGTATCTTTTGCAACCAATTATTCAATATGGTACTATGTGCTAATATTCATTATGAGATCTCCTGTACTTCAAATTATGCAAACAATTTGTGCAATTTTTTTATTTATTTTCCTCTACGCATGTCTGCGTGTAATGTGCTAGTTAAAAATTGAAGTAGAAAGCAATTTCTTTTCATTTTTTTTAGGTATCATACTGTTCACAACACCAATGTAGGGTTGCGATGTAGTAATAACTCAACGAGACCGATATCGTTCCATAGGGATTAAAGAAGGAAAGCCATTATTCCAAGCCAATCTAGGCAATCTAAATTCGGATTTAACAATGAATGAAGGATATTGGAACAAACAATTGAAGAGTAAAGGAAATTGAGAAATTCAAAAGACTAGAGCATCAAGGATCTGCTTGTCATCACTTATCAATGTTAATTCATTATTCAAGCACATTACACAATTGGAATCGAAGTCCTATCCCTATCCAATTGGAAGATAATCACAATTAAAGCACATTTTCAATCCAGCAAGATCTAGAAGTTTAGAAATCTAGTTCTACTTTAAAATAGAGAACTTGAACTAATGGAAATCTAGAAATCACAATGGATCTAGGGCTACCATCAATCAAAATTCATAAAAATCATCATGATTAACCTTAGAAACTTATAAGCATCCCATGTATCTATGATCCCAAGATATCTTTAGAATTGTCTAATAAAGCTATTAACTTTATTTGAACTAAAATCTGAGAAATCCATCATTAAAGCCCAAAAGTACCTGAATAAACAAATTAAAGCATTAAAGAAAGACCACAAGTTCCACCTCTTAGCTAGCTAACCATTAACATGATTATCTCAAAAGAAAATTAAGAGCTATAACTAGAAAAATCCGAAAACACCGGAGTAGATGCTCCACTTTAGCTCTCTCCTCCTCCACCACGTCCGGAACTCTTCTAATATGACTTAGAAGTGGAGAAGAGCTCTCCTTATAAAGAAAAATTGGACCACCGCCTCAAAATTGTGCAAGTAAATTCTCACTGTCATTGGTTATTGGGTGCCCGACCAAATTATTGGTCCCCCGAACTCCCCATTTGAAAGTGTCTAAAAATGTCCAGAGAGTTCAGCAACTATTTCTTTCAATTTTCGATCGCCCGACCAAAGTGTAGGGCGCCCGAACTTTCCTATTTTCTGCTCTCTTTTTTTGTTCTTTCGACTTCCGATCTTCGACGATTTGAGTATTCCACTCTTTTATCACTTGAGGCTTGTCTTTCTTAACATCTTAGATCGTCCATTTTAACATTAAATTCACGATATCCCTCTCCATTACCTGCAAACATAGAAACTTATGTAAGATAGTAATTTTAACAATTCAAACCCACGTAACTATGTTATGAAATTGGGGATAAATATGCACAATTCAGTACTCAACACACTCTCCAACCAGCATTTTTCTAGTCCTCGAGCAAAACATGCAAAAATCAATCTTAAATTTCAACTTCCGCCCTCTCCCAAAAAAAAAAGTTCTGTATTTCTAAGATAGTTAGACAAAATAGTTCAGAGACATAAGCAATATAACCATTATCAACCTAGATTCCTAGAAATATTAGCAACTTCTTAACTTGAATTCCAATCATCAATAAGTCAATAAAAATTTTCAAACATCAAGTTTCCAGAATTTTAATACAAACCAATTCAGTTTTATTAATGGTCCACTTCATTTTGTAAGGTTAAATATGATGAGTTATCCAAGGTAATCAAATCAACACAAATTACTAATTCCGATCCCGACTCCTTGACCTTTTTTCTTTCAGCTTTTGATTTTTCATCGGTGGCTTTCACTCTAATTTCATTTCCTTTTTAGGTGGTCATAGTTAGTCATTTCCGATACAGCTGTTTTTTAATTGATTTCTTCTTTTTTTTCAATACTTTTTTTTTTTTTTTGCAATCAATAACCAATAGCCAAATATTCCAAGAGGCTCACTTCGTGCTAAAGTAATATTTCATAATGGTAACGACAAATGATAAAAAAAATTTGTCCCAAATTACTATGAATATTCTTCCTTCTTTTTGAATTTCTCTTCTTTTTTCTTAAGGTAAACAGGGATCTCCAGGCTTGGTTCCTAACACCTTTAAACAACCATCTATTTCACCATACAAATTCAGTTTAATCTCAATAATTGTAAATTGATATACATTATGGTTCTAGACTCAATCAATATTTAAATGTTCAATCACTCATAAAAGGAACTCGTTTTAAGAATTACTAAGATAATTAGATCCTAGATTTTCAAATAATCATATTGCTATAGTATCTTTACTTTTTATCTACATATTCTCAAGTACACAGAAATCTGAACTTCTAAGAGAGTTTAAAAATCTTAAATTAAAAAAAAAATTTGAAAAATGTTGCTTGAATATTGCGCAAAATACTCGCAAATCTAAAATCTACATTGTCCTCAATGTATGAGTATATGCAATATGAGCAACATGAGAACAATGAAAAATAAAGAAGAGTGAGTAAGAGAGTACCTGAGGGATCTTCCAAAGAGTGATTTCTCTATCAGACTATGAGAATCTCTTCTTCATACGACTACTCGAAACAAAACAACAATAAATAAAACAAACCAACCTAACCTAAACTATTTTATACCTCAATCAGACTAGGAGATCAATCATCTTGATAAATATGATCTTCCAGAGGGATAGACATGTCATCTGAAACAAATTTTCCTACAAATGATTTTAATCCTTGACTGTTTACTTTAAAAATATTCACATTCGCTGGATTTTCTATCTCGACGGCCCCATGTGGATAAACAATTCTAACAAGGAATGGGCCGATCCATGGAGATCTTAACTTACCCGAAAAAAAGTGTAGTCGCGAATTATACAAGAGGACCTTTTGATCAGGTTCAAATGACTTCCTAAAAATATGTTTGTCATGAAACACTTTCATTCGCCTCTTGTAAATTCGGGAAATCTCGTATGCATCGTTTCGAATCTCATCAAGTTCGTTTAATTACAGTGTTGTCAAAATCTTACGTATACGATTTTAGTTAAATCTTAAGCAAAATTATTTGAATCCCATCCTTGAATCTGTTTTTATATGAATCCTATGATTTTATAATTTAAATCCTACGATTTACGATTTGAATCCTGATTTACGATTCAAATTGTACTTGTTCTTTTCTATTTTAAGCTTCACTTGGCTTTCATTTTGGGCGTGTTTGATTTCCATTTACATGGTGTTAATGAAGGCAAATGAATGCAAGTAGGTAATTATTAAAGTTTTCCTCTGTTTGATACAAAGAGTATTTACTCCTTATAAATACGTGTAAAAAAGGATAGCCATTCATTCGTGAGGCCCATTGTGATCTCTGTCACATATCCATGCCATCCATCTATTTTAATAGAACATTTTAGAGGATGAGCCCAAAAATGAGATATATCTAAAACTCAAGTGGCCCACACCATAAGAAATCATGGTGCTAAACGATTTTTAATGGTATATATTCAAACCACTACTTCATGTGGGGTGGTCCACTTGAGCTCTGGATTTGCCTCAATTTTGGGTCTACGCCCTAAAATCACCTTGCACAATGGATGGACGATGTGTATAAGACATATGTATCACAGTGGGCCCCACAAAAAATATGTACCTTCCTTGATTTTAGTGCACAGAAAACAAACCTGTCATTATCAAAAAGCACAGGAATTACATGGTAAGCTACAATTACCCATTTGCTAGTATTTACACCATGTAAATGGAAATCAAACACGCCCTTTATGTTTTTAAATAAGTGGGGACTTCAATAATCGTGTGGAAAAGGTAAATTATTTTATTTGTTCTTTATAAGAGATTAAATGATATATATTCTCTTCAACATTAAATCATGTAGCTTTTTTTTTTTTTTTAAACCGGTTAAAACACCAAATTGATGTATGACTTACCTAAAATGTTTTTATAAATGGTTACGATCAACATGACTTGAATGTATTATGGAATGATCTATAGAAATCAAAATATCTTTTTTACATTGGCCTACAATATCAAAGGTTGCTTTTCCACCGTGATTCTACATTCAAGAAAGGTAACAAGAACATAAATTATTAAATGACCTTTGAATGATTTTAGGGGTAATTTCTTAAAAGACAAAGATAAAACGAATAAGAATCATTTAACGCTATCGTGACATGATATTACTTGGTGCACATTGATGGCAAAAGGAAGATTAATGAGCTAAAAAAAATCTGATTTATTTATATTTTTCATTTTTAAGAAAATTGTAAAAAAATCTTACGGTTTACGATACGATATGCGATTCAATATGATTCAACTCCTACAATGATTTGCGATACGATAACGATTTTGACAACATTGTTTAATTGCAACTTTCTTGGTGAGCTCACCATGTCAACATTAAAATTCAATGTCTTTATCACCCAGTAGGCTTTATGTTTAAGTTCCACAGGCAAGTGGCAGGCCTTCCCATAGACTAGTCTATAGGGAGACATTTCGATAGGGGTTTCGTATGCGGTCCAATAAACCCACAATGCATCGGTCAGTCTCAATGACCAATCCTTGCGATCAGGATTCACCGATTTCTCCAAGATATGCTTTATTTCCCTATTAGATATCTTCGCTTGTCCACTTGTCTGTAGGTAGTATGGGGTGGTCACTTCATGCGTTATATCATATTTCTTCATGAGGTTTTCGAATGGCCTATTGCAAAAGTGAGAGCCACCGTCACTTATGATGGCTCGGGAAGTTCCAAATCTAGATAAGATGTTTTCTTTGAGGAACCATAGGACCGTGCGATGATCATTAGTCTTACAAGGAATCACTTCCACCCACTTGGACACATTGTCTATTGTAACGCCCCGAAACCCCAAGGGTTGAGTACAAACTCGATCCCTAGTATCCCGGGAGCTACTAATGCGTATGCAATGCGTGTCATTCAAGTGTTTGGCCAATATGGCATCAAATCATAGTGATAGGTCAAGCTAGGAAATGAAATAGGGACGTACCAGCAAATAAGTCAGTTAAACAGCAATGTACGAAGGGGTCCACTCAACTCGTCTGATTGGGCCTCTTCTAGCTTGCTAGCTCATGAGGGACCTGCACCAATGGAAGTGCCTGGATGGTGTTTTAGAACACCATCCCAAAGTGGGAGTGAGTCATCAACTCAGTGGTTCCATTTCCCTAAGTTACTCAAAGCACAAATGTAATCAAATGTAGGTAATGAAACAACATACGTATATAGTAGTCATAAGCGTAGTATGTAATAAAACGAACATACATACATAGCAATCAAAAGTATAAACATAGAACCTTTCTAGTCACAGCCAACAGTGAGTGGCACCACCACTCACCCGCACAGACTCAAGTCGCCAATGAATGGGGCACCACCCCATTAGTCGCACAATCACATCTTATAATCTTAATGCATGAACTGCAAATGCATGCCCAGACACCGGTTTTTAGTCACAGCCGCCAGTGAGTGTCACCACCACCTCACCCGCACAGACAATGCATGTCATTCCGAACTATGTATGATTAGCCGAGTTATTAGTTATTCCGGTTTAACATCCAGCCGGTTGGCGAAACCACCGTACCATTATTCTATCACCAGGCCAATCTAGGACCGTCTGGCTCCCTGCGTGGCGAATGCATCTCATCACCAGTAACCCCTCAATCCAAGTATGGTTAGACAGTGGCCCGTCAGCCACGCCCAAGCCAAAGCAGAAAGGTCATCACCCAACCACTAATATAAATAATTAATTCAGAAGTGTGAGCTTATTATTCAAATTAAAAATAATGCCCTGGTCGTTCAAGCAGGGCTCTGGCACGAAACAATCGGCCGGGTATTTGATAGGGCCGCTCGAACAACCCTGTGCTCAATGGTCACTACGGGGAGGCACCACCCCAGCGTAGGCCGACAGCTCGGGCATAGATCCCATACCACCATCCCCGGCTCATGAGACTTGTGGATCGATCACCGTACAATTTTAAGTGGGCCCATCCAGTGGTAACAATGGTACTTAGGTTCGAATAGAAGCGATAGGTTACACACAACACGCCCAACCCGGAGTTAGGCCGACACCTTCGACTGAGACGAAGACGAGGAGGCCTGCCTTAGGCGTCCGTGGCCCCCGTGGTCCTCACACCACAGCCGGTCACCCGCATTCTACCTCCGTCGACGGTTCCAGTCCCAAAGGGGCGGTTGGCCTCATGCGGCCGCCCTTAATTCTCATCCATTTGCCGGGTTAGACAATTCATTGGAAAACACTTCATTATAGCAAATTGTTGTATACATCAAGTATAATTTAAGAACATGAGACATAAATATGAACTTACAAGTGATTCTAGCATACATGATAGCCTTAAAGAGTTCTACGCAAGAAAATTTCGGCACATAGTCATCATTTAGGTATGCTTCTAACATCTCAACAGCAATGACAGCAAAATTAATCAAAGATTTGGACATTAACTACATTTGAAGGCATTTGGTGCTAGGCAACCTAGAGGTAAATGGTCCGCACCTTAAATCTCTTGGTTATTTTCAGAAAATCCTACAAAAGAAGGGCTGCATGTTATAGAATTGAAGATGAAACTTAAGAGGGGTTGATGGGGATTGTCATATTCTAGTTTTGGGTTCATCGGTCTTGGAACGGGCGGTCAAACGGCCTCTTACGAGTGCGTTCGAGTTATATTTCAATGTAGTTATGGTCCTACTAGGCTAATGGTAGTTGATTAGTCAACCTAAGATGGCGTGTGCAGGACGGGCCCAAGTGTGTGTTCATATCTTAGAAAAGACGATTTTACGGGGCGTTACAATCTACCCCCGTTAAAAACCAATTTCGCCCCCGAAATTGTCTAGGTTCACATTTAACGATCTTATCTAACGATACACTGGTGCCAGATGCGATGGTTCAGCTCGTGCTCATTGCTGGGTTTATCCCCAGTATTCTGATCTACTTATATGACTGGGTCTATTTTCTGAATGCTAACTGTTCTCCTTATACAAGTCTGGTTACTAACGTCTCGAGAGGACAAGTCGGGTCCTACTTAGTGATTTACCCTATGTTTCGATTCTGAGATTGTGGACTATGGGCCCACCGCACTTCCACTGCGCCACTTTGATGGGCTCATGCCGTAATGCCTGAGTTTATATGCATGCAAGGACGTATGCTAACTACACTGGCCTGATCACTTATGCGGTCTACCCCCCTTAAAAAAAAAATTGAACGATTGGGTTAGTACGGAGAAACGGTGGTGATAGGCCTGATTCTGGTACATTGATCCTCTACCTGGCTAGGGCAGAAAGTTCGTTGTATCCTTTCCAAATCCTGGTGGATCCCGGTCTTCTGCTCAGGCACAGCAGTGAGTCCTTTAGTAATTGCCCAAGATCGGAAATTGGATCAGACCGTGAATACCTCGCTTGAGCATGGTTCCGTAAATCCGTTGTTTAGTCACCCTAGGCGTTCGGAGGGGGTTGAAGGAAGGTTTGGGCCTCTTGGTGGGAAATGAAAGAGGGTTGGGGCTCTCTTTAAGAGAGTGTTGGAGCAAAGATGAGAGGGTTTAGCAAGGGTAGGAAAAAGGGGGTGAAAAATGGGAGAGAGATGTGAAAATGAGGGGAAAAAGAAAAAATCAGTTTTAAGGTCAGGGAGGTCCGGTGGCACCGGACAGCGTTGGGTGGTACCGGACAGGGCTGGACAGTTTTTGAGGATAGAGGTTAGGGAGGTCCGGTGGCACCCTACATGTCTGGACAACTTTGTTAGCATCGTATCAAACTACTCCATCGACACTAATTCGCATCATGTGCACACAATTATCAACATATAGGCTGAAAATAGAGGGGTTTCATAGCATCCAAAATCAAAGCAAACAATGACAATAGTTCATTCATGAAATTGAGCGATCTTAACAACCTATCATCAAATCTAGACATTCCTGAATGCTCAATCAAGGCATTGACTACATAACGATGTTTGATACCAAGCAACCCTAAGGTCTTAGTTTCTATGCTCGAGTAGATCATGCTAGTCAAGTAGGGGCGTGATCCTAAGGTATAATGTCTCTAATCTCAGAGTGTTATCTAGGACAGCGGTTCATTGTGATAGGTCCATACTCCACAGCCCGACTCAATCTATCACCTGCTCTGATACTATCATTGTAACGCCCCGAAACCCCAAGGGTCGAGTACAAACTCGATCCCTAGTATCCCGGGAGTTACTAATGCGTGTGCAATGCGTTCATTCAAGTTTTTGGTCAATATGGCATCAAATCATAGTGATAGGTCAAGCTAGGAAATGAAATAGGGACGTACCAGCAAATAAGTCAGTTAAACAGCAATGTACGAAGGGGTCCACTCAACCCGTCTGATTGGGCCTCTTCAAACTTGCTAGCTCATGAGGGACCTGCACCAATGGAAGTGCCTGGATGGTGTTTTAGAACACCGTCCCAGAGTGGGAGTGAGTCATCAACTCAGTGGTTCCATTTCCCTAAGTTACTCAAAGCACAAATGTAATCAAACGTAGGTAATGAAACAACATACATATATAGTAGTCATAAGTGTAATATGTAATAAAACGAACATACATACATAGCAGTCAAAAGCATAAACATAGAACCTTTCTAGTCATAGCCGACAATGAGTAGGACCACCAATCTCCCACACAGACTCAAGTCACCAATGAATGGGGCATCACCCCCACCAGTCGCACAACCACATCTTATAATGTAAATGCATGAATGCATGAAGTGCAAATGCATGCCCGGATACCGGATTTTTAGTCACAGCCGCCAGTGAGTGGCACCACCACCTCACCCGCACAGACAATGCATGCCATGCCGAACTATGTATGATTAGCCAAGTTATTAGTTATTCCAGTTTAACATCCAGCCGGTTGGCGAAACCATCGTACCATTATTCTATCACCAGGCCAATCTAGGACCATCTGGCTCCCTGCGTGGCGAATACATCTCATCGCCAGTAACCCCTCAATCCAAGTATGGTTAGACAGTGTCCCGTCAGCCACGCCCAAGCCTAAGCAGAAAGGTCGTCACCCAACCACTAATATAAATAATTAATTCAGAAGTGTGGGCTTATTATTCAAATTAACAATAATGCCCGGGTCGTTCAAGCAGGGCTCTGGCACGAAACAATCGGCCGGGTATTTGATAGGGCCGCTCGAACAACCCTGTGCTCAATGGTCACTATGGGGAGGCACCACCCCAGTGTAGGCCGACAGCTCGGGCATAGGTCCCATACCACCATCCCCGGCTCATGACACTTGGGGATCGATCGCCGTACAATTTTAAGTGGGCCCATCCAGTGGTAACAATGGTATTTAGGTTCGAATAGAAGCGATAGGTTACACACAACACTCCCAACCCGGAGTTAGGCCGACACCTTCGACTGACACGAAGACGGGGAGGCCGGCCTTAGGCGCCCGTGGCCCGCGTAGTCCTCACACCACAGCCGGTCACCCGTATTCTACCTCCGTCAACGATTCCAGTCCCAACGGGGCGGTCGGCCTCATGCGGCCACCCTTAATTCTCATCCATTTGCCGGGTTAGACAGATCATAGGAAAACACTTCATTATAGCAAATTGTTGTATACATCAAGCATAATTTAAGAACATGAGACATAAATATGAACGTATAAGTGATTCTAGCATACATGATAGCTTTAAAGAGTTCTACGCAAGCAAAGTTCAGCACATAGTCATCATTTAGGCATGCTTCTAACATCTCAACAGCAATAATAGCAAAATTAATCAAAAAATTTGGACATTAACTACATTTGAAGGCATTTGGTGCTAGGCAACCTAGAGGTAAATGGTCCGCACCTTAAATCTCTTGCTTATTTTCAGGAAATCCTGCAAAAGGAGGGCTGCATGTTAGAGAATTGAAGATGAAACTTAAGAGAGGTTGATGGGGGTTGTCATATTCAAGTTTCGGGTTCATCGGTCTTGGAACGGGCGGTCAAACGGCCTCCTACGAGTGCGTTGGAGTTATATTTCAATGTAGTTATGGTCCTACTAGGTTAAGGGTGGTCGATTATTCAACCTACGATGGCGTGTGCAGGACGGGCCCAAGTGTGCGTTCATATCTTAGAAAAGACGATTTTACGGGGCGTTACATCTATGGCCAATAATATATATACATATCCAAATAATGAGGGGGAATTGTCTCATGAAATCGATGCCCCAACAATCAAATACTTCAATATGTTGAATCGGGTTGAGTGACATCATATTTCTATGAGACAATCATCCTAACTTTTGATAGTGCTCACAAAATTTACAAAATTCGTAGGGGTCCTTAAACATGGTCGGCTAATAAATACCACACTGCAAAATTTTAGCAGTGATTTTCTTTGTATAAAAATGACCACCACACACATGACTATGATAGAAGGAGATGACACTAGATTGCACATCATCAGACACACCTCCTAATTATTTGGTCTAGGCAATATTTAAACAATAAAATGATCATCCCAAAAAAATTTGCTTACTTCTGTGAAGAATTTCTTTTTATCTTGCACAGTCCAATGTGAAGGTGTAGCATCTGTGAAAAGATAGTTGGCAATATCAGCGTACCACGGTGGACGTGAGGCAACTAAAAGTTACTCATCAGGGAATAAGTCTTGTATGGGGGTCGTCTCAATGGAATCAGATAAGACAAGGCAGGAAAGATGATCCGCAACCACATTCTCTACTCCCTTCTTATCCTTGATCTCTAAGTCAAATTCTTGAAGGAGTAGAATCCATCTAAGTAGTCGAGGCTTAGCATCCTTCTTAGAAAGAAGATAGTTAACCATCAAATGGTTCGTGTAAACTATAACTTTGGATCCTATCAAGTAAGACATGATTTTTTTTGTGCGAAGGAAACCCAGTCTCTGGTTTGCCATAGACTTATCATCTTGTTGAGGGAAAAAAAACTGAACTACTTAACCAATTTTCCGTGAATAAGTAACTAATAATTAGGTGTTAAGCAAACTTATTCAGGATAAGTAACTATACTGATGTTGTCAGCAAAAAAATAACTTATCTAGCTACATCCAAACGGGCCCTTAGTGACACGAATCTGATGTGGAGGGTATGGGATTGCCTTAATCCTGATCTAAAGCAAGGGTGAAATAGATTCAGGGGTGGCAATGGGTCAGGTCAAACCACGGGGCAACTAGCCAGACGTGCTTTTGAGGTGGGTTCAAGCCAACCTAAACAGGTAGTTGGTCAATCGTGGGCTAGAAATGTGATGCTTTAAGTAAATGGGTAGGATCAGGTTAATTCTACCTGACCTAACCCGAACCATCCATATAGATTTTCAATGGGTTGGCCTAGATGACCCCATTCAACCCGACCTAAAATCCAAAACAAAATGCTGAAGAAAAAGCAAAATAATTTTCTTTTAATATATGTACACATCCACTGTCTTGGCTAGGTTGTTCACAGCCTTAGTATTGTATTCCATTTTTAAAACCCGAGTTGGGTGTTGGTGGGTTGAGTTTGGTCAGTCCGACTTGACCCATTTACAATTAAATGGATCAGGTTAGGTTGGGTCGGGCTTGATGAATTATAAAGTGGGTCAGGTCAGGTCAGAGGGTAATGGGTCACGGGTCGGGTTTGTGCAAGGATTCATGGCCCGTTTAGTAAAATGAGTCGGGTCTGGGCTGACCCCAACCCTGTCCGAACTGGACCCATTGCCACCCCTTGAATGTTTAGGAGTTCAAATTGCGTGTATTCTACATTTGGGTTGAGAAAGAGCTAAAAATTGGTTTGCACATTAGAAACATTCCTACAAGTTTACTGCCCTTATTGGGTCCCAAACACCCAATTATCTAAACTCATCCATCTACTCCGACCCTGTAATCAAATTAGTGGTTTGCAAGTAAATTTTTGGGATTCTTTAGTTCCAGTACGTTTACTTTTCATGTCCTTTCCTTCCCTACATTTCTTTCCCTTCTTGTATATTTTTTAGCTTGGTTAACCGGGAGCTACAATTACCACCGGCATTCTTTCATAACACGAGCATTCAGCCGTGTAGAAACATACTGGCCCACAGTGAGCGCCTATCCAGTCTTGCAATCAAGAAGGTCTCTTGAAAGGCACCACCCAAGCACATACTAAAGATCGGTCCATCTAGGCCAGGAGGTATATCACTTAAAGAACTTTCTGAAGCTAGAAACCCTAGTTGTCCGCGCACACCTGCATACTCTCGATATTTCTTATTTTAAGCAAAAAAATCCAAAAAAATATAATATCGAAAAAATCTTAAAAAAATAAAATATAACAAAAAGAGAAAAAAGGGCATAGGCATTGATCACAATCATTGGGCCCAAAAGTGGCCTTCACAGCCCGCACTTACAGAAGTCCGTAACCATCGTTGCCCACAATCCAATCATTACTCTATCATGCGCCGTCTTGTCAATCCAAGAGGATATGCTTGCACCCTCATTGGCCCACTAGCTGTCTATGCGCACAGCTAATGAAACTGGTGACCCTTTCCATGGCTGAAATGGCCCACAACATCAAAAAGCTGGAGGAAATGATGCCACGATTCCTCCAAGGTGGTGTGATGTCCTTCGCCCAAAATGTGCACACCCAGTCACCAAGTGCATCAATCAATCAACCAGTCCAAACTCCTCAAGTTTTCAATCTCCCCACTGCCTCCACTCAAAATGTCCAACCTCTCCTGACCCAAAGTCATAATGGTCTCAACCATGGTTCTGAATGTCGGTATCGGTCGGCGTATCGGCCCTGCGGAAAAATGATACGATACGGTGTCGCGTATCGGAATCGGGCCCTGTATCGGCCTGTATCGGACCGTATCGGTCAGAATTTTTTTTTAAAGCAAAAAAATATGAAAAAATATCAGAAAAATAGGATAAAATGAGATATTCACGAATCTATCATTTTTTTGTATTTTGACCATGTATTCAATGGCGTATCGGACCATTCTTTGGTAAGAATGCTGTCCTGACGGGTTGAGCTTCTGTAAGTTCTGGTGTTAATTTTTTCTTTATATAAATTGTTGATATATGTTATAAATTGATATAATATATGTTAATAGTCTGTCTAATATGTCCAAGAAGTATCATTACTCAGTACTCACTAGTCTATAACAATATAAGTGTAGAAAACTTGAAATACTTAGTACTTAGTACTTACTAATTTCCTTAAATGTGAATAATTTAAACATTTAAAATAACATTACTCTTAAATTTTAATAAAAACTCATGAAGGCAATCACCTCAGCAGTCACCACCAAAATGAAAATCTAGCTGCTTGTGGTTGGTCGACCTCCACGTCCTCGTCATCCTCCGGCTCCGACTGTGCCTGTGGCTGTGCAACATGTGTTGCATCATATCCATAATAACCAGAGCTGGATGGAAAGAGTATGTCAACAAAACCTGAGGAAGACTGATCCTGACTAGGATATTCACTAGCACCAGATGAATAGGCATATTGCTGCTGCTGCTCATACTCCTGAGATTGTGATACTGATGATGAATAGCTTGGATTTGGATCAGGTGGACTACTCCAACATGAAAGTGGCGGAACAGGCTCTGTGTATCCGTGAGGACTGTAACCATATCCATAATATCCATAGGCCTCCTGATGTCCCGGTCCTCCATGAGTACCACTAGTGCCAGCCTCTCCATGATGCCCCCCTGGTTGGTTGTATCGTGACTCAGTAGACTCATAAGTTCGACCTCGTGTACTACCACGTCGATGCTCATCAGCCGCACGATCTGTAGACGGTTGTATGGTGTGTTGAGCAACACGAGCAGAAGCAGCAGGTGCACCACGACGACGACGACCACCACCACCACCACCATCACTGTCACTGCTGCTATGGCTATCAGTATGAGTCGCACTGCTACTATGACTACGTTCACCTTCATCAACTTCTTCAATAATCAGGTCTGTAGGATGACTTTGAGCGGTTTCTGCAACGAGTTTTGGGTATTCAAGTTCCTCACTTTCAGCTGCTTCTTTGCCTTTCTCCCGTTGTTCAAGCCATAGAAGAAGAGGGTCGTCTTCAGCAAAAATATAATCCAAATTTATTGGAAAATATTGCGCTTGATTGTCGGCTTGCCCTCTTGCTTTCTTCATGTTTTTCAAACGCAGCCTCATATTATAGTGGATAAACACATTTCTTTGCACCTTTATCTCCTTTTATCGATTTCACTGTTTAGTGTGGATGCAGGCGAAAGTGCCCTAATTTCTTTCACAACTAGCAGAAGATGTACATTGACTCAAGATTTTGATTGCAATATTCCGTAGTGTAGGTGCACTTTCCCCATAATTGACCCACCATTGAGCTGCATATATAACAAAATAAATATATCAGATATCAATTATACTTATACAGCTTATTAAATTTGTAAAACTTTATATTTTATAATTTAAATACTTAATAACACTTACCTGGATTTGTTCTTTGTATTGCAGCTCGTGCAAGTGGATCTCCAAAGCTACCCATCGCCAGTTCATATACCTCCACCTATGAAATAGTAGCTAATAATAAGTACCATATGTTTCAGACTCTACACTATACAATCTACATATGTAAATAATTGTTAACTTACTTCGTTAATAGCATCAACTTTTCTATTAACGTCTGGCTCCAATCTTTTTATCACATTTTTCAGACCAATAGTAACCTCATCAACTTGGACATATGTAGTTGCATATCGAAACTGTGGATTTAGAAAGAAGCCTGCAAGTTGATTAAAAGAGGGAACAATAGAACATATCAAATTTTCAACACTATATAAAGAATCGAAGGAAAATAAATAACTAAATTTAATTAATATATGTAACTTATGTTTACCTGCCGCATGGAGATCATGATGAAGCTGTCTATTCCAACGCCTATCTATGAGCTTCTAATATTCCTTGTAGTGGTTACAATCACGTTGAATTGACAACTTCGCTCTATCCATTGCTTCATAAAGAAAGCCCATCGTAGGCCTATCATCACTTTCCACCAGTCGAAGAACCTTAATCAAAGGTTCCATTGCTTTCATAATTTCTTGCACTTTTTTCCAATACTTGTTGTCTCTTATAATCACACACATCTCCACAGGCGTGCCACTCGTCTTTTGTCCATACTTCGAGTTGAGCCATTGTCGAGACGCAATCATCTTGCTAAGTGCCCTTCTATGATTGTACAGACTTTCCATGGCTATGAAATTTGTGGCGAATCTAGTTGCCCCAGGCCTTAACAACTCTCGCCCACCTGTGAATTTTTTCATAAGAGCAATTATCCAGTTGTGATTGTAAATATATGTCGTAACCAATCTTTCCTTTTCAACTAGTATCGACACATTAGGCTTCTTTCCAATATCTTCAAGGATGAGATCAATGCAGTGTGCTGCACAAGGTGACCAAAATAGATGAGGCCTCTTTTGCATAAGATGTTTTCCTGCTAGTTTATATGCTGCCTCATTATCAGTGACAATCTGCACCACATTACTTTTCCCAATTTCTTCTACCATTCTATCCATCAGACCGAATATATAATTGGCATTTTTCACTTCATTAGATGAATCGATGGCTCTAACAAAGACCGAACTCAAGTGTGAGTATACCATGAAGTTTATCATGCTCAATCTGGTTGGGCCAGTCCAACCATCACACATGATTGTGCATCCTCTACTTGTCCATATGCTTCTAAATGATTGTACATAAGCCAATACTTCTCGGTACACTTGATTTGAATACTTTGAATCTATGTCATAGGAATTGGGCGCTTTAATCCCAGGTCCCGCATCAGCTGCTGCATCCACAAACACCTGAAAGTATGGGCAATCAGCAACATATGGAGGAATACTATTGTGTAAAAACAACTTTGCAGCTGCTTTTCCAAGATTGTCCACTATTTGCTTTGACCATATCTGTTTTAGTTTTTTCTGCTTGCTACTGGCCTTTCTAAACACTGTTTCATCTCCAGGAGGTGCTTGTGGCTCCCTCTCATCATCAAGGTTGTGAATATGGGGGGAAGGGCCAGGGGTAGCCTGAGAAGGGTGTGGCTCTTGTTGTCGCGGGCTAAAGGCACGACGTAACCCTCCCTTAATACCTCCAAACAATCTTCTACTATCATGCCCACTACCACTACCACTCCCCCCACCTACATCACGAACTGAACCCGTCCTCCCAAACATTCGACGCCGCTCATCTTCCTCACGGTGAGCTCGTAAACTTTCCCTCCTCGCAATTGTCATCTCCCTGTCTAAATCGTCCTCTGACTCGATGTCCTCATCTGGTAGCGACGTAGGATCTCCAAACACTTCTGCTCTACATTGGTCGAGCGTAGCCTTCTTCTCTTTCTCCCTCATTGCCTTTTTACCTTTAATTTCTTCTAAGTTCTTCTTCATCTCCTCCCTTACTGCCTGAGGGACACTTGGACACCTCGAAACTTGACCCTTCTGGTGAGCCAAGTGTTGTTTTAATCGGGTTACACCCCCACTCACACTCCTACTACAATACTTGCACATTATCTGCTGTCTGCTCCCACCTATCCTTACTCCATACTTCCACCCTACATCTTCATTTTCATTTCCAGCCATTCCAACAAATACAATTATACAACAATGCCTAGTCTACAATCTGCACAAGCCATAAAGTCACAAACAATTAAAAAAAATGTATGAAATATTTGCAGGTTTGCATCATCAAAAAACGTGCTGTCAATTTATCTATTTTTTAATTTGGAGGGCCACAAAAATAAAAACTAGGCTTCTTATTATTATTTTTTTAATTTGTAAAAAAATTAGCGACGATGAATAAGTTTGAATTGATTGAGTGTACAAGTGAGCAGCTGCACATGAATAACAATAAATAATGAATATACAACGGTCTAATGTCCATCTGCTTTTCTACAGCCCATTTTAAAATGAGGTTCCAAAAATTATGCATATCTAAGTCTCAAGTGGACCATACCACTGGAAACAGTGTGATTGAGTGCCCAACCATTAAAAATTCCAAAGAGCTCAACGTAAGGTTTTAGTAATGTTTATTTGCAATCCAAGATATTAATAATGTCAATAAGGTATTGATGAAGGAAAAATATAAATTCTAAATTGATCCAAAACTTTTGTGGCCAACAAAACATTTTTAATGGTTATTCATCACTGTTCTAGTGTTATGGTCCACCTGAGATTTGGATCTTCTTGGGGTTTTGGATCACATCCTAAAATGATATGAAAAAATACATAGGCGAAATAAATACATAAAAAATACATCAAGATGGGCCCCACACGGTTAGGGTAATAGTAATACCCACTAAGTTGATCCCAGGGTAACACCAAATTCGGGCCGGCCTCGGGACGCAGAAGCGGATTGCGTACTGACTACTGAGTATGGATTGGGTATTGAGTACGTAAACTCTATGGGGTCCACTGTGATTTATGTATTTCATCCACTCCGTTCATCCATTGTAACAGATAATTTTATGGCTTGGAAAAAAAATGGGGGTAGAAACATCACCAAGGGCCCTAGAAATGTTTCAACAGTGGAAATCATTATACCCACGGTTTCTTGTGGTATGGTCCACCTGGGTTTTGGATATGCTTCAATTTTGGTTTCAACCCCTTAAATGACCTGTAAAAGCTGATGGACAGTGTACATAAACTACATACATTTACATTGGGCCCAAGACTCAAGTGGGCCTCACTAAAGGAAAGGGTGGGTACGTAAATTACTACCGTTGAAATCTCCGTGGGTCCACAGTGATGTTTATATGACATCCATACCGTTCATAACGTCACTACTACTGGGATGAACTGGAAAAACAAATATTATCCTGATTCGAAACTACTGTGGCTCCACAAATATTTCAACTGTAGACGTTCAAATCTCACGTTTTCAGCCCACTTGAGTCTTGGATCCAGTTCATTTTTGTATTCGTATCTTAAAATGAGCTCCCAAAACGGATGGACGGTGTGGATTTATCAAAAAAACATCACTGTGGGTCCACCTTGGTTCCAGTGCAGGAAATTCCTGCGCACGGCTTTCGCACGAAATCCAGAAGCGGATTGCGTACTGAGTAACACCGCACACTAGCGTGCGGAGTAAACTGTGGGGCCCACGGTGATTTATATGTTTTATCCACTCCGTCCATCCATCTTAACAGAAAATTTTAAGTATAGTTCCAAAAAATGAAGGATATCAAAATCTAAACTGGACCACATCATAAGAAAAGTGTGAACTTAATGTCTACCATTGAAAAGGTCTCGGAGGGCACAGAAGTTTTGTATCAAGCTGATATTTGTGTTTTCCCGTCATCCATATTCATGTGATCTTATGAATAGGTTGGATGACAAGTAAACATCACTATAAGGCCACTTCAATGGTGGAAATCATTATTCCCACTGTTTCCCGTAGCATGGTCCACTTCAGATTTGAATATGCTTAAATTTTGGGCTCAACCACTAAAATGAGCTGGAAAAACATATGGACGGAATAGATGAAACAAATACATTCATAAGTGGGCCCAACTGAGTTTAGTCCGCACGATAATAGCGTGCGGATTCTCCACACGCAATCTTTTCTAAAAAGGGGGGAGCGGGTTAGGTGAGACCATCAGACGCGCATCACGCCAGACGGTGCGGCCCTTACTGTCGGTTACCGTGGGGCCCACCTTGATGTATTTATTATGTATCCACACCGTCCATTCACTTTTACAGATAATTTTAGGGAATTTTACCAAAAATAAAACAGATCCAATCATCAGGTGGACCATAACATAGGAAGCA
This sequence comes from Liriodendron chinense, assembly GCA_003013855.2. Lineage (NCBI taxonomy): Eukaryota > Viridiplantae > Streptophyta > Magnoliopsida > Magnoliales > Magnoliaceae > Liriodendron > Liriodendron chinense. Next base: position 46,792 of record ML058342.1, on the reverse strand, counting down.
GTGGTGATTGACAATTAATGGGGCACAGAAGTTTTCGATGAAGCTGATATTTGTTTTTTACCTTCATCCAGGATCATGTGACCTTATCAACAGATTGGATGGTAAATAAACACCACAGAACATGAAGGTGCGTACTAAAAAGTTTTTAGTGGTAGGATGGTCAATCACCACTGTTTCTTATGGTTTGGTCCACCTGATAATTTTTTCTGCTTCATTTTTGGGATAATACCCTAAGATAATATGGAAAAACGAATGGACGGAGTGGATACATAACACATACATCAATCTGGGCCCCACGGTAAGGGCCGCACCGTCTTTGGTGCGCCCAGGGTCTCACCTAATCCTTAAAACAAGGGATTTGAATCCCATTTCGAATTCACGAAATGCTTTCAAGTCCGGAGACCGTCCGGAACCCCAAATCCCTCCCATCTCTCCCCGAATCCCTCCAATCTCTCCCCAATCTCTCCCCAATCCCTCAAATCTCTCCAAATCTCTCCCCCATACGGCAAATCCCTAAAGTTTTGGGAGATTTGGAGCTGAGATCTCCGTCGATTTGAAGAAAAACAGAGAAATTTTGCACTTACAGGCGCGTGCTGCTGGTGATCGATCGAGTGGCCCACCGACGTCTTCGGATCGTCTTCCGATCTTCTCCAGCAGGTACCGAAATCCCCTAATCTTCTCTCTCTCTCTCTCTTTTCTTTTCGTTTTTTCTGTGATGATCGCCAACGACGCTGCCCCTTTTATGGCCGTCGATTGGTTGGGGTGGATACTGTAGACCCGTGGCTCTTCAATCATCAAATCTTGTTTTTTCTTTCTTTTTCTGTATTCTCTTTTTTTCTTTTTCTGCGATTGATTGGTACGCTGCCCCCTTTTCCACTTTTTTCTGCGTGTATCGGTCTGACCGATACAGGTAAAAAATATCGGACCCGATATGGGCCGTATCGCCCGATATGGCCCGATATGGCCCGATACGGTGCAACCATTACGGATACGCCCGATACAGGGCCGTATCGCGTATCGTATCGAGCCGATACGGATACGATACACCCGTATCGGCCGATACGATACGGATATTCATATCCATGGTCTCAACAAAATCAACCACTATGAGGAAGAAGAAATCCTTTTGGCAGCCCGAAGGGCAAAATGCCCTCAATCCAATCCCTTGGAGATCAAACAACTCTGAGAATAATTTCAGAGCAACTTTATGCTGCGAAAAATAAGTTGCAGAGGCAACAAGGGAGTAAACCTCTCAACCACCAAATTCTAGGCTTATCCCTAGCAGTCTCTCGACAGGCCATGTCAAGACATTCAGTGGGAGCTTAATGCCTTGGCAACTAATGGAGGGATAACAAGCGATGTTTTAAATTAGTACACGTCAGTCAACCCTTATAAGATCAGAACCTAGGAACAACTCTCCTAGTCATTTGTCAATCAATTCTGGTACAAAATGAACATGGTACCCAAAAGAAAGGATCTGACCACCTTAAGACAAAGGAATGATGAGACATTATCAACTTATGTAAAACGTTAGTGGGCCATGGCCGCAAGGATGAAAAATCCATAGGAAAAGTAGCAAATCTCCATGATCGTTTATTCTGCAAATCCCAATATCTCAAGATATTTTTTTTCTACTCATACATCAGCTTCATTCAGCTCATATGTTGGTGACTAAGTCGAAGTAGGAATCTAGGCTAGAATAATAGCCCCATGGCCTCGCCAGGCTAACACCACTAGAAAGAGTCAGGTTGAAGGAAAGCCTATTGGGTGTGGAAGTAGGCTTGGAAAAACTTGCCCAAAGTTTGATCATCTGTTTGATTCTTTTGCATATTGTGGCCTACCTAAAGTACACTATCCTATTTTTGTAACATAGCATAAAAAACAATGAGACCCACCTTATGGATGCCTTGGATTTCAAGTTTGTTCTCATTGCTGGCACATGTAGTGGCTTGTGACAGGCTCATACATAAGTGTTCTTTGTTAATCGAAAGAAACAGATAGACGCGAATGCCATTAAGCTGGTGATTGCCAGATTCGTTCCAGTTTTCCACGAACACATGTGAGTAGGGTTTACTAGTTTAATTTCACCTTAATACCAATCAACTCATATGGCTGCATTTATATTCCTCTCCATGCTCGGATTAATCACCACAAATGCAAAGATAGTCCATATTCGATCGGAGGTTTATCACTTGACTAAATTGATTCTAACAATGAACAAGCTGCTAATCCTTTTCTGTGGAAATGCAGCAAATGTTGTTTGAGATCAGAGCCGCTCCTCATGCAATCACAACTCAGGTAAATGCCACAACTTAAAAGCCTACTACCTTTATGATCATCAGATGGGCAGCATCTATACAAACTACAAAAACGAATGAGTGGTGAAGAGATATTGAACAGACTCAAATCCTACGTAATGAGGATCACCTTATTTCCACATAACATTCATTTATTGACTACACAACAAATCCCAGAGTACCCGGTTTCAATGGTGAGTGTTGATGCTGGAAATTCGTCAACAGATGAGGATGAAGGTGCTGATCTTCTTCCTCAAGGTAGGTTAGATCCTGTAGAACAAAGAGGAAAGCTAAGAGAGGTGGCTGGGGTCCAGCCGTTAGCCCTCCGATGATTAAGTCAGTGAGATCTTGAAAGATTGAATATCTATCTTTAGATCAGTTTTTGTATCATACCTCAATAGTGGAGAGAATGCTTCAATTTATAGACTTAGGTCGTGGAATTGTGTTCCTTAATTGTCGCCGTGACGTTTGTAGAGGAAATCTCGGATCTTTGAGATTTCCGGAGCTGTCCCGTGATCTTCGAGGATCCTTCGGCGGGTTGTTTAGAGATTTTCCGGATTTCCTTCCTCTTATCGCGCACAAACTTAGAGAATTACGGCAACAAAATTAGGTCGCAAAGCGGCCGACCTGGCGAGGTCGTTCTCGAGGACTACCTCTCCCTTAGATCGGGTCGGTCAGACATGACGACCTGTATCTGAATTATTCAGTCTGTCATCAGATCGGCTTCGAGCTGAGCGAGCTGAACCGAATCCATCCTCAAGTCAACTCGTATTCTTTTCATGAGGGTGCCGAGGTCAGCTCGTATTCTTCTCACAACAGAAGTCCCCCCACTCCCGAGTCTAGCTCGTCTGTCTCGGGAGTAGCTTGATAAAGAAGATGCGTCGATCTGATTACCCTTAGTGTTTTACAACTGTCGCGCTGTCGCGCCGTCATCTCGACGGGCGGGAAAGCGGCATTTAATGCGTCGTTCAAAAAATCGAGGCGTCATCATTCGTTCGTACGACGTATCAACGCTCAACAAAGTATTATCGAACGGGGTGGCGCCACGTGTCTGGAGTGGTGCGCTGCTTTTCGTACGCTTCAACCGAGAGCCGCCTCGTGGAATCATTGCATTAAATGCTACAGGATCTTTTGGATATAAAACTCGAGAGTTAGCAGATTTCGGAAAAATTCTTCTCTTCTCCGATTCTGCCTTTCTTCCTCTTTTTCCTCTCAAGTTCTCCTCCTCCATTCTCTGTCATCTCTCATCCGGCCAGTGTGCCAATCACCTAGGGTACGCTCTTCTTACCCTTAGAAGACCTTCTTCCCTTCTTGTATTTTTCAAAAATGTCGGAGACCTCTTACTCTGATGCCATACCAATGGTGAGGTTTGGGGATTCCGAGTCGGACCCACCTCTATCAGAGCATCAGGAGATGGATCCCAGAGAATCCCATTCCAGGACAGCCGATCCTGTGAATGAAGAGGAATCTGAGGTTCCTGAGCGGGGAGTTGGGGATGGGACGGCTCAGGGGGATTCCTTCGAGCTGGATGGTGTGATCTCGCAGATTACCCAGAGAGAACTGGACAATGCGAGGAGGACGTACGGGATCCCGGAATCCGTTGATCTTAGGATTCCGGCCCGGATTGATAGACCGAGCCAGCCTCGCCGGGGAGAAACCGTTATTTCCCTGATGCATTTAGAGGCCGGGCTCAGGTTACCCCTGCACCCCTTCGTGCGAGAGGTCCTTAACACCTTGGGCCTCGCACCGAGCCAGCTCCAACCTAATGGCTGGAGGTGTATGGTGGGATGCTACATCCTGTGGCAAAGAGTAGGAAATAAAGAACTGACCTCGAACGAGCTGTTCTCCATGTACAGTCTCAAGTCTCTGGGGGGTCATGGTCTTTATTACCTCTCTTCTCACCCGGGCCATGGGGGCTCGATAGTGACTGGCCTACCATCCTCGACAAGAGTTTGGAAGAGGAAATGGTTTTTCGCGTCGGGGGATTGGGAGGCTTCGTCGGATGAGCTTCGCCCTCTGGAGCATAGGGTCCGAGCTGATTTTGCTCAGCCAGGTCGAGCTACACTTAGAAAATTTTTTGAATTTCTGATGCTTTTTATTTATTCCCCCTTTTTCCTATTCTGACGTGTATTTCCTTGTCTATGCAGCCTCGGTGGCCATCAGAGTAGCACTATCTGCGGTCCAAGAGAGGCAGATCCGAGCTGCACGGGAGTACCCGATCGTAGAAAGGAACTTCCGCAGCTTAATCACCGTAGAGTCCGTCCTCGAATCAGGTCAGCAATGTAGATATTTATGCTTTACTTGTCAATTTTTTAAGTATTGCGTCCTGACACCTTTCTTTGTGTTTTGGACAGGCATGGCCCCGAAGGCGGTTTCTAAATCCTGCCGAATCCCTGCTCGGCTCCTTGAGCGCGGGGAGAGCTCGGTGGAACCTCCGAGCAAGAGGGTGGCCACGGAGGCTCAGAGGCAACAAAGGTTGCCTCAGTCCTTCGTATGCGGGTCTGGTCAACCTCTGGGTTCATCCCCTGCAGGGAGTGAACCTCTGGCTGCCCAGCCTCCCGCTCCCGGGGTTCCGGTTGTCAATGTACCGGATACCTCGGATTCCCGGACTGAGCCGTCGGCGGGCCGACCCGCGACTCGTGCCAGCTCGTCTGGTACTCCGACAGCATTGGCTTCAGCGGGGCCCACTCGCACCCCTGCTGAGGTCGGGTCATCGCGCCCTCCACCGGCTCCCCGGGTCACTCGCCCTGCTGCTGCTCCTGGGGCCGAGCAGCGCGAGGACCAGGTCGATATGCCTCCGGTAACGGAGCAGTTTGCGACCTGGAAAGAGGGGGTTAACGCCTATATGGACGTTAACCAAAGCATCCCTCAGGATCTGAACTCTCCCGCGTCGTCAGATCCTGATCAGATGGTCGGAGTCGCCATTGAGAGCAGTCTCAGGGTAAGCTGACTGCCTCTTTCTCTTCTACTTTTCCTTCATTCATGCCACTATTGCATTACTAATCGTCGTAATTCGTTTTTGTAGGACTCGGCGTTGCTCATCATGATTCGCCAGAAGATGGCTGAGCGGACTCACCAGATGCAAAAAGCTCTGGTTGCCACCTCTTCTTGGAAGAACAAGACTAAGGCGATGAAGACTGAGCTGAAGAAGAAACTGTCTGAGCTGGCAACGGCCCAGACGGAGCTGCAGACGGCCCAAGCTGAACTGCAGACAGCCCAGTCCGAGCTAAAGGTGGCTCAGTCCGAGCTGGAAGTGTCTCAAGTACAAGTCCAGTCTCTGGAGGAGGCGATGAGGGAGACCTCAGCCAAGGCTCAGTCTGAAGGGAACAAGGTCGAGTCGCTCGAGGCCGCTCTCAAGACAGCTGAGGAGGAGAAGGTGGACCTGGCCAGACTCTTGAAGGAGGTTCAGATGAAGGCTCTGGCCGATGCAAAAGATACAGAAGCCAAGTTTGAGAGGCTGAACGCAATTTCTGAGGAGCTGTACAATCATGGCTTCCACGATTGCAGACGGCTCGTTCTCAAACACTTCCCCGATCTCGACCTGACTCCTGTTGACAATGATGAAGACGAGGACGAAGTCGCGAGGGAGGGACCTTCAAAAGGGTCTGCTGCCGGGCCATCTAATGCTGCCGAAAGCTGAAATATTTTAAATATATATTTTTTTTTTGATGTAACAATGTAAAAAACTTTTTACTTCAATGCAAGCCCTTCAGAGGTATCTTTATTCAAACTGCGTACACAGCATTTCTTTCTCTTTTACGCATACACGAGTCTTGAAATGACAAAGGAATTCCTTGTAATCAGCGAAGTTCATTAACACAAGCTCGAATATTATATCGGAGTAGATGACTTAGTCGTAGGGCTTCGATAGTAGTATGGAAGTCAGCTCAGAAACTTAATACTGCTAGGCCGATCTGCTGTTCATAACACTTAGGATGCAATCTTGAAGCAATTTTATTGAATCGTCACCTTGAAACACATATTTTATACGAGACCCCACTTGTTCATGGATAGTAGATCTTCAGGTGGTCAGTGTTCCATGGATGGGAAAGGGGTCTGCCGTCCATGTCTTCGAGCCAATAAGTACCAGGACGACGTGAGCTGAGTACCCTATACGGCCCCTCCCAGTTGGGACTGAAGGCAACGATTTTGTCTTTAGTACTGACCTTTTTGAGAACCATGTCGCCAGCTCGAAACCGCCGCTCTTTTACCCGGGAGTTATAGTATCGCCTGACCCTTTGTTGATAGGCTGCCAATCGTATTTGGGATGCCTCGCGTACTTCATCGAGTAGGTCTAGGTTTGTTCGCAGTTGTTCTTCATTCTGGTCAGGTCGGTGTTGGCTCGTCCTGCTCGTGGGCATCCCGACTTCTACTGGGACGACGGCTTCTACTCCGAAAACTAAAGAGAAAGGCGTTTCCCCGGTCGTAGACCGAGCCGTGGTCCGATAGGCCCAAAGTACTTCGGGAAGTTCGTCAGCCCAAGCACCTTTCTTTTGCCCGAGCTTTGTTTTGAGGTGATTTTTGATAATCTTGTTAACTGCTTCGACCTGACCGTTAGCTTGCGGGTGGTGGGGAGAGGAGTACACGTTCTTGATGCCCAGACCCTTACAGAACTTTCGAAACTTTTCGTTGTCGAACTGCCGCCCATTATCAGTGACAATTGTATTAGGGATCCCAAATCGGCACACGATTGCTTTCCAAATGAAGTCTGTTGTTTTCTTCTCGGTAATGGTGGCTAGCGGTTCTGCCTCTGCCCACTTCGTGAAGTAGTCGACGGCTACAATTACGTATTTCACCTGTCCCTTCCCCGTCGGAAGAGGGCCAATGATGTCGACTCCCCATTGAGCGAATGGTCATGGCCTAGACATAGGAGTGAGCTCTTCAGGTGGAAGGTGAGGAATTGGGGCGAATCGTTGGCACCTATCGCATCTTTTAACAATTTCCCGGGCGTCCTGTTGGATGGTGGGCCAATAATATCCCTGTCTGACTACCTTTTGTGCTAGTGCTCGGGCACCAGAATGATTCCCGCAACAGCCGAAGTGGATTTCGCGTAACACGTAATCAGCTTCTTCGGTTCCCAAACAACGCAGACATGGAAAAGAAAATCCTCTCTTGTAGAGGATTCCATCGATCAGAGTATACCGAGCTGATCTATAGCGAATGCGCCGAGCTTCTTTTTTATCGTCGGGTATTTCGCCCGACTGTAAGAACTGGATGATAGGGTCCCTCCAATCTGGGGCGGTCACCACTGGAAAAACCTCTGTTGACTTGTTTGATGATATGCTTCGTTGAGGGAGGAACTCGATGGGAACCGTTCTACCGAGCTCGTCGTCAGCTGATGAGGCGAGTTTTGTGAGAGAATCTGCATTCGTATTCTTACTCCTCAGGATCTGAATAATTTTATAATGATCAAAACGTGACAGTAGCTCTTGAGTCCTTGCCAGATATGCGGACATCTTCTCTCCTTTCGCTTGATATTCTGCGGTTACTTGCCCTACCACCAATTGAGAGTCACTATGTATCTTTATAGATCGGATTCCTATTTCAGAGGAGAGGCGGAGACCGGCTAGAAGGGCTTCATATTCAGCCTCATTGTTCGAAGCTCGGAATCCAAAACGGAGAGCGTATTGAATCTGGATCCCGTCAGGCGCTGTCAAGACGAGACCGGCTCCGCTACCTTGTGAATTGGAAGACCCATCAACGTGTAATAACCAGGTTGGTGTGTCGTAGTTATTTTCTGGCGACGGGTTGGAATTTCCCCCGGTGAGGTCGGATCTGCTGTCGTTTTGGATTTCGAGGGGCACGGTTAACTCGACGATGAAATTGGCAACGGCCTAGCCTTTGATCGTAGCTCGAGGTCGATATTTTATGTCGAATTCACCGAGCTCGACAGCCCATTTGACGAGACGACCTGAGGTTTTCGGGTTCTGCAGTACCTGCCGCAATGGTTGATCGGTTAGCACGGCTATCGGGTGCGACTGAAAGTATGGCCTCAACTTCCGGGCTGAGGTGATTAGAGCCAAAGCTAGCTTCTCTATTGTCGGATATCGGGTTTCGGGATCGAGTAGGGCTTTGCTGACGTAGTAAACGGGCCTTTGGATCCCTTTGTCGTCTCGGACTAGTGCCGAGCTAACCGCTGCTGGTGAGACTGCCAAGTACAAGAGTAGTTCTTCTTTATATGCTGGTTTAGACAACAGCGGCGGAGAGCCGAGGTATTCTTTCAATTCGCAGAAAGCTTGCTCGCAGTCTGAGGTCCAAATCATCTCCTTGCATTTACGCAGCTGCTTGAAGAAGGGGAGGCATCGATCTGTAGCTTTTGAGACAAATCTGTTGAGTGCCGCAATCCTTCCTGTGAGCCGCTGGATATCCTTCACCGTGCGAGGCGAGCTCATGTTGAGAAGTGCCTGAATTTTTTCAGGGTTGGCTTCAATTCCTCGCTGGTTTACTATGAAATCAAGGAACTTTCCTGAGCTCACCCCAAAAGCACATTTGCTGGGGTTGAGCTTCATTTGATACTTCCGTAATATCTTGAACGCGGTGCGGAGGTCGCAGACATGGTCCTCTGATCTTTTGCTTTTTACGAGCATATCATCCACGTGCACTTCCACGGTTCTACCGAGTTGGTCTGCGAACATCTTGTTTACTAGTCGTTGGTAGGTTGCTCCGGCGTTTTTCAGTTCGATGGGCATAACCTTATAACAATAGAGCCCCCAATCCGTAATGAATGCTGTCTTTTACCTGTCGGGTGCGTGCATTTGGATCTGATTATATCCAGAATAAGCATCCATGAAGCTGAGGAGCTTGTGCCCGGCGGTTGCGTCAACGAGCTGATCTATACGTGGCAGAGGGAAGCTGTCTTTAGGACAGGCCTTGTTCAGGTCAGTGTAGTCTACGCAGACTCTCCATTTCCCATTGTTCTTTTTGACGAGAACAACGTTTGCAAGCCATTCCGGATAGCCTATTTCTTTGATGAATCCCGCCTTGCGCAATTTTTGTACTTCCTCTTCGATGATCATGTACCTTTCTGTATTGAAAGAGCGCCTTTTTTGACGGATCGGTTTGACAGTCGGATCAACGTTTAGCCGATGGACCATCACTTCTGGGCAAATCCCAGGCATCTCTTCATGGGACCACGCGAAAACGTCCACATACTCCTTCAGGAAGGTGATTAGGTCCTTCCGCACTTTGCCCTCTAAACCTGATCCGATTTTGATAGTTCTGGTTGGGTCGGCATCTGACAGTGGAATATCGGACAGCTCCTCTGCGGGCGATCCGCGTTCTTTCTCTTCCTCCCTTGGGTCGAGAGAGGTCGCATGAGAAACGGTTGATACTATACTTTTATTCTTCCCTCGTAGGGAAAGCTCGTAGCAACGACGGGCTTCCTGCTGATCTCCCTTGACTATGCCGATTCCCTCGTCGGTTTCGAACTTCATTGCAAGGTGATAGATGGAAACGGCAGCTTTGAGAGCTCGCAGGGTAGGATGGCCGATAATGGCGTTATAGGCAGAGGGGGTATTGACGACGAGGAAGTCAACCATAATTATCTTCTGGTTTGGTTCTTCTCCGGCGGTAACTGGCAAGGTTATCTCCCCCTCGGGCATGATGCTATCCCCCGTAAACCCGGTCAACGCTGTCTTGACCGGTCTCAGTCGAGATCGGTCGATCTTCATTTTTTCAAACGCCGAAGTGTACAGGATATCAGCCGAACTGCCCATGTCGACCATCATCCTGTGGAGTCTTTTATTAGCTATCACCATCGCAACGACAAGGGAGTCGTCATGTGGATGTACGACCCCTCGAGCGTCCTCTTCGGTAAAAGTGATTGTTTGTGAGGTTACCTTTGCGACCTTAGCAGGTCGGCTGGTGATGTTAACAGAAGATCTCGGTAAGAATGTCCTTCCTTGTCGCACGTAGTTTTTGCGGGAGTTCCCGGTATCCCCAGTGGTCGGCCCTCCGAAGATCATGTGGATTTCTTCCACAGGGTTGTTGCTTTGTTCCTCTGTTAAGTCAGTGATCCGACCTTCGTCTCTTCGCCCGTCTGAACGCTGAGCGATATAGTCTTTCAAGAAGCCTTGCCGGATGAGGGCTTCTATCTGTCGCTTCAAGTCAAAACAATCCACGGTGTTGTGACCGTGGTCTTTGTGGTACAAACAGTACTTTGATTTCGACCTTCTATTGGAGTCGGTTTTTATCTTTGCAGGTCGTTCGAAATTGTATTTACCTTTCTCTGCTAAATACACTTGCTCGATGGTTTTATTGAACGGTGTGTACTTTTCGAACCGTGGTGCAGGTGATTTCGTTCGACGAGCGGGTCTGTTCCGAGTCTGCGATCTTTGCTCGGACCTCCGCTCTAACCTTTGTCTTTTTGAGCCACCGCTATCCAGACGATCCTTATTCTTGGTCGTTGGTCGGTGAGCGTTGACCAATTCCTCGGCGTTGATGTGTTTAGCAGCTCGATCCAACAACTCTGCTTCTGACTGGGGTGGCTCCTCCCCAACAGACCAAAGAAATCTTCGGTCACGTAGTCCTCCGATCATGGTGTGTAGCAGTACGTCTTGCGAGAGATTTTCAATTTGAACAGCCTCGGAATTGAAGTATGCGAGGTAATCTTTCAGGGACTCATCTTCCTTTTGCTTGATCGCAGCGAGATGAGTTGAATGCTTCCTCGGGTCGGTGCTCCCGATGAACTGAGTAGCGAAGGCTCGGCTTAGTTGAGAGAATGAACTGATTGTGTGGGGTTTTAGGTTGCGAAACCAAGTCCATGCCGAGCTTGTTAAGGACAACGGAAAGGCCTTGCACATGATATGTCCGTTAGCTCCGAGGAGATCCATGCGGACTTTGAAGTTTTCTAAGTGTTCCGCCGGATCTCCTATTCCAGAATACTGCTTCAACTGGGGAACTTTAAACCCTTTGGGAAGGGGTTCTTCACGGATCTCGTCGGTGAATGGTGATTCAGACGAGTCGACCAGTGCATCTACGGCGATCGGAGCTCGGGCTCGCTGTGCTCTCTGAATATCGCCTATTTGTTCTCGCAGTTCCCTCAGCTCGGCCTCCAGTGGGCCTAAGTTGTCGTCAACCCAGTTGCTGGCTTCATGGTCAGCTCGTTCGTGCGCGAGACGAGCTGTTCTCCGTTCCTCGAGCCGGTGTCGCAGGTCGGTGGCGGGCAAACTTGTCGTTGGCCGAGATCTGATCTCGGTTGCTCAACTGACGACCTCATTTTCTTCTATCGGAGTGGGATGTTGAGGACGCTGCGACGGCCGAGTCTGGTGGGAGTGCAGGGTTTGTTGAGGCTGTGAATGGGTGTGCCGAGACCCCTCACGGTCTCTACCGTTCAATACGGTTGGATGGGCTAAGCCAGTTAGCAGGGCTTTAATTTCGTCCAGTCGCTGGTCTACATAGCCCAATCGTTCGTCGACTCCCCCCAGTTTTTGGTTGACTCCTCCTACCTGCTCTTCGAGAAGAGACAACCTGACTCCTCGATTACGAGGTCTCTGTTGTCCCCCTGCTGAGCAAAAAGAGGAGAGTTCCCACCAAGCTGGATAGCGGGAATTTCGGGAAACGATCCTTCATTTTCCGATATCTGATCGTCTGAAGGTCCGTCGATTGCGTGCGCTTTTCCTTTGTACTTTCTTTTTCCAACCATAGTGAAAAAAGAAGGATGAAGTTGAGATCGTCTTAGACGATTGGGTGAGAACACGGACTTCCTAAAGGAAGAAGGCGATTTCCCACAGACGGCGTCAATCTGTTGATGCTGGAAATTCGTCAACAGATGAGGATGAAGGTGCTGATCTTCTTCCTTAAGGTAGGTTAGATCCTGTAGAACAAAGAGGAAAGCTAAGAGAGGTGGCTGGGGTCCAGCCATTAGCCCTCCGATGATTAAGTCAGTGAGATCTTGAAAGATTGAATATCTATCTTTAGATCAGTTTTTGTATCATACCTCAATAGTGGAGAGAATGCTTCAATTTATAGACTTAGGTCGTGGAATTGTGTTCCTTAATTGTCGCCGTGACGTTTGTAGAGGAAATCTCGGATCTTTGAGATTTCCGGAGCTGTCCCGTGATCTTCGAGGATCCTTCGGCGGGTTGTTTAGAGATTTCCCGGATTTCCTTCCTCTTATCGGGCACAAACTTAGAGAATTACGGCAACAAAATCAGGTCGCAAAGCGGCCGACCTGGCGAGGTCGTTCTCGAGGACTACCTCTCCCTTAGATCGGGTCGGTCAGACATGACGACCTGTATCTGAATTATTCAGTCTGTCATCAGATCGGCTTCGAGCTGAGCGAGCTGAACCGAATCCATCCTCAAGTCAACTCGTATTCTTTTCGTGAGGGTGCCGAGGTCAGCTCGTATTCTTCTCACAACAGTGAGTGTTTGCGTTCCCACTGTTTTCTGTGGTGTAGCCCACTTCGGATCTTGGATCTGCCTATTTTTGGAGTGGATTTTACATGGATGTCAAGGTGGGACCCAGAGCTTCATGTTGCAGGAGTTGCAAGAAACTCAGGTCCCTACACCCAGATCCATAGCTCAAGTGGGAGACTGGGTGAAGATAACCTTGTTTCGACTTGGTATCGATTCCCAAGGGGTGACTAACATTGCGGTGTGACTAAGAGGGGATGGGTGTACTAACAGTGGGGTGTGTGTAATAATAATAAAATAAAAACAACTCAGGTCCTGGTCGGTGCGGCTTCGATGGATCCCTTGACTGTGGGGCCCACTGTAATGTATTTCTATTAAATCCCCTCCGTCCATCCATTTTTAAAGCTCATTTTAGGATATGATCCTAAAAATGAAGTAGATCCAAATCTTAGGTGGACCATGCCACAGGAAACAGTGGTGATTGAATACTCACCATTAAAATCATCTTGGGGGCCACTGAAATTTTTATTTACCATCCAACCTGTTGATAAGGTCACAAAGACCTGAATAAAGGGATCACATAAATATCACCTTGATCCAAAACTTCTGTAACCCACAAGAAGCTTTTAATGATCAGTCACCATTGTTTCCTGTGGTGTGGTCCTCCTGAGATTTGTACCTGCTTCATTTTTAGGATCATGACATTAAATGAGGTGCAAAAACAGATGGATGGCATAGATTTAAGGAAAATACATCAAGGAGGTCCCACAGTTGGGGATCCACCTAAGGCCCCCCCTCGTCATTTGGTAAACTGAAAAATAAAGTCTGAAAATTAATTTAACTGTTGAAAACTTAAAGCACTGAATTTTAAGACTATGCAAAAGCAGTTCATGTACATGCTGCTACATTTGCCAGCTTGTAAGTTTGAAATACAAGCCATGCATCATGTGGATCAAGGTGGACGATAATATTGTTGGAAATAGGTGGACAGATTATAAAAACTTTCCCAATGTTTTTTAATAATATGTTAGTTTATTGTAGGACCCACTTGGTAACCCGACCAGCCTATTTTCTATGGCATAGACCTAAAATTGTTGGAGCCATTTATGATCATGAGATGGGGCCCACCTGTTAAAAAAAAGTGAACTATAAAGGGTTATTAACTGAGAAGCCTGAACACGTCTGCCCACGATCATACTACTCTGATTTTAGATTCATGCAACCCGCACAAGGTGCAATGGTCCGATCTTACACATGTATGACTCAGTTTTCATGTGTGAGGCTAGTTCACTGCTCTGGAATGCCGTGCCTTCATTGCTCATTTCTCAGGGTGCGACTTGGCTGTTACCCGGGTAACCGTGGGGCACACATTGATGATGTAATGTATATCCACGCTGTCCATCCGTTTCTACAGATGGATACAAAAAATTAAGCAGATCTAAATCTCAGGTGGACCATAACACAGTAAACAGTGGTGATTAAGTGCCTCAACATTAAAAATTCCAAAGGGCACATGGTAAGGTTTTAGTTATGTTTATTTTCCATCCAACCTGTTGATAGTGTCAAAAAGATCTGGATGAAGGGAAAATAGAAATATCAGCTTGATGCAAAACTTTTGTTGCTCAAAAAATATTTTTAATGGTCAAAAAATACTATTTCTAGTGGTGTGGTTTACCTGAGATTTGGATCTTCTTGAGGTCTGGAAACATATCCTAAAATGATAGACGAGAACAGATGGACGGTGTAGATATACAAAACATACATCAAGGTGGGCCCCGCACATTTAGGGTAACACCCACTAAGCTGTTACCCGGGTAACAGTCCCCATTTCTCCTTCTTCTTCTTTGTTTTTCGTAAGTATTAAAATGAGCTCACAAAATGGGTGGACGGCGTGGATTTCTCACAAACATCATGGTGGGCCCCACTTAGATTCCTAGCGCAGGAACTTCCTACGAAAGCCTTTCACAAGGAATCCCCGTCCCTTTGACAGAGAGAAAGAGGAATCCGGATCCTCTGCTTTTACCAAGCAGAGAACCTCTACTGCTGCTATGTCATTGGGCCAACTCAGCCTGACAATGTCTGGCTGAGTTGGCCCAATCACAGAAGTGGAAAGCAGGATTTCCTTGCTTGGTAAAAGCAGAGGATCGGGATTCGAGAAAGAGAGGTCTCAGTCGTAAGTGGAGCGGAGCAGGGGACACCACCCACCCATGTAAGGGTATCAATGGGCCGGATTAGGGCCGGGCTGAGCTCTGTCCAAGCCCAGCCCACTTTTTTTTAACCAAAGCTGAAACCTGCACCAGGCCCATGACTGGCCAAAATGATTCCACCCAAGTCCAGCCCAAATTATCTATACAGGGCCGACCCTAGTCCGACTGAGCCTGATCCCGAAATTAAACACTCGAAAAACCTTAAATAAAGGTAATTTCAAAATCTATTATCCTATGATGAATATTTTGCAAAAAAAAATACAGCAAAATTTTAAAAATCTCAAACCTGAACGGTGGTGATTTCAAATCACTTGAGGGTGTGGTGGAGCTTCTCACGGTGAGGAGTAGGTTGACCATATGGCAAGATCCGCGATGAAGAGTCAACGACGACCAATGGAGGAAAGAGATAGCAAAGGGACGAGAATGTCGTTTGAGAAAGAGAACCTAGAAAGGACGGTAGTGTGATTTTAAGGAGTGGATTAGATATGTCTCGATCTCAACCAAGATGGTGTGGCCCTTACTATGGGGCTCATCTTAATGTATTCAATATCCACGCTGTCTATCTATTTTTCTATATCATTTTAGATCATTCGCCTAAAAAAAGAAGATCACTATGGGAAATAGTGGTGATGAACATCCTACCATCAAAAGCTCCCTAGGGACACCGTAATATTTCCATAGTGTTTATTTACCATCCACCTGTTGATAAGGTTACATCAACATGTATGAAAGGGAAAAAATAAAAAACAAAAACAAATATTAGCTTGATCTTGTTACCCTCGATTTTTTAGTCACGCATGTGATGTATTTGCAGGTGTGCTGGAACTGAATGTATGGCTTGATTCAAATAGAATAACAATGACCCCAAGAGCTAAGATAGGCAAATGTGCCGTAATCGGTTGTATATGCTAAGACTTGTACAAATCGGCCACCTATTCAACCACCTGCACAGTTGTTTTTTAAGAATCAAACAATATTTAGAGGGTGGTGTTCGTCCTCCAATAATAAGTTACTCCTCTGCCTTCTGTACGAAAGAACTTTCAATACAGAATGAAATAAATATATGAAAAGGAAAATGACGCAGGGAGGACGTGGTGAGGTCAATCACCGTCTTCCTCACAAGATTACCTTGAATCCACAAGGCTCTCTGAACTCCTCAACAGGGCTTCCTCGAATCCACGAGAAAAAATTGGTAAAAATGAAAATTTTATTAAATAATAATATGAAAGTTAACATTAAAAACAAATTTAACATCCTTAAATATCCCTAACTAAACCCTAATTCGTACTTAGTAAAAATATTAAGTTTCCTGAAATAGAAAGTTACTAAAAATAGTAAAATCCTAATTAAACACTACTACTAAGTAAACTCTTTTTTAAAATCATTGCTTAATAAAATTAGAAACTCCTAAGTAAATAAAAACTCCTAAAAAAGAAAGAAACATACTAAAAATTGGAATTACTAAAATTAGCAGGTTTTCTCCTAAAATCCCATTTTTCTGTTGTAATTGCATGTTTTCTAGAGAAACGGACGGACGCGACCCACTTTGTGGGTCGGTTTACCTCATAACAGAATTTCAGTAGGAATCCATATGTTGTACATCCTGTAACACCTTCCGGTTCAAAAGTTATGGCCGATGTACAATCCACCTTCTTTTGGTCCATCCATGCAAAAATTGACGATTTTTGTCAAACTTTTCTTGATCTTTTGTGGTCCATATGAGATAGAAATGTGATTGACTCATGCCCTTCATTAGGGGGTTCTTGTCCTACATCAGACCCCTCTACTTCAAAAAAACTCGTCCTTGAGTTTCTCTTAAATCTGGGAGCACGACGTGTGTGCGAGATCGACAACAAACTTGTCTTGCGATTCACGTCCTTATCTTTTCTCTAATATGTTGATACTGATTTCATCGACTTCTTCTTGACATCAGCAAGAATAATCTCAACTTGCTCTGTCATATCGAAGACTGACTCTATTTGAGAAAGGATAATTTCCTGCACAAGGAACAATTCATTAGAAAGTTCGGCGACCACGATCGCCTCGAGTTCTGGCAATGTTGGTGCGGTATCTTCTGGGATACCCATGGATTCCTGCAAAACCGGCTCCATAATTTCTGGGATGTCTACAGGCCCTTCCTCCTTGTTCTTTACAATGGAGGTATTGACCTCTTTTACCTTCTTAAGAGTTTGATCAATCTCGAAGATGATAAGGGCATGTAATTCGTCTTCCCCTTCCATGGCCTTTATTTCCTCCGACTCGACAAATTCATTGGCATGATCTTGAATAGGCACAAAAGTTTACCCCTCCACTTTAAAAGCTTTGAATTGTTTATCCGGGCTCATAGGGGCTAGTATAAATTCTTGGTCATCTTTGACAAAGATGTATAAATTATCCCGACCTCTATGCATGACATCACGATCGTCTTGCCATGGTCGACCAAGTAACATGTGACAAACTTCCATATCTACCACATCACCCATTACTTCATCCTTACGATTTTTACTAATGGAAAAAGGAATATGACATCGTTCAGTTACCTTTGTCTCTCCGACCTCCTTGATCAATCCAATCGTGTATATGGAAATGGGTGCTTTTCTATCTCTAATTGCAACTTTTCTACCATATACTTTGACAGGATATTCTCACTGCTCCCACCATCTATGATCAAATCACAAACCTTTTTATGCACGGTGCACCTCGTTCGAAAGATGTTGTGTCGTTATAAATCCATCATCTCCTTTGGTGTATGCATTAGTTTCCTCACGATCAAAGTAGTGGTTTGTGATTCACTACTATTACATGATGGCCTACGATTCATCATCGGTGTCGCACCATGAATATGGGGCGGAATCGGCGCATCCGCAAAACGGTCGAGGGAAGCCTGCAGCCCATGCATCGTCTTCCATCTCTCCTGGTGGAGAGCTTTCATTCTCTCTTAAATATAATGAATCCATTGATCACCGTTAGCGGGAATTTTGTCCATACCTTTGTAAAGAGACATCGGCTCGAGGGAACTCCTCCTCTGTTACCACTGACACAGGGAGGATGTGGTGAGGTCGATCACCGTCTTCCTCACAAGATAACTACCTTGAATCCACAAGGCTCCCTGGACTCCTCAACAGGGCTTCCTCGAATCCACGAGAAAAAATTGGTAAAAAATCAAAATTTTATTGAATAATAATATGAAAGTTAACATTAAAAACGAATTTAACATCCTTAAATATCCCTAACTAAACCCTAATTCATACTTATTAAAAATAGTAAGTTTCCTAAAATAGAAAGTTACTAAAAAAAGTAAAATCATAATTAAACACTACTACTAAGTAGACTCTTTCTAAAACTCATTGCTTAACAAAATTAGAAATTCCTAAATAAATAAAAACTCCTAAAAAAGAAAGAAACATACTAAAAATCAGAATTACTAAAATTAGCAGGTTTTCTCCTAAAATCCCATTTTTTTACTGTAACTGAGTGTTTTCTGGAGAAACGGACGGACGCAACCAACTTTAGTGGGTCGGTTCACCTTGTAACGGAATTTTAGTAGGAATCCATATGCGGTACATCCCGTAACTCCTCCCGAATCAAAAGTTATGGCCAATTTATGGTCCACCTTCTTTTGGTCCATCCATGCAAAAATTGATGATTTTTGTCAAACTTTTCTTGATCTTTTGTGGTCCATGTGAGATAGGAATGTGATTGACACATGCCCTTCATTAGGGGGTTCTTGTCCTACATCAGAAAAGTTATAGTCGATCACATGGAACATGCTGCAGATCACATTTTCGAATAAAGAACTTCATTAAAATAAGTCCAGCAGATAAGCGTAGACTTGAAATACAACTACAATTACCAGCTACTGAATTACTGTTACGGGATGTAAATTCACAATTTATGCTACGGAATGTAAAGAGCAAAATTACGCTACGGAATGCAAAGAGCAGAATTATGCTAAGGAAACTGAAGATGTTGATTACACTAAAGAATGTAAATAGAAAAATGCTAAGGAGCGTGATAATTTAAAGATAAATTGAAGTTTGATTTGGTTTAATTTGGTTGGTGTTGGACCTTTTGCTCTGTTGCTTTCCTTCACTATTTATAGACTTTATTCATCCGCATGACCTGAGGCTCTTAACACTTCATTCAGCACGATCAATATTCTATATCCTTCTTCGTTTGACACTTGTCCTCATAACCATCTTGCTAGCTCGGCCACGCTCACTCGTTTGCTCTAGCCTTATTGGTGTCATGACATTACTTAATCAATGCCAGCTGTGTCATCATGAATCTTGATATTTTCTCGTCCGCCACTTTACACATCCACTTCATATAATCATACAGTCACACGTGTCCTTTCCTTATTGGCTCTCATAAGGTCGAGCAGAAATAGTTAGGGTACAACATTGTCCCCCATGTCGCATTATCTTTGGAAAAAGGTAAAGGCGATGTTTGAGTTTTCATTAAATACAGTCGTCCTTCCGTCCACGTGTCGCACTCACATTCACTACGCCTGGTCGATACGATTTCGGATGACGGTAATGCTGTTCGCAGAAGCAACCCTGCATTGATGCGTGTCCCTTTCTCATATCGAACGATCGAGGTGTCATTATTATACCTTAATTAATGCTCACCAAGGCGGCCAATAAAAATGAAATTTTAAATTTCATTTTTTTATTACGCTTCCTGAATTCGAATTTTCTTTGCATCTCCTACTTCTTCATCCCAATGGCTACTTCTTCTTCATCTGCTTCTCCTTTCGACTTAAGCAAACTAGTCAACACACTGATGGCTTGTCTAATGATTTTACAAACGAGATTATTTTCACAACCATAATCGATAACGAGACCGTCTATCACCTCGGCCCATCCTTTCTTCTAAGAATTAATCCAAAAGACGTATCTGCGCTTGATCTCCTTTTCCCAATCTGTCAAGGCAAAGAAATACTGGTCCAAGATGTAACGATTCCAGAGACTCAGGCTGCCTTGAAACATCCCAGGTCCTAGATGCAACCTCTAATCGGGTGGTAAGATTGGTTTGAACGCATCGAAGAACACTACGGAGACTCATGGAGAGAAATGGGCATTTATAAATGTATCAAGCTGTCCACCATTCCTCATGCAGCAGACTTTGCCCTTCCGACCGCAGCATCGACATTTTGGAGCAGATCTACGAACACATTCTTCTTTAAATGTGGTCCCATAAGTCCTTCCATTTTGGATATTTGCACTTTCACCCACCTCTTGCTCTTCGGTAAAGTTATCTTCTCCAATTTTTTCGTGAGTAAGCAGAGGTATTTTACTCCTCGTGGGAGCAAGGCGTATTCTTATTTCAAAACTACATACAAGAAAGATAGCGGTCCAGTCGATCAGGAAGAACCTATGGCATTTCTGCTACTCTGGATATGTCATCATCTTTTATGTGTAAATGCCTTCAACATTACCCACAAATACATTCCCCTGGTCAAGATGCTTGCCCGGGGTGGAAAGCTTGCTCTCGCCCCCTTCGTCCTTGGTCACCTATACCGAGGTATGTATGAGCACAATACCAAGGGCATTTATACCAATGGCGACTCCCTTATGGCTCATCCAAATGTGGCTCTTTGAATACTTCAGCTCAACTTTAGTCAATGGCCCTCGCCCGGACGATATTGTCTATTCTTCTTATGGCCACCACAATATGCATTACCCAAGAAACATTCACAATTTCCCAACTTACATGAACAGTCTATTCTTTTCGTTGACTATCGACAAAGATCTCCATTCCTTTACTCCTTTCTATAAAATAAGAATTAGGTTCATCCTAGCTTATGGGTGATGCAAATGATCCAGCCACATCTTCTTTAATGCATGAAGCTTTGGATAGTTACCTAATTGCCAACAACCTTCCATATGGCAGAACCTTTAAGTCTGGTAAGAATGCAAAAGCTAGAATTGAGCATTACAGTTCGAACTTACTCTCTTGCCAGTTCAGTCTTATACAAGGCATTCCCTACCCATTCACCCAAGAAACTCTCAATTAGTCTCCTCACACCCATGTTGTTGTGCATGCTATTGAAGATTACCTTAGCATCAATACCTTTTTTGAAGATGCCAAAGCTACCTTTGAACTTATCCAGTTTGTCGATCAGCCAGGCTTTTTGGAAGCCTTTTATGAATGGTGGGTTGGTTCTTATCAGAGACTTATCCTTCAATCAACAAGAAACATTACTGCCCAACTCCACAAACTAATAAAGCCAGAAGATAAGAAGAAGAACAACAACAAACCTGCGGCAGTCGGCCGCTGTCCTTCCAGAACTTGAAAGGCATCGGCCACTATATCTGTTTTAGCGGCTGATCCTACCCTAAAGCCTAAAAAGAGAAAGACCAAGACTAAGGAAATTGTTCCTTCACCCCAAGCCTCTCCTCTGACAATAACTACTTCTCCAGCAAGAGCTTCTACTCCAGTGGTAGTTTCTTCATTAGTGGCAACTCCGTTTGTTCCCACGACAGCTACATCCTCACCAGCAATCTCAACCATCCCAACAACAAAAACTTCCCTTGCAACGACACCGGTCATTCCTTTAACAACTTTAGCCATTCCTCAAAGGATCAACGATCTCGGACCAGCCATAAGCCCTGCTCCGAGACCACATGTCGCCCCAGGCGTTAAAATGGCTCCAGTCACTCCATCAGTTCCAACAATTTGGCCACCATCCACCAATGCACGTAGGCAGGCCATTTCAAAATGATTAGGTAACTTCCTGGACGATGCCATGAAAGCCTGGGAAACATATTTTAACACCAAGTTTTTCCTTGGCTTTCCCTTAAAGATTATGTCTGGGAAATAGAAGAAGGTTTCAAAAGGCACAAAGAAGCCCATGAAGGTCAATGTTTAAATCAATGGTGGGCGGATGGAATAGCCCTGAATGATCCAACCTTACCTTTTGATGAGAGATATAAAAAACCTTATCGGCCAAATCTGCCGCCATTCCCGATCGTAATTAGACTGATTGCAACAATTATAAAAAATCCCCAGTCTATAGACAGCCGATTCACAACGATGGTTGTCTGTTCTGGTTTAGGTGGACTTCCTTCTCTCATTTTTCATTTTTGTCCTTCCTACTTCATACTAGTATTTTCTAATTACTTCCTCATTCATTTACAGTTCTTCGTGAGGTTCTGGCTAAGGGAGCGTCATCGAGTCAATTACCCGTTGTTCAGCATGACGAGCAATCCATTGCAGGTGAATCATCGGTCGTAGTTGAACCAACATCTATGAATGAATCGGCTAAAGAAGCACATGACGACAACCATCAGAAATATAACCCGCCGAGCCAGGAATTGAGAGCAGCGCAGCGGATGCCGATGAGTCCACACCTATGAATGAGCCGGTCGATCCTACTTCACATCCAACTACTTCTATAACACACCTCCTACCACATCAGCTAAACAATCCCCTTCACTAATGGTTGTTTTGGATCAAGGAAGCAAAGGTGGGGTTCATGACGTAATTACAAGTCCTTCCGCGACTGTTATCCAACCTTCTCCATTGGCCTCCCTACTACAAGTCTGCCCAACGTCTGCTCAATCCACAGCACCTTCGTCAGCATCTCCCACATCTTATCCTGCCTCCACTCGACGGTGACAATTAGTTTTATCTGATGAATCCAAAGACAGAACACCACGTCGTGTTCGCTCGACATGTTTGAATCTGATCCTTGGTCGATCCATGAGGATCCAGTCATCAAAGAGTCCTCGTCCATCATCCATTCCCACAACTAACCTTCCTACTCAGCCAATAGACTTGGACGCAGATTTTTTACAAATTGATGACATTCTCAATTCTCTCGGGTAGGCTCTTGGTCGCGAAATTTTTGTACCTGAATCTCCGACTCTCCCTCTTAAAGTGTAGTGGCTAAGGATGAAATTCGCACAGTGGTACGCTCATGTGTATTAGAGCTTCCTTCGGATGATTCGATCGAGACACTTACCAGCCCGATCAACCGATACCAGGTCCACTCTCGCTCTAACCGAAGTCTCTCAGCGAAGTTACCAATACTCAGAGAATTCCTAGATTACTTGAGGGATTCCTGCAAACTTCATGCCGGTATTGATCATCTCAGACTTGCTTAGGCAGCTGCACAATCCCAAATGTCCGAAGCAGACTGCGTCAGGGAGAAACTAGCAGTCGACCACCAGGAACTTCGACAGTATGCCACCGAGTTGGGAGAGTTGAATGCACAAATTATTACTCTCGAAGCACAAGTAGCAGCCCTAAAGAAACAATTTGAAGAGAAGAAGGAAGTTTGCACAAAAAAAAATAGGCAATCACCCTCCTAGCAACTTCTACTCAATTTCAAGCGTAGTCGTTCGGGGAGACCAGAAGTTTGGCCTTGAAACGGCAACATATATTAGCCAAGAAGGAAGAGAGACAATAGAAAATTAACGAGGCCCTCACCTGCTTTTCTTCTTTCGATTTTTGAACCACGGCCATGTACTCTTAATCTATATAAAATATCGAACGGTCGATGATTCTGTGAATTTTCTTTAATATTTTTTTCTTCTTTTTTTCTTTCCTATGTGTGACCGTAAAATTTCTCCTGATTATTGATGTGGCACACAAGATATGAAGAGTCATGCATTATGCTTGGTGTCATATCTACCATGCATCTTAACTCTTCGGGAGATGAGGCGCCACACCCCTTCATCCTCAACAGATGTATAGTCAATTGTGGGGCCTCTTCATCTCCAATATAAATGGTACTTTGCTAGGACTCTTCGCACATCTCCATTCCTTTCCAATTTCTCCCACGACTTGCACTCTATATTCGTGGATTTCGAGCAAGCCTCCTCTCAACTTTAACCAAGCTAAGGCCTTTTTAAAAGACGTCTTTGAATTTGGCCTTCCAAATTATGGCCAATCCACTTTCTGGTACGACACAGGAGCTTTGCTCTGCAATGTAAGAACCCAAATTCATATAGGTCATTATATACACTTGAGAGCACGTAAACCAATGACTTATAGAGCACGAAAGACACTGAGACAAATTGTAGTGAAGTACCTCCACCAGTTAGCTTAGTAGGTTTGATTGAATTTTGGAGGACGAAATTCTGTGTAAGGAGTGATCATTAGTCGTTAACATCAGTAAATTGAAACTAGTTTAGATGAAGAAATTACTTGAGTAAAGATAATGCATGCATGGTATGATTGGAGTTTAATATGCATTGTATGCCTGAAAAGAGCTCTCATGACTCATGACATTCATAAGCATTATTTTATGTATATGCTTTATTTGGTTGGACAACGAAACAAGAGCATGGTTGATTTGACTCCTAGCGTGCATGGTTGATTTGCCGCCCCGCTGTACTTTGGGTTAGGTAAGCATGGTTAAATACTTACAATAGGTACCCAACATCCAGGGGCAGATAGATCTGTTTGTCGGGCATGGTTGATTTGCCCAGGGCATGGTTGATTTGCCTGGTTGGAGATGTTGAGCATGGTTGATTTGCTCGGTTGAAGATGGGGGCATGGTTGATTTGCCCATATATATATATATATATATATATATATATATATATATATATATATATATATATATATATATATATATATATATATATATATATATATATATATTTATTGCATCATACATTGAACATGCACATCCATGACATCATGATACTCACAAGCATCATTCAAGAACACAACTCATAAAACTATTTAGATGTAACATGATAATAACTCTCCATATTTAGTATTGTGTAGGATCTTATATTGAATCAATCGAAATTTCCTTATGTTGAAAATGATCTCACTGGACTTTTAGCTTACCAAAATCACTACAATTCTTGTAGGTTTTCAGGAAGATCAAGACGTAAACGGAGCAGCGTATTCAGATGGTCACGTGTTACTCAAACGCCAACGGTAGTCAATTTATTTTGTAAAAATTCAATGTAATAAGGCGTTAGTGGAAAAGAGATTTTATATTTGGGGATTTATTTTAGATATATAATGTGTGAGATGGAATCTCAAGGAATCTATGCTCGAATTTTAAATTCACACCCTGGAACTCGGGCTTTGGGTTATTGTACTCAAGTCCCAAATTTCGGGGCATGACAGATTGGTATCAGAAAGAGATTTTTAGAGTTCCGAAGTGCCTAGGGTTAGGGCTAGCACATATCGAAGTTGGAGTTAGGGTCATGATGTCTAGTAAAGTCTTAGCTCGGACCTTCCTTAAGGACTAGGGTGATAGTTTGATTGAGGATGGTTATAATTGGGTTAAACGTGAAATAAATGTAGTTGTAGGTGTTTGAATCTCGAGGACGAGATTCCTGTAAGGGGGTAGATTGTAAGAACCCAAATTCATATAGGTCATTATATAAACTTGAGAGCACGTAAACCAATGACTTATAGAGCACGTAAGACACTAAGACAAATTGTAGTGAAGTACCTCCACCAGTTAGCTTAGTAGGTTTTATTGAATTTTGGAGGACGAAATTCTATGTAAGGAGTGATCATTAGTCTTAACATCAGTAAATTGAAACTAGTTTAGATAAAGAAATTACTTGAGTAAAGATAATGCATGCATGGTATGATTGGAGTTTAATATGCATTGTATCCTTGAAAAGTGCTCTCATGACTCATGACATTCATAAGCATTATTTGATGTATATACTTTATTTGGTTGGACGACGAAACAGGAGCATGGTTGATTTGACTCCTGGTCTACATGGTTGATTTGTCGCCCCGCTATACTCTGGGTTAGGTGATCATGGTGGAATACTTGCAATAGGTACCCTAACATCCAGGGGCAGATGGATCTGTTCGTCGGGCATGGTTGATTTGCCCAAGGCAAGGTTGATTTGCCTGGTTGGAGATGTGATGTAGAACGGGTCGCTGATTATTTCATGGCCCAGATGGAGCAAAAGAAGACCGGTCAGGGTCGAAAGTGATCCGGACCGTCAGGACCGTAAATCGGTCGTATCTCACAAACCGGAATGAGTTACGGGACGTATAATATATCAATTTGGGGTAGCTCGAGCTACTTTAGCCAACCAACCCCGCTATGCCGGGTTGCCCAAGCCGGAATTGCGAGAATCGACCGTATCGACGGTCATTAGGCTAGTTTATTTTTATTTATAGTAAGTTTTAATTCGATCATAACTTTGCATCCGTATGGTTTTAGAGTTAGTGCCCAACATGAAAAGGGCTTAGAATATTTAGTAGAACAACATGGTTGAGGCCGTTTGAAAACTTTCTATTTTTGGCCGAAAACCAAGAGTTCTAGTAGGATTGAACGACTTCTATAAATAGTAAGTTTACTATTTATAGTAAGTTGCGTTTTCTAGGAGTTTAAGTTGGAGTTGGATTCTGATACTTTACCTAGGGTTTAGTTTCCTATTTATATGCATTGTAATTTCGTTATTATTCATTCAATCATCAATAAATCAATTATTTGGAATTTATTTCCTCTTTTTATCTTTTATTTCTTCTCTTGGATTCGAGAACCATCGGTTAGGGAGACGGTGATCGACCTACCACGTCCTCCCTGCGTCATTGGTATCAGAGATAGGTTTCTTCCTCAGGACGATGACCTCTAATGAAGGGTTGGATCCTTATCCTAAGGACGGTGCTCCAAGGGACTATCTAACGGCGACAGCCTTCGAGGCAGCAATCGAAGTAGCACAACGGGAGAACCGGTTGATCCTGCAAGGTATACAGGCGACCCTCGACCAGATTGCAGCATCGCTAGCTCCTCTTCGAGCCCAAGGCGACCAACAACCACCAACAATTGTTATACGGGACAATCCTGTTGTCCGTAGAACACCCCAGGTGGATAACCGTAGGGTTACGCCAGACGATTTAGAACCAAGCGATGACGAGGTCGAAGACATGTTCGTACGACGACCGGCGCTAGGGAATGAGCGTGTGGAACGAGCAGAACGAGATTATCGGGGCAAAGCTGATCTTCCCAGCTTTAATGGCCTACTTCGAATAGAGGAGTTCCTCGACTGGCTGGCAGAGGTCAAGCGATACTTCGACTATATGGAAGTGCCGGACGACAAGAAGGTAAAACTAGTTGCATATAAGTTTAAATCCGGTGCTTCAGCATGGTGGAAAAACCTACAGGTTTCCCGCACCCGTCAGAATAAGACACACATCCGAACATGGCCTCGGATGAGACAGCTTCTTAGAGCTCGATCCTCCCTAACGACTATGAACAAATTTTGTTCCAACAATACTAAAATTGTCGTCAGGGAAATAGAACCGTAGCCGAATATCTTGAAGAATTCCAACGATTGGATACACGGAATAATTTATCAGAATCAGAGGCACAACAAGTATCACGATTCATTGGTGGGTTGAGATTTGCAATCCAGGATCGAGTCCAGATGCATCCAGTTTAGATGTTGAGTGAGGCCAACCAATTGGCCACTCGAACAGAAACACAGTTGTCACGGCCCCCTGCTCGACCCTATCAGGCAACACGAAATCCCAACACCGGACCCACTCAAGATACAACGTTGGCCAAAGGCAAGGAGCCTATACGAGGGTGTCCTCAACCTCCTACGGTCACGAACCGGGACTGGGGAAGCGGTTCCTCAAGACCTCAACGTACAGCTCCCACTACAGCGGGTTCCAGCAGGATCCCCAACCCATATGGTCGGCTAAGACCAGACCATTGTCTCCGTTGTGGCCAACCAGGTCACTGGTTGAACGCTTGCCCTCAACGCCCTGCAGCACACTTAACTACGAATGAAGGCGGCGTGGAAGGTGAGCCAACAGAAGACAACCCTGAATTGGAACAGGCTGAAGAGGGGGACACAGAAGAGGTCGATTGGCTGACTGAAGATCATGGGTAATCGCTAGTAGTAAGACGACTACTTTACGCTCCCAGGAAGGAAGTGCACCCACAACGACATAATATTTTTCGCACAAAGTGCACCGTGCAGGGCAAAATCTGTGACGTGATCATAGACAGTAGGAGTAGCGAAAATATTGTCTCGAGAATTATGGTGGATAAGTTACATCTGCCTATGACGAAGCACCCTACCCCTTACTCTATCGGTTGGATCAAGAAGGTGAACGAAACCAAGGTAACTCATCAATGCATTATCTCGTTTTCCATTGGTAAAAGCTATAAGGACGAGGTCCTCTGTGATGTGGTTGACATGGAAGCCTGCCACATGTTACTTGGGTGGCCATGGCAATTGGATCGAGATGTGACCCACAGTGGACGGGAAAACATATACATGTTCACCAAGGATGGTCGGAAAATTGTTTTGGCCCCTATGACACCAGACAAACACCCTGAAGCTTCTAAAGTGGAGGGGAACTCTCTCCTTATCATTCGCGAGTTTGTTAAGGAATCAAAGGAAACGGGCGAGATTTATGCCGTTATGGTAAAAGGCGAGGAGCCATGACCCTCTAATATTCCTCAACGCCTTAAACCACTGCTAGAAGAATTTCGAAGTACTTGGCCTGCAGAGTTACCTGATGAGTTGCCTCCCATGCGAGACATACAACATCACATCGACCTTATCCCAGGGTCCAGTCTACCCAACCGACCGCACTATCGGATGAGTCCGAAAGAGTGCGAAATTCTACAGGGACAGGTGGAGGAACTGATCCGTAAGGGTCTTATTAAAGAGAGCATGAGCCCGTGTGCCGTTCCGGCACTCCTTACCCCAAAGAAGCACGGAACATGGCGTATGTGCATCGATAGCCGCGCGATTAATAAAATAACAGTTAAATATCGATTTCCAATACCACGGTTGGATGACATGCTGGACATGCTCGAGGGCTCCAAAGTGTTCTCGAAACTGGACTTACGGAGTGGATACCATCAAATCCGTATTAGGCCAGGTGACGAGTGGAAAACGGCCTTCAAGACCAATGAGGGCTATATGAGTGGCTGGTTATGCCTTTCGGTTTGACTAACGCACCAAGCACCTTCATGCGTTTAATGAACCAAGTGTTGAAGCCGTTCATTGGCCATTTCGTTGTTGTTTACTTTGACGACATTCTAATATACAGTCAGGATGAAACGGAGCACATGACCCACATCAGAAAAGTGCTACAAGTGTTGGCCGACAACAAGCTATACTTAAATCTGAAAAAGTGTAGCTTCTTAACTGATCAATTATTGTTTCTGGGGTTCATTGTGTCGTCCACGAGTATCCGAGTGGACGAAGAAAAGGTTCGAGCTATTCGGGATTGGCCGACTCCGACAAACATTCATGAGGTATGAAGTTTTCATGGGTTGGCGACCTTCTATCGTCGATTTGTGCGGAACTTCAGCAGTATCATCGCGCCGATTACCGACTGTATGAAGAAGGGTCGGTTTCAATGGACCGAAGGGGCTGAGAAGAGCTTTGTAAAAATTAAACATCGGTTGTCCACTACCCCGGTCCTGGTACTCTCTAATTTCGATAAGCTATTTGAGGTAGAATGCGACGTATCTATTGTCGGCATTGGGGGAGTCCTTTCTCAGGAGGGCAGGCCAGTTGCCTTTTACAGTGAGAAACTCAGCGACGCACGACAGAAGTGGTCGACCTATAAACTTGATTTATATGCAGTGGTTCAGGCACTGCGCCATTGGCGCCATTATCTTATTCAAAGAAAATTTATACTGTACACTAATCATCAGGCCTTAAAATTTATCAATACTCAGACTAATGTGAATCGTATGCATGCTAGATTGATTTCATTTTTACAGGAATTCACGTTCGTTCTGAAACACAAATCAGGGCAGCAAAATAAGGTGGCAGATGCACTAAGCCGACGTGCATCCCTTCTTATTACAGTGAGCAATGAGGTAATCGGATTCGACTGTCTCAAGGAACTTTATGCCGAAGACGAGGATTTTGCAGATGCGTGAAAAAAGTGCCAAGAGGGGCACCCGAGTGACCTTCTAATTCAAGATGGTTTCCTCTTCAAAGGAAATCGACTTTGCATCCCGCAGAGTTCGTTACGGGACAAAATTATTATCGAGCTGCACGGCGGTGGCCTCGGCGGTCATCTAGGACGAGATAAGACTCGAGCGATGGTAGAAAAGCGGTATTACTGGCCGCAACTTGCTCGTGATGTTGGCAGGGCGGTACAACGATGTCATATTTGTCAAACCGCTAAGGGACAATCTTAAAATACAGGTCTTTACACGCCATTACCCGTGCCAGATGCCCCTTGGGAGGATTTATCCATGGATTTTATATTAGGGCTCCCACGAACACAACGCGGCATGGACTCAGTGTTCGTGGTGGTAGACCGATTCTCCAAGATGGCACACTTCATTCCGTGCAAGAAGACCTTTGATGCGATACATGTTGCGAACCTTTTCTTCAGAGAGGTTGTGCGACTACATGGGATTCCTAAGACGATCACTTCAGACCGGGACACAAAGTTCGTTAGCCACTTTTGGCAAGCCTTGTGGAATCGGTTCGGTACACGACTTCACTTCAGCAGTGCTTATCATCCACAAACAGATGGACAGACTGAGGTCGTCAACCGTACATTGGGGAATCTCATCCGTTGCCTTTCAGGTGACAAACCGAAGCAGTGGGACATGGCCCTGGCTCAAGCAGAGTTTGCATTCAACAACATGGTAAACCGATCGACAGGAAAGTCTCCGTTCCAGATTGTTTATGGGTGCGTGCCTCGTCACACACTCGATTTGGTTCCCCTGCCCAAGCTTCCGGGCATGAGCGTTACAGCTGAACATATGGCAGACCGAATCATGGACATACATGCAGATGTGCGCAACAAATTACAGGCTTCGAACGAGAAGTACGAAGAAGCGGCCGACAGGCATCGGCGCGCCAAAGTGTTCGAAATAGGTGATCAGGTGATGGTCCACCTACGTAAAGAGCGATTTCCTACCGGGACCTACAATAAATTGAAGTAAAAGAAGATTGGACCGGTACCGATCATTCGCAAGATCAATGACAATGCTTACGTTGTTGATCTTCCGGATGACATGGAGATTTCAAGGACTTTCAACGTGGCAGATCTGTACGAATATCATGAACCAAAGCTGGACAAGAACTCGGGGTCGAGTTCTTTCGAAGTGGAGGAGACTGATGTAGAACGGGTCGCTGATTATTTCATGGCCCAGATGGAGCAAAAGAAGACTGGTCAGGGTCGAAAGTGATCCGGACCGTCAGGACCGTAAATCGGTCGTATCTCACAAACCGGAATGAGTTACGGGACGTATAATATATCAATTTGGGGTAGCTCGAGCTACTTTAGCCAACCAACCCCGCTATGCCGGGTTGCCCAAGCCGGAATCGCGAGAATCGACCTTATCGACGGTCATTAGGCTAGTTTATTTTCAGTTTTACTATTTATAGTAAGTTTTAATTCGATCATAACTTTGCATCCGTATGGTTTTAGAGTTAGTGCCCAACATGAAAAGGGCTTAGAATATTTAGTAGAACAACGTGGTTGAGGCCGTTTAAAAACTTTATATTTTTGGCCGAAAACCAAGAGTTCTAGTAGGATTGAACGACTTCTATAAATAGTAAGTTTACTATTTATAGTAAGTTGCGTTTTCTAGGAGTTTAAGTTGGAGTTGGATTCTGATACTTTACCTAGGGTTTAGTTTCCTATTTATATGCATTGTAATTTCGTTATTATTCATTCAATCATCAATAAATCAATTATTTGGAATTTATTTCCTCTTTTTATCTTTTATTTCTTCTCGTGGATTCGAGAACCATCGGTTAGGGAGACGGTGATCGACCTACCACGTCCTCCCTGCGTCAAGATGTTGAGCATGATTGATTTGCTCAGTTGAAGATGAGGGGCATGGTTCATTTGCCCATATATATATTTATTGTATCATGCATTGAACATGCACATTCATGACATCATGATACTCACAAGCGTCATTCAAGAACACAATTCACAAAACTATTTAGATATAACATGATAATAAGTCTCCATATTTAGTATTGTGTAGGATCTTATATTGAATTAATTGAAATTTTCTTATGTTGAAAATGATCTCACTGGGCTTTTAGCTCACGAAAATCACTACAATTCTTGCAGGTTTTCAGGAAGATCAAGACGTAAACGGAGC
Organism: Liriodendron chinense; assembly: GCA_003013855.2. Classification (NCBI taxonomy): domain Eukaryota; kingdom Viridiplantae; phylum Streptophyta; class Magnoliopsida; order Magnoliales; family Magnoliaceae; genus Liriodendron; species Liriodendron chinense. The sequence continues at coordinate 14,874 of ML058342.1, read as the reverse complement.
AGAGTATTCAGATGGTCACGTGTTACTCAAACGCCAACGGTAGTCAATTTATTTTGTAAAAATTCAATGTAATAAGGAATTAGTGGAAAAGAGATTTTATATTTGGGGATTTATTTTAGATATATAATGTGTGAGATGGAATCTCAATGAATCTATACTCGAATTTTAAATTCACACCCTGGAACTCGAGGTTTGGGTTGTTGTACTTGAGTCCCGAATTTTGGAGCATGACAGATTGGTATCAGAGAGAGATTTCTAGAGGTCCGAAGTGCCTATGGTTAGGGCTAGCACCTAGCGAAGTTGGAGTTAGGGTCATGATGTCTAGTAAAGTCTTAGTTAGGACCTTCCTTAAGGACTAAGGTGGTAGTTTGATTGAGGATGGTTATAATTGGGTTAAACATGAAATAAATGTAGTTGTAGGTGTTTGAATTTCGAGGACGAGATTCCTGTAAGGGGGGTAGATTATAAGAACCCAAATTCATATAGGTCATTATATACACTTGAGAGGATGTAAACCAATGAATTATAGAGCATGTAAGACACTGAGACAGATTGTGGCGAAGTACCTCCACCAGTTAGCTTAGTAGGTTTGATTGAATTTTGGAGGATGAAATTCTGTGTAAGGAGTGATCATTAGTCGTTAACATCAGTAAATTGAAACTAGTTTAGATGAAGAAATTACTTGAGTAAAGATAATGCATGCATGGTATGATTGGAGTTTAATATGCATTGTATGCCTGAAAAGTGCTCTCATGACTCATGACATTCATAAGCATTCTTTTATGTGTATGCTTTATTTGGTTGGACGACGAAACAGGAGCATGGTTGATTTGACTCCTGGTCTGCGTTGTTGATTTGCCGCCTCGCTGTACTCTGGATTAGGTGAGCATGGTTGAATACTTGCAATAGGTACCCTAACATCCAGGGGCAGATGGATCTGTTCGTCGGGCATGGTTGATTTGCCCAAGGCAAGGTTGATTTGCCTGGTTGGAGATGTTGAGTATGGTTGATTTGCTCGGTTGAAGATGAGGGGCATGGTTCATTTGCCCATATATTTATTTATTGCATCATGCATTGAACATGCACATCCATGACATCATGATACTCACAAGCGTCATTCAAGAATACAATTCATAAAACTATTTAGATGTAACATGATAATAAGTCTCCATATTTAGTATTGTGTAGGATTTTATATTGAATCAATTGAAATTTTCTTATATTGAAAATGATCTCACTAGGCTTTTAGCTCACGAAAATCACTACAATTCTTGCAGGTTTTCAGGAAGATCAAGACGTAAACGGAGCAGAGTATTCAGATGGTCACGTGTTACTCAAACGCCAACCGTAGTCAATTTATTTTGTAAAAATTCAATGTAATAAGGCATTAGTGGAAAATAAATTTTATATTTAAGGATTTATTTTAGATATATAATATGTGAGATGAAATCTCAAAGAATCTATGCTCGAATTTGAAATTTACACCTTGGAACTCAGGCTTTGGGTTGTTATATTCGAATTCTGAATTTCAGGGCATGACAGATTGGTATCAGAGAGAGATTTTTAAAGTTCTGAAGTGCCTATGGTTAGGGCTAGCACCTAGCGAAGTTGGAGTTAGGGTCATGATGTCTAATAAAGTCTTAGCTAGGTCCTTCCTTAAGGATTAAGGTGGTAGTTTGATTGAGGATGGTTATAATTGGGTTAGACATGAAATAAACGTAGCTGTAGGTGTTTGAATCTCGAGGACGAGATTCCTGTAAGGGGGGTAGATTGTAAGAACCCAAATTCATATAGGTCATTATATACACTTGAGAGCACGTAAACCAATGACTTATAGAGCACGTAAGACACTGAGACATATTGTAGGGATGTACCTCCACCAGTTAGCTTAGTAAGTTTGATTGAATTTTGAAGATGAAATTCTATGTAAGGAGTGATCATTAGTCGTTAACATCAGTAAATTGAAACTAGTTTAGATAAAGAAATTACTTAAAGATAATGCATGCATGGTATGATTGGAGTTTAATATGCATTGTATGCCTGAAAAGTGCTCTTATGACTCATGACATTCATAAGTATTCTTTTATGTATATGCTTTATTTGGTTAGACGACGAAACAGAAGCATGGTTGTTTTTACTCTTGGCGTGCATGGTTGATTTGCCGCCCCGCTGTATTCTGGGTTAGGTGAGCATGGTTGAATACTTGCAATAGGTACCATAACATCCAGGGGTAGATGGATCTGTTCGTCGAGCATGGTTGATTTTTCCAAGGCATGGTTGATTTGCCTGGCTGGAGATGTTGAGCATGGTTAATTTGCTAAATTGAAGATGAGGGCCATGGTTGATTTGCTCATATATATATTTATTGCATCATGCATTGAACATACACATCCATGACATCATGATACTTACAAGCGTCATTTAAGAACACAACTCATAAAACTATTTAGATGTAACATGATAATAACTCTCCATATTTAGTATTGTGTAGGATCTTATCTTGAATTAATTGGAATTTCTTTATATTGAAAATGATCATACTAAGCTTTTAGCTCACCAAAATCATTATAGTTCAGGCAGGTTTTCAGTAAGATCAAGACATAGGCAAAGGAGAGTATGCAGGGGGGTCTCATCCTACTTGAGCGTCAATCGTGACAGATTTAATTTTGTTTTGTAAAAATTCAATGTAATAAGGCGTTAGTGGAAAAGAGATTTTATATTTGGAGATTTATTTTAGATATATAATGTGTGGGATGGAATCTCAAGGAATCTATGCTTTAAATTCACACCGTGGAACTCGGGCTTTGGGTTGTTGTACTCGAGTCCCAAATTTTGAGGCGTGACACGCAGTGTCCCCGAATCTACTGCTAACTCCAAACCTCTCGGAGTTGTTTTGGAGATCTTGAAAGAACTGCTGCATCTTAGAGAGATGTATTTTCGTCTTGAATTTGAGGTTCAGCTAGTTACAGAATACCAACGGCAACAACCAACTGTAAGTGAAGATGTGGATTGTTTAGCCTTGAATTATCACCGAGCATGGGATGAAAGGCTCCGTTGGAATCGTATTCACCACTTCAACAAAACTATGCTGCGAGTCCTCTAAGCCCAACGTGCAGAAATCATGGCCGACATCGAAGAGAATAAGAAGCCTTACGCCTCGAAAGACTCTTCTACTCTGGATGATCTCATACCCTTCCTAGACAATCGGATTGCTTATTACCAAGCTCATGCCCGCGTTAGTATTGAAAGCAAATGTGAGGCGGAGCATGAAGTCTCCAAAACAGGTTGCCGCGTGGAGCAAACTTTGGCCATTCTGCCCATCTTCATGCATGAAGGTGCACACTAGAAACGCCAAAAAGAAACTTCGAAGGCCGAGAAAATGCGTGTCATTCGACGCTTCGAGGAACTTAAGAATGCACATGCATAGGATGTCACTCGGTCAAGCCTCTTCTATTTTTATCTCTCTTCAATGTATTTAGTTGTTCAACCAATAGGGCCATCTCTTTCTTTTTATCTATCCTTTTTCCATTATGTAACTTGGCCCGGGGCCCCTTGTCCTGCAATGAATTTTTCTTTCTTCTCAACTTTTCCACATAAAAATTTTCTTTAACATCATTGCTTTGGAGGCCATTATAAGTTATTGTTATAATCACAGTCGATGGGCCAGTGATCACAGCTGGATTGAATAACCTTTGTGTAGCTGGCACATGCCTTGGCAATTTTTGTTTGTTTAGCCGTCATTGACTTTGAATTCTTGCTTATTAAATCACAAAGATATCCCACAGCCAGATGGTTTACACGTTTTAAATTATAACGGCGCATGCACTAAGATTCTGTTATCATAATAGTCAGCCACATTAGTCATGAAGGATAACTACTTTAGAGGCTTATAAATTCGTCGTGATCCTTCATTCTTCCCTACAGTCACTTTCTTCTTCCAACTTTCTTACCACAATGCCGGCCATACCTTTCCAAACTTAGGCATGGTACCTTTTGGGGAAATCTTTACCTCAAGTCTAGAATACTTTTCTAATTCCCCTTTCCTTCGTGATATCCATACCTTAATCAGAGATGCTAGCTACTAAAGCGTCCAAATCAGATGAATTTCTATCAAAATCCCTAGGAATTCTGTGCAAAACTTCATGACCTCGATGAGGAGTTCTATAAGGCCAGTTGCGATGTTCAGAATCTCGTCAACCCGTTGCAACAACATTACGTTATGCATTCTGATTCTGTTACTTTGTTTGCCCGCAACGATGAGGCATAGCATAACAAACGGTTTAACAATCGGCAACATTACTTGAACAAACGGCCTTACATATGTTCCAGGTTCAATAACAAGAACTGTTAGGTGAGTTAAATGAGGTTGAACACCTGTATCCGAGCCAAGACCACACCAATCTCCAAGAACTTCCAACCTTCGTTGCTTCCCAAGTGACTCTGTATTGGCACCAATCTCAAGAAAGTGTCGTTCAGCAATAAGAGGCCGAAGCTGTTGTTATTGCCATCGGCCGCCGTATTGATGAGGTCTTATGATTTCTCGATCGCGTCATGTTTAACCAGAAGGCCTAGAAGTGTAAGAAAGCTGGAGGGGTCAAAGCTGCAACACTTAAGAGCTTTGAGGAGATTAAGACGGTTTATATGCAACCAGATTGATCAGCCAAAACTCTCATACATGCCCTTTTCTTTTTCTTTTCGTCATGTCTTCAATTTTAATGTACTGGGCCGATGGTCCAACTATCCTTATCTTATCAATCAAATAGATTTTCTTCCATTTAATCAGCATTTATTGTGACTTTGATAACTATTAATATGACGTGTTAAGACAAGAATGCCTAATGGCGCACTTCACTTGATAAGGACATGTATCATGGCATCCGCACGTCCCGCCTTCCTAGGAAGATGAAACAACGCATTAACTGCAACATTGGGTCCACTTAAACGCCGCGCTCCATTGAACCCTTACACATTCCATCTCACCATTGTCTCTATTGCCTTTTTATCAATGAAGTCTTCATTCTTCTGAGATTGTGCCCATGAGCTCTTTATAACTAATATCATTTCCACTGGCATCACTTATTTCTCTAATCCTTCCATGTTTTTTAATATCTTTCCCTTTGTGAGGGATGCTTCGAAGTTTGCCAAAGACGATGTATCTCTAAAGGAGATGTTGGAGTCACTCACCAAGTTAGAGGAACTTGGTGATGCTTTCTGCAAAGTAGACTCTGAATTCGAGAAGTACACTAGCCTTCTAACAAAAAGGATTGATAACCCTCATGAGGAACTCCTCAAATTAGACGCTGAATGCAAAGAAGTTTGGAATGAGCGACTCTTTTGGACAAGAGAACATTCCTTCGACCGGGCGATCCTTCACTCGTTTCGCATTTAGTGGAAGAAACTAGAAGAAGGCATAAGGGAGACCAACTACCTTTATCCCGGTCATGACAAAACTGGTCCAAAAGGCTTGAGGGTTTTCCTTCACACTCGAATCACCATATATTAGAATCGTTTGAGCAATAGCTCCGCCTAGAAAGAAAGTGCCAATAATAGGTTTTTCGACCTTGACCGCCGTACGTATTGACCAAGTTTCCGCAAACTCACCAGGTGAGGCCGAGAGGAAGAAATGGTGGGATAAAAAAAGACAAGATGAAAGGGTGAAAGTCAGTGCACTCAAGGATTTCGAAAAACTCACGGCTACCCTCACATAAATAGTTGTGTCTTCAGCCAACTATCCGTTTATTTCCTTTACTAATTATTTTTTTTTTTTTTTACATCGGCCGATAGGTGTTCATCAGCCTCAAGTATAAGGCCGCAATGTAGTAATAACTCGGTGAAATCGAGGTCGATCCATGGGGAAGGAATATGGAAAACTAGATCCAAACACTCTAAGATTATCTAGGTTCTAGAACTAAACTAATCTGAAATTGGTTTAAAGGAAGATAATTTTGAGTTAAGAGAAAAAATAATCTAAAACAACCACTAGAGCTTCGCAACATGACTTTTAACATGTGGAACTTATCTGGCCCTACCGTGATTTATTTGTTAGATTCATACCATCCATCCACTTTTTCAAATCATTTTAGGGCATGATCTCCAAAATGAGACGGATCTAAAGTTTAAGTGGACCCCACCACAGAAAACAATAGGGATTAAATACCACCATTAAAAACTTATCCAAGGCCACAAAAGTTTTGGATCAAGCTGATATTTGTGTTTCCCCTTCATCCAGGTCCGTGTGATCTTATGAATACGTCGGATGGCAAAAAAACATCATGATGGTCCCTAGGAAGGTTTTAATAGTGGGCGTCATTACCCCTACTGCTTTATGTGGTGTGGTCCACTTGAGCTTTGGGTTTGCCTGATTTTTTTGCTCATGTCCTATAATGATTTGGCAAAATGGATGAACAGTGTGGAAATAAAGCATACATCATGGTGGGGGCCATAGATCTTTACCACGTCAATACAACATCAGTGTAATTAGCTTTGAAAGTTTTACTTCGAGTGGGTAAAGTTGTCATTTAAAAAAAAAAAATTAACGCAAAGCCACTTAGAGTATGTTTGGATTTATGAAAAGCATAAAAAATGAAATAGTGTTTCTTTGGGAACTTTATTTTCAGGAAACTATTGGAAAGGAAATATTATTTTCCTTGTTTATTTTTCAACAAAATTTTCATAGAAATTTAAAATCCATTTTCAAGTTTGTTATTTGGCAAAACAAAAACTTCTCTTGAAAACAATTTTAAGTAGTCATTAGCATGTGCTACATTAGCACAAGTGGCACATGTGGGATGCTTAGAGATGAACAATGGCACATGTGGGCACTTTCAGCTGAATTGTGGCATGTGCGGTACTTGTAAGGTGCTTGAAGTTGTATGGCGACACATGTGGCATAAGACAAGCATTGACACATTTGACATATGGACATTAAAGCTAGATGACGTCACTTGTGCACCATTGGAACGTGCCATGGACAATGGCATGTGCCATATTTGGAGGATCGAAGATGGAGAATGGCGCTTGTGGCACATTAGCACATGTGGGGCACAAATAAGATGAATGGTGGTACATGTGGCACAATAGCACGTATAGGGCGCAAGAGAAGATGGATGGTGACACATGTGGCACATTAGCACATTGGGGTCTCTTTACACGTGGGGCACAAGAGAAGATGGATTGTGGCATGTATGCCATAATGACATGTGTGGGGCATGACCACAGATGGACAATGTCTCATTTGGCACATGTGAGGTGATTGAACATGGATAGGGGCACATTTGGACTTTAACCCTTGAGAAACCCATTTTCCTTGAATCGTGGGAAAATACATTTCTTAGGAGTGGAGGTAAGAAAATAAATTTATTTTCTAGTAAAGATAGAAAGTGAGAAATAGTGTTTTCTATAATTTCCCACAAAGAAAGGCTTAACAAACAATGGAAAATGAGTTTCATGGGAAACACTATTTCTTTTCTCATCCTTTTCATGAATCCAAACAAGCTTGTACAATGGATAGGGGCACATTTGTGGGGCATGACCACAGATGGACAATGTCTCATTTAGCACATGTGAGGTGATTGAACATGGATAGGGGCACATTTGGACTTTAACCCTTGAGAAACCCATTTTCCTTGAATCGTAAAAAATACTTTCTTAGGAGTGGAGGTAAGAAAATAAATTTATTTTCTAGTAAAGATAGAAAGTGAGAAATAGTGTTTTCTATAATTTCCCACAAAGAAAGGCTTTACAAACAATGGAAAATGAGTTTCATGGGAAACACTATTTCTTTTCTCATGCTTTTCATGAATCCAAACAAGCTTGTACTGCATTCCGCCTTACCACTTACTACTTTTAGCGCATACACCACCCTTGAATTAATTCCATAAGAAATTTTCATTAAGGGCTTTTTTTTAATTGTGTTAAACAAACGCCCAAAATAGCAGATTAAGTGACTGAAATCTGATTTCAGATTTCAGTGTTATATTTAGTAGCTAACAAACAACCCCTCCAAGAGCTACGTCTATCTACAACATCGAACTCATTCAACATGTTATTCACCTGCTTATACACCATTGCTTGTGCTGGTCCACAATTGCAAATGGAGAGAAATGAGGACGGGCGTGGCTTTGGTGGATCCAGAGGTGGGTGGGATCCCTAACTATTGGGCCCACCTTGATGTTTGTTCCTTACATCCATGCCGTCCAACTATCTTGACAGCCCAGGCATATCCGAAAACTAAAGTAGATCCAAATCTCAGTTGGACTACACCACTGAGAGTAATGGTGATTGACCATTAAAAACTTCTTATGGGCCATAAAAGTTTTGGATCAAGCAGATGTTTGTGTTCCTTTCATCCAGGTCCTTTTGACCTTATCAAAAGGTTGGATGGCAAATAAACATTTCGGTAGCCTCTAATAAGTTTTTTATGGTGGGGATTCAATCAACATTGTTTCCTATGGTGTGGTCCACCTAATACTTGAATTTGCTTCATTTTTTTGGGATGATGCTCTAAAATGAGGTTTCAAAAAAGATGAACAGTCAGGATGTAAGCTACATGAATCACGGTGCACGCCGCAGTCAAGGATCCCACCCACCTCATCCACCAAAGCCATGCGCAAGGAGGACGGGGATTGCTAGCACAAAGTCAAGGTGTTGTGGGAAGTTCTTTCACTTAAAGGCCAGGTGGGCTCACCATGATATTTGTGAGAAATTCACTGGTGCATCATCTTTTCACATGTTAGGGCATGAGCAAAAAAATGAGTTAGATCCAAAACTCAAGTGGACTGCACCAGAGTAAAAGTGGGTAGGAAGATGCCTACCATTGAAATCTCCCCGAGTCCACTGTGATATTTACATGTCATCCAAACCATTCATAAGGTCATTCCTATTGGGATGAACTGCAAACACAAAAATATTAGCCCGATTCATTAGTTTTCTAGCCCCACTTCTTTACCACATAGAGAGGATTAAAAGCTTTTTGGGAGCCACCAAAGTTTTTGATCAAGCTGATATCTATGTTTACGCCTTATCCGGGCATGTGAGACCTTATGTACATGTTGAATTTGGTGGGCGCTATGAAGGTTTCAACGTGGTCCACTTGAGCCTTGGATCTACTTATTTTCATGCTCCTACCCTACCTAGGGAAACACCACTGACGGGTTTCTCGGTCAGGAAGTGAATTGCTTGGTGTCCCTCCATGGTATGTTGACATTGTTGGGTGCGTTTCACACAAACCTTAGGATCTCGCCCCCCAATGCACTAGAATTATAGGCTATGATAATGCAATAATCAAGAATAAAGCATCAACCACACGACACAAGGAGTTTTTACGTGGAAAACCCTTAAGGGAGGTAAAAACCACGGGACCTAGTCCAGATCAACAATCCACTATCTGAGAGAATCGTTTACAACCAATCACAAGCACATACCGCTTAGATCAAACCTTTGTCACTCACGTGGGAGTGGATAAACAATAAGAGAACTATGAAAACAGAGAGATCTCACCACTTTGTGCTTTGATACCACTTTGTTGGGTGCGTTTTACACAAACCTTAAGATCTCGCCCCCCAATGCACTAGAATTATGGGCTACGATAATGCAATAATCAAGAATAAAGCACCAACTACACGACACAAGGAGTTTTTAAGTGGAAAACTCTCGAAGGAGGTAAAAACCATGGGACCTAGTCCAGATCAACAATCCACTATCTAAGAGAATCGTTTACAACCGATCACAAACACACACCGCTTGGATCAAACCTTCATCACTCACGTAGGAGTGGATAAACAATAAGAGAACTACGAAAACGGAGAGATCTCACCACTTTGTGCTCTGATACCACTTTGTTGGGTGCGTTTCACACAAACTTTAGGATCTCGCCCCCCAATGCACTAGAATTATGGGCTATGATAATGCAATAATCGAGAATAAAACATCAACCACATGACACAAGGAGTTTTTACGTGGAAAATCCTCGAAGGAGGTAACAACCACGGGACCTAGTCCAGATCAACAATCCACAATCTCAGAGAATCGTTTACAACCGATCACAAGCACACACCGCTTGGATCAAACCTTCATCACTTACGTAGGAGTGGATAAACAATTAGAGAACCATGAAAATGAAGAGATCTCACCCGAGCACGAGGACGTTGAAGAGCGGAGACGTCATTGCACCGTGAATCACCTTCGCGAGCAAAGCCTCCTCTACCAATAAGCTTCCTATCTCTCTTCTCTTTCTCTCTTTCTCTTTTTTTCTCTCTCTCTCTCTCTCTCTCTCTCTCACCTTAGACGTGCAAAACCCTTATTAGGAATACCTAATCTCGTTTTGGAACTCCTTTAAATAGAAAAAAGGAATTAGACTCGAAATAGGAAACTGCATATAAGCAGTCCGCGTCGGGTCGGGCTTCCGCCCAAACAAAAACTATCCAGCAAGAAAATAAAAAAGGAACTTCTCAATTTCGGGCGCCCAGACCAACTTGATCGGGCGCCCGCCCAAGGCACCGAGCGCCCGACTTCTGTCAAAACTGTCCAGCAGCTTTCTGCCTCATCTATGTGAATTTCAATCGCCCGACCACTCTTGGTCCGGGGGCCCGTCCATACTCAGGCTGCACCAATCTCTCCTCTAAGCTGAGGAGGAAAACCACATCAGACATCACCAAGTCTTGTGGGCCCACCATAATGCAATGCGTGCGTTATATACAATTGGGCAGTCAATTTGGAGATACCGTTAATTGAACGTCTGCCATTAGAAACTTCTTTCAGGTGACATTAGTTTTGGAGCAATGTGATATATGTTTTTTCCCTTCATCAGGTGGGCCCGAGGAAGGTTTCAACAGTGGGATTCATTGTCCTCACTTCTTTCTTTGGTATGGTCCACTTGAGCCTTGAATCTGCCTCATTTTTTAATTCACGTCTTAAAACAATCTCATCAAATGAACACACGGTTTAGATATAACAGATCCATCATGGTGGGTCCCACAGAAGTTAGTGACGTCAACACACCATGGAGGTGGGTGGTGTGGGGGCACAACCCCTAATCCGCTCCCCTCGAGCAACACCTAAGCCGCTCCCCTCGAGCGAGCGCCTGCAAATGGTGAAACCAGAGGTCAAAACCCTCAAAGCTCCAGTGCAGTGCGTTGCCCGAGAGAGAGATGGAAGAAGATGCGCAGGATATGGAAACCACGAGATCGTGCGCCATGCACGCACCCATGAGAGATTTCACGGACCAGGCCGTGTAAGTGCACCCACTTCCCTCATCTCATCCCTCTCCCTTCATTTCTCCCCTTTCCTCTCGCATAAAGATCGAAAAACGCCGTAAAATGATCATCTCCAAGAGGGTTTCTTCGTAAATTTCTCCTGCAACTAGGGTTAGGGTTTCTTATTCTACAGATCGCGCCTTCATGTTTTCTGTTGTTGTTGCAGTTCATCCACTCTTGAATGGGTTACAAGGTCATTAGAAAAGGACATGGGATTGAAGAAATTTACATTGGATGCCCATAAGAGATTTATCAAGCGACGCTCGCGTAAGGTAATCCTAAAGAATCCCGCAACTCCTTTTAGGCCAGGGCTTCTGCACGGTGGGGCCCCCTAACAGGCGGCTTGGATGTTTTTACGGCCAACATGTGCGCCCGTGTGTAGATGGGTTTTACTGAACATTTCCAAGCATGTGATTGTAGCCAAGTGTTTGTATAAGCTGGGTTTGGGCTACAAGAAAAGAGCTTGATACTCTGGTAGTGTATAAGCGTCCATACACAGATACACATCACTACAGGTCGGCTAGGTGTTCCCAATCCAAGCTGCTCAAATTGTGGGTCCCACTGTAGATGGGTCATAGCCCAAAATTCACACTAGAGAATATTACAACTGTTTGATTGAGGTCTGGCATTCACCTTCTTAAAATGAGAGATAATTAACTGTCTAAAATCAACAGAAGACTATCCACTTGGAATAGGTTTTGGTTATCCAATCAATCTGAATTTAGGGATATGGTCCATCTCCTTGGGGCCCCTTGACTTGGACGGATTGGATTATGGCACACGCATACCATGGTTACAGTGACAGTGGGCATGTGCGTGAGCTGTCCTACTCTGCCAGTTCATCAAGTAATTCATCTGTGAATTGGAGATGTTTACATGAAGGGAGTTATGGTTAGGTCTTTTAGCTACTTAGTCAGGTGTAGTTATGTCCTTAAATTTCTTGTTTTTGAAAGATACTGCAATTTATTAAAAGCCACCACGGCAACAAGAAAAGAAAGAAACAACAAGACAACATAAAAGAGAAAAAGGAAAAATTACGAAGGCACCCTTTTAGGGTCCCAATCCCCGATATACAGCTGAACCTGATAAACAACCCCACAGATTGAGCCTCTACTATTTCTTTCACCCCAAATCACCCAGAAAATAGCAAGCAGAGCAAGCTACCAAAGCAGCGCTTTCATCCTACCAATCCTACCAGCATGCCAAGAACGGAAGAGGTTTTCTATCAAGCTAGGCATCACCCAGGACATATCGAAACCAGAGAGGACCTCATTCCAGACTCTGGAAGCGAAAGAATAGTGGATAAACCACCGTTTCCTCATTCCCAAGGCACATAATACAAACGTTCAGAAGAACCAAGGCCCTTTGCACAAATTGCCAACAGTGAGAATGCGATACCTACTCGCGAGCTAGGCGAAAGCAGCCACTTTTGTAGGAGCACCATATGACCAAATTGGTCTTGTATCGGAATTGGCAGCTAGGAAGGTAAGTTGCGTCAAAAGGCTGAATAACGATTTCACTGAAAAGGGCCCATTCTTATCAAACATCCACACTTGGGAATCAACTGAACTTGGGAAAGGAGAGAGGTCCTACAAATGGGGAGGGGAGGGGAGCAAGAGCAATTCAACAACCCCCCCCCCCCCCCCCCCCCCCCCCCCCCCCCACCACCACCACCACCACCACCACCACCACCACCACACACACACACACACACACACACACACACACACACACGCCAATCCTTCGAACTTACTGCATTCAAAATCCAAAGATAAGTACAAATTTCTTTTTTAAAGAAAATCTTAGCAATTGGGGTGCCCCTGCTGTGCTGGGGTGCAATTCTGCATAAACTAATGTACATTAGATATCAGGCAGGACTGATATGCCATCTTAAGTCATTGCACTTGACAAGACCATCTCGTTCGACTTTTCTTCATTTTGTCTCATATTGTGTTTGGATACACTATTTAATTTCATTGCAATTTTTTCTTGTTGGTACTCTGCTACACGCTCGCGCGCACACACACACACAAAAGTTTTTGTTGGAGTATCATCATAGCCTATCATCATCATCATCATGATAGCCTTGTCCCAGCTATTTGGGGTCAGCTTCACTAACCATATTTTGACAATTGTTCCTTTCTAATGCCCAATCATCACTAAGTGAACGAGCCTTTTTATCTGTTCTCACCACCTCAATCGAAGTCTGTTTGGGTCTCTGTCTCATCCTTGTTTTTGGACCTTTCACCCCAATTGGTGTTTATGTTCTCCTCCTTATTGGAGCCATCTGCAGCCTTTTCTGCACTTGACAGTACCATCTCGATCAGCAACTCTTCATTTTGTCTCTTGTTGTGTTTGGATGCCCTATTTAAACTTAAATTGCAATAATTATATCGATTAAGGAAATGACCAGGTTGCACTTACATTTTTCGTTTTTCGTAATGAAGAAGTAGCCATCAGATTGTAACGTTAAACTCTTTTCATTTCCAACTGGAAAGTAACATCATTCAGTTTGGAGCCTAAGAATGTAAATGTTCTTTGGGCATCTTCTCTTTATTAGGCTAATTATCACAGTGCAATTCAATCCTGCATCCAAATGCGGTTTTAATCAACAAATCCACTTCTATGTTCCAGTTCTTGATAATTCGTTTGTAACTGCCATTGTTCTTGGTATCGCTGATATTATCAATGATATTGGCTGATATAATTGTATCTTACTCTTCAAAAAAAAAAAAAAAAAGAAAAAAAAAAAAGAAAAAGAAAAAGAAAAGAAAAAGAAACCCATATCCTAGGACAACAATACATATTTTTTGGGGATAAAATAAAATTTGCAAGATATCACGATATTATTAACAATATCTTTGATATCGTCGCAACTCGCATGTATCAATGATATTGGGACATATCGACAACATCCCTTTGAAAAAATACATTGTATCTTAGATATCATGCGATATCGTCAATATTATTAACGAGACCAGTGTTAATACTTGCATTATTCTAGAAAATTGGAAAAACCCAAAAACCTAATTTTTTCATAATTTTTTTGGAGGGAATCTTTCCTATGGGCGGTGGACATTGCGCATCATATGCGTTGAATTAATGCAATGTGTTGAATTGCTACATTATTAGTGCATTAGCATCATGTTTTATTATCTAAATATTTTGTACAACAGTGCATAATTTGGGCCCTTGTACAACATAAACTTATTATGTTTAGTTTTATTATTTTTAATATTTTGAGTTCTAAGTGTGTAATCATGTGTATTTCTTTTAACATCTTTTGAAATTTCACTAAAAATTCCACTAGTTTCTAATGTTTCCCTAATATTTCCTCAAAAAGTGATAAATTCCCGTTATCTACAATATTATCGATGATATTATTAGGATTTTAAAAAGAAAACAAAAGCATGAACTTTTCCAAACTTAATGTTCAAAATAAAAACAAAACTAAATAAATGAACTTTTCAAAACTTTTATTTTATTTAGAATAATGGATCCCCATCTAGATATAATAAAATCCAAGAGAATAAACATAATCCATGTCTACGCAATGGTGATTGATGCCACAAAAAATAGATATTGCCACGTGATGTTGATCTTCCAATCAAGAAGAGAGAGG